>WEIV01014161.1:3863-49739 GCA_013390005.1 Calyptomena viridis | reverse complement strand
GTGGACAATGTGATTAAATCCATGTATGTGACAATTAACTCTCCTGCAGGTTTATCCACCAAGGAGATGGGAAGAAGATGGACAAAAAAAAAAAAAAATGACAGGCGAGAATAATGTGGCAGAATGGGCCCGATACAGCTGGCACTATCAATTTTAATCTGACACTGAATTAATCACACTTGGATTAATCCTGTTCTTATTGCACCATTCTGGTTGCCTGTTTATTTATATTCTTTTGCCATTGTGTGCTACACAGAGGCATGACAAATTTAATTCCTGTCCGTTCCATGTTCTTAAATTTAAAAGGCAAATCCTTCAGTCATGCCATGTTTGAGGTAGTCCATGGCGCAATTATCTCATAAAAAATGAGCAGAGTCCAGATGCACCATGCCATGAATCCCCTTCTGTATCACAGCTGAGTAATTCTCAATAAATATTTGTTCACCCAGTATTCTCACTGGGTAGATCTAGTCTTGCCTGTCTGTCCAGCCAGGCAGACATGCAAATAATGCTTTGCTTGTGCATTTATGTTGCCAGTGGGTAAAATTTGGTGCACGTTCGTTGATGGTTCTCATTGTGCTCATGATTTTATTTTGAGGGGCCAAAAGCAACCCTTCTGTACTGTTTCAATATTATGTTACTTTCTAGAATGGAAATGGAAGAAGGCCTGGTACAGGAACTGAAGAAGGCAGTTGAAGAAGATCTGGCATCAAATTTTTTAAAGATTAAGACAATCTTTGCAAATTACCTACTGTGTGCCCTTTCTAGCACGGTAGTTTCTTCTCTTCATTGTTGCTGTGCCTGCTCCCTGACAAGTCTCTTTTTCACAAAGTGGCAAGTGTTGTTTAATTGTTGGACTATCCATAACTTAGTTTTGCCTGTAACTGCTGCAGACGTCTCTCTTCTATCTTCTCTCCTCATCCTTCCTTTCTTGTTTTTATTTTGTAATCTCTGAAGAAGACAACTTTGAACTCAAGTTGACTTAAGAGGTGTATCTAGACATGCTGTAAAGATTCAGTTTTACTGCAGCATATTACTACTGTTGTCTGCAATCCTTAACATCATTTTAAGCATTTAAGATTGCTTAAAATCTTTGGAATCCCAGTGAAACATGTGAGATATGTAACTCTGTTCTTAAACAAAGCAACTTAAAAGCCTAAGTGTTTGCATTGAAATTACTAGTAAAATCCCTGCTAGTTTAAACTGTCAAGGTTTTTACCCAGAGTCCTGTAATTATGTATCAGTAACTTGAAAACACAAAATGAAGTTAGTTGAACCGTCTTCTGTTAGAGTGATAGTTCTTGTCCTGATGTTGCTAGTGAACACAATCTGTACTCCTGCTCTGACCTGTGGGCTTAACCACAAAAAAATGATCCAGTCCTGTGAAGCCAGTGGGCAGTAAAGATACCAATGACCTTGACATGTAACACAGTGCCCAAAGAAACCTTTTCTTTCTATTGACAACGTAGCTTTCAAAAGGTTGTTCAGGGCTAGGTGCATAAGGCCAGGGGATGTGAATTTTGCTTCTTGTGTCTATTTGCATGCAAAAGTAGCACACTGCAGTGTGGGACAGAGTGAAATGTCCTAAATGAAGGTCAAAAGAAACTGGAACTTGTACCTCTAGCACACCAGAAAATTTGCAGTAGGTTCTGGTCAGAATCTCAGTCTCACCCTCAGCAGTAGTACTGAACATCATAGCCAAAATAAGGCCAAATTTGAGGTTTGCATCAGAGCTGCATCTTTCATTATGTTTTTCACTTGTTTCTCCCACTTTCTGAATCTGGCGTCTATTTGGTTTGTTGGTTTTGGGTTTGGGGGTTTTTTTTGTTTGCTTGTTGGTTTTTTTTTTGTTTGTTTGTTTGTTTTTGTTTTTGTCATCTTTGTTGAAAGTCTTAGGGAAATAACAGCCAAAAATATTTTGAATGGGAAGAGTTTAAATCCGTGTCACCCAAATGCTGGTGCTGGAAAGATGCGTAGTAAACAGTGGATATTGGGTCTGGTCTGGCAATAGTTTGATTCTCAAAATGTCCAAACAATAGGAAAATGGATTCTTTTTGGGGGGTTTTGGTGGTGATTTAGGGTTTTTTTTAAATTTCTTTTGTCACGTGCTGAGACCAGTTTTAGGTTCTGATCTGCTTGTATCTTCTGGCATCTCAGAAGAGTAGCTGAGTGTATTATAAACTTGCAGCAGAGGATCGCTAGCTCTTTTGGGCAGCAGGAATAAAATTGACTTTACATCAATATCAAAATACTGTGTGCACAGGTGACATGAAATGCTAACAACATTAATTTCATTTCTTCTCATATCTTCTCCCTGCTCCCCCATTCCCCTGGTACAGTCTGGTGTTCTGCAGCTGAATTTGCCACTGCTGTTTGATGGATAGCAAATACTTGCTGATTACATATCAATGTGACAACTGTGGAAGTTATTCCTTTATTAAGCAATTTATCAAGTGATTAGGAGACTATTTATGTAGACTCTACTAACATAACACCAATAGTTGAGTACATTGGTAGGAAGAAAGTATGAGGTGGCTTGAGATGCATTTTTAAGCAAACTTTGTTTCATTTATTCTGAGACTTCCAATCACAGAGATATGATGCATTAAAACATTATTGCTTGGGACTTCTTACACTAGGTGGTCTATTGGCCAAATGCATGCTACGTTTTACACTAATCAAAGTTTATTTAAATTTAATTAAGATTCATCAGACTGATTTGCTGTGCTTGCATTATAAACAGAGCAAGAGTGACTTGGCTTAAGTTTGCTTTGCAAGAATTGAGCTGCGTTGTGCAGTTACAACATCAGTAAGTGCTATTGGCACATTTAAAGTCACAAGTGGATGCTTTGCATGTGGCAGTGCTTGTGATCCATGTCAAACCTGTGAACAAGAGCGTCGTTAAGCATTTTGTGTGTGTGGGTGTTGGGGTCAAGGAGCGTCATGGAGTGTGAGCGTGCGTTGATTGCTTGGATCAATGTATGAATCAAAAACATGTTTGCTCACTGGGAGAAGAGATGGGTTTGGAATGGAGACGAGGTAAGAGGCCTGCCAACAGCAGAGTAAATGTTCAGTACACAGAACTCGAGGGTGATGTGGTGAACTCCTTGGAACCCAAACCTGAACCACTGAGAGGATTCATCTGATCTTTCCAATGATGATATTTCTTCCCTAGATGACTTTGAAGCCATGGTGCACAAAGAGGAGTAATTATCTTTTTTTCATGATCTCCCTCCCTGCTCCAATATGCTTTTTTTATTTCCCTTTACATACATGGAACTGGATGGGAACAGTGCAACGTCCCAAGTGCCCAAAATCTCCCAGTGTGGCTGTGAGAATAGAATTACTTAAAGTATTTAAGAGTCTAAAAAATATAATAATCCAGGCATCTTTCTAAGTCAGCACAAGGGGAAGCAGTGCAGGAGGAAAAAGGCACCAAAACTTTGGAATTAAAACTGTTGATAGAGCATTCACATTCTGCTTTTCCTGCCTCCCCTCCTAACTGAGCCTAAATTTTCCTTTTTAATTTTTTCTCTTTGAGTTTTGGCTACAAAACACTACTTGGGTCTCCACATGAACATTAAATATTTTCTCAGAGGGGCTAATGAAAGTAAAGCGACAAGAATAAGCACTGAATTGAATGTGTAGAAAAAATACCATGCTTCTGTTGGTGCACTATTGATAGCTCTTTTATGCAATATATGGATGCAAATTTAAAAGCCTCTTTTGTATTATTAATGTGCCTCTAACTTGGCCATCCTATAAAGAGCAATGGAGAGGAGTGTATTTGTTGACCCAAATATAGCTGCCCGTATTTGACAGTGGTATGTTATCTTTGGCAGTGCACTCACTGGTAATTGCAAGTCAACTCCAGTCTGGAAGCTAGTAGGACATATTAGTATTTGACAGTACCTTTGCCAGTAAGTTCTGTATCTGGATTTTGAGTTGCTGGAATCTTGTTATTAATTTGAGGAAAATTTGAACTGGGTAAGAAGTAGGAGATGTAGAATCACGTAATGGTTTGGGTTGGAAGGGACCTTAAAGGTCATCTAGGTCCAACCTCTCTGCTGTGGGCAGGGACACCTTCCACTAGTCAAAGCCCCATCCAACCTCACCTTAAACACTTCCAGAGATGGGGCATCCACAGCTTCTCTGGGCAACCTCTTCCACTCTCTCACCACCCTCATAATAAAAAATTTCTTCCTAATATCTGATCTTAACCTACTCTGTTTTAGTTCAAATCTCTTCCTCCTTGTCCTGTCACTACAACCTCTTGTAAAAAGTCTCTCTCCAGCTTTCTTGTAGGCTCCCTTCAGGTAATGGAAGGCTGTGATTGGGTTACCCCAGAGCTTTCTCTGCTCCAGGATGAGCAATCTCAATTCTCTTAGCTTTTTCTCATAGGAGAGGTGGTCCATCCCTCTTATTATCTTGGTGGCCCTACACTGGATTCACTCTGACAGGTCCATGTCCTCCTTGTGCTGGAGACGCCAGAGGTGGATGCAGCACTCCATGTGGGGGTCTCACAAGAGCGGAGTAGAGAGGCAGAATTACCTCCCCTGACCTGCCACCTCAAGGTTTCTCTTTTTGGAGAAGGTTGTTTTCTTACCTTACTTTAGGCAACTAGTTGGTGGTAATTAGAGCAATTTTTTTTTCATGTGCAACAAAGACTAAAATACGATATTGCTTTTCCTTGAGGTAGTGCAGAACAAGTCCACATTGTCTTTATTTTATAGTTGTGTTTGTAAGAGACAAATTTCATGATCTGTTGACACTGCTCTGTCTACAGATGTAGAATATGATCTACAGAAGTAGAGATGACATGAGTGGAAAAGGCAGAGTATCATATTTTATTCAGTGGTTTCATGGTGCATTCATGATAATTTCAGGACGTAGCAAGCCAATGTGAAGGACCAGGTTCTCAGCTAGTGACTTTCATAAAGCTCACATTTAGCCTACAGACAGCAGATTCTACACAAAACAGTCAAAGTCTGATCTTTTTTTTCGATAATGGTTCTTCTACTAAGGTAAATTGAGGACAAAGTTTTTTTTTTTATTCCTCTGAAACAGTTGTAAAAAAAGCAGACAATATATAAAAAGTATGTAAATATGTGTTTATTTGTGTGCGTCTATGCGTGTTTATATCTTTGAGTATGTGCATGGACAAACTGTTCCAGATTTTTGAAGTGCCAAAAATGTTTTCTACAGATAACATCCAAATAGAGACTGTGGGTGTTAGTACTAGCCTTTCTTAAGCTGCATATGTGGAATTGGATGACTAAAGAAGTAAGAGGAAAGAGAAATTATTTATTGAAAGCTGTTTATTTGTTTTTACTTATGTTAACGCACATAATCAAATATATGGTTTTATTACAGAAAAACCACTATTATTAAACTTTCAAGGAGCATTCAATATAAAAGTCAGCATATACTTTTGATTCTCAAGATGCATATGCTACAACTTTCTGAAGACGTTGATAAGTAGGATGCGGATTTTCAAGTGATATGCTATTTGATAGACACTCTTTTTGTGCTTTCTGTCACCATGACAAGCTAGTCAATTTTGTGTGGGTATGAATTCCTTATTATAGGCAAAGAAAACGTTTATGTCATGCTTGTTCATATATTGTCCAGCAGGAATCTTGGAAGAAACAGATCTGCCTTTACAGATTTTTCTGGTAGCAGCCATGTCATGTGGTACCAGTGAGCACAAGGTAATTCAACCTGCATGCTTCTGTACCAGCTCTGTACCTCCATAATTACTCCCCACCTTGTCTTTAAAAGAACCTAAGTACCACAGCCTTGAAAAAGGTGCTTGGCATGTATATTTGAAGCATAACAAGTTATAGTTGCCAGTCCAGTTCAGAGATTTGTATAGGACCAATGCTTGTGTGCTTGGTCCCTGTGCAGCCTGATACACAGAGCATGTGCACTTACAGTATTTCCTTATGGCACACTATTTAGCTTGCAGAAAGTATATTAAAAATACTTTTAACATTTGCCCTTTCCCACTCATAGCAGGCTTACAAACATCCACCCTTCCTAAGCAGAGGTAAATTCTTTTTCTGGGTGGTTAACTAGGAAAAAAATACCTCTTGGAGACCTTCTCGTGGTCATTAGTGAAGCTTTCTTTTCAGAACATGAATACGCCACCTGCCTTTCACAGCCCAGGGGAGCCTAAGGGCAGTGTGTGTCTTGGAGCACACAACAGAATAGCATCTGCATACTGCCAGACTGATCTGCTAATAGCCAAGGGAAAGAGTGAATTGATGCCAGGGGTGAAGAGAAATGCTGAAACCTTGCGAAGTGTTAAGCAGCACTCACCTATTTATTAGACAGCTAACGCTGCCTGTAGGGTTACCAATGGAGGATGAAAGAAGTGGGGCATGTTGCAGATTGTTAATTGGTCTTAGAGCTGCATGTCGTAATTACTAGCTTACTTTCTTCTCTACAAAGGAAAAAATATCCCAGAAGGGACTAAAGCTGAGACTTTTTTCATCTGCTAAAGAATCAAATTGTTTTAAATATTTCTATTATTTTTTTTTGTATAAGAAAGAGAAAAATAATTTTGCTATCAGACCGATAACTTGCAAGAAGGCTCCTATCTGATTTTGACACCTTTAATAATCAAATGTTTGTCAGAGCTCACAAGTTCTGTGTGTGTAATATGTTACTGTTTTAAAAAAAAGTCCACAACAAAGTTGTTTAAAGTCAACTTGCTGAAAATATGCAAGGTTATTTAGTCAGTTAAATTGCTTGAGATTTTAATTGAGGATGAGTAATTTTTGGTTGGCTGTTTATTGATTTCTAAAATCTTAATCTTAATAAGTTCTTTCTCTTTTCTTTGAGAGCTTCCATTTCATCATTTTGGTCTTACAGTTTGGTCCTCTACAGTTATCCAGTTTATGCAAACTCTGGATTCTTTGTCCAGTTACACTTTCTCAGTTGTGTTCCCATTTACTCCATGCCTTACGGGCTAAGGATAAAAATAATTGCAACAAAGAACAGGAGATTAAATTGATAATTGTTTTATTTGACTACTTATTCTTGGAAATGTCCTCTCAAATAAATCGATTCAAAATAGTAAGGACGATATCTGGTGTTTCTGCTATGTGACAGTCAACAAAATATTTTGCCAAGTGTTGTCTAGATAAAGATTTCACTCTTAGTTTAGATGAGCAGGTAGTTTATTTCTTTTTCAGACCTGTCTGCTTGCTGCAGGTTGGCTGTAATGGATTAGCAAACAGTTCTAAAACTAGTTTCCTTGATGTTGATGGACAGATTCATGGGGAACATGGAGACATAGGAAAGGGATGAGTATTTCATCCCCATTGCTACCATTAAGTTCAGTTTATGAACATGAAGGAGGAATAGATTTGCAGCCCTCCCTCCTCATCGTGATTGTTTCTTCCAGTCAGTCCTGATTCGTGCTTGCAATATAAAAAAGAGAAATCTAGCTCCACTTCTGCATTTCCCCTGTCTACCCCCACCCTTTGTGCTCCCCCAGCAGGCACAAGGACCTCCTTTACCAGCCCCAGCTCAGCTTTTCCCCTGCTGGTGCAGCAGATTTACCTCCCACACGAGTAGCCAACTTTGGCTTCCCTTCCAGCTTTGTTGGCATTTAGGGTAGAGACAGGTAGAACATACTGCAATAAACTTTTGATTCAGTTTAATGGTAATGTCACACTACAGCCCCTGTATCATATGGCCTAATAGCAGCATCAGGTGGAAGACATTCTTTCCATTATGCATTTTTTCTTTTTTTAATATCTAGAAATAAATGAAGCTTTATGTGGGAGTGAGTTGTTCCTTTGTAAGAAGGCTTGTCTGTAGCTAAGGACTCACTGCATAAATACTTCTTTCTTGATTAAAATAAAGACAGTGCCTTGAAAATAATTTATGTGGATTTTCCTTCCTAGCTTAACTGACAACTTAGCACTACCATGTTTGGTTGCCAGAGCACACGCTTCACTAAGAGACAGGACAAGCTTCCAACTGTGCATGCAGAAAGCATTTGAATTTGAATTTCAATTAATTCATGTACAGCATAAAATAAAAATGTCATGTTTGGAGGAGGGGTATTGTTGTTTATGCAGTTTTGCTAGTAGACTCTCAGAATAATGATTGGCTTGTACTACAGTGCAGTATTAGAACAAGATTATTAGCTGACAAGTCATGAGTGGCCTGGATGCTTTCGTTTGTTCCCATGTAAAACTGCTTTGAAGATTACAGGTCTGTCTGTTATGTCTCTCATCCTTTTTAACATCATATTCTGGTAGCTGTTACAACTTTACTTGCCCTGTGATAATTCATTGAGCTATCAGCTGCAAATATTTGTTCATCCTAAGGAGGTCAGGCAGGTGTAAGAGCAAAAAGTTCAGATCACAAGGGAGAATATTCTGTGGCCTGAATTTTTGAGTAAATTAATATTTGACTTTTGTTCATAAAGGAATTACAGTCAGAACTGTATCGATTGGTCTGTGTCTGTGTGCACGTGCTCTTCATTGCTCGGCAGCCAGGCTCCACTTTGATTTTTGAATTGACAGAAGTAATGATGCTGGAAGGCCCATGGACAGCAGATAAGTGGCCCCCACAGGGTTTTGCTGCTACTACACAAAAGGAGAAACAGCTCTGCATCCAAACATGTACAGCTTCTACAAGGTACAAACACTAGTTGACAGGGCAAGATTTAGGACTGCTATTGGATTTTCTGGTTAAAGTGTTGCTTTGAGCTGAAAAAGTTGTTTTTATTCAAAATTCTAACATCTAAAAGAACTTGGTTGATTTCTGAGAAAATTTTTGTGATAACACAGGTATTTCTGGAATATTTAATCAATTCTCGACATGAAATGTTTTGATTTTGTTTCATTGTAAGCCATACTGAGGAGTGAAATATCACATCTCTTGAATGTTGTTTCTAAAACATCCTGAAAAAAAAAAGAGTTTAAAAACTCACTTTATTATGAATTGAGGGACAGATTTTGTACCATTGTATGAAGGAGCAGTCCAAGAGAAACAGTACTATGTAAGAACTCATCTGGTTGTGTTAGATGACATCTTAAGGTTCCTCCATCCTGAATGATTTTATGATCCTATAATGCGGTATATGAGGACAGGGTTTCTTTTCCACTCTTGTGTTCTTTGCTCTGGAGAGTCTGAAGAAGCTGCAGTAATAAAATGCTGTGATCTAACGCAGAGTACTGTAACATTATACCAAACCATTGGATACTTCAACGTTAAAAAAAAAGGCAACCAAAAGAGCTAGGCAGCAGAAAGGAGAATTCTGTCAAACTTGAACTAGAAAGGGAGGCTTTGAGACTTCACTTAGTTGTATTGTGTATAAATAACTTTAGGAAGATGCACATCCGTCTGCTCGGGGGTTGAAGTTGCTAGACAAAAGAGGTGACGTGCAGGTATTAGAGAAGATGTAGCTTTGCAGCTGAGCTGTTTGTAAGATGTGAATGAAGCAAAAGAGCTGCACTTAATACTTTAAAGATGGAAAATAATACAGCTTTAATAAGAAAGAAGTGTGGAAGAAGAGTTGCTATTTGCAATCAGTTAATGGATATGTAAGCGGCATTCAGGTTTTGCTTCTGCCACATACTTGTTTGATTGAAATGACTGAACTGACCTTACTTATAAAATATAGCAGTGTTGTCCCATATTCTGACTGGCTTTCCCACTGACTACACCATACAATCGTATATAGAGGAGGTGCCCAAGGGTCTTCCCCTGCTCACTGCACCAGCACACTGAAAATAATGTTTAGGTTTGCTTTTTACCTCAGTTTTAAAAAGTCCTTTTGAGGCTTTTGTTTTCACTGACACATGTAATTTAAAATCCCCCAGGTTCCAAACTGATAGGAGTTTGAGGCTGTTTGACTCTTAAGAAGCATGAAAACCAGCACGTTTTGTATTGATATGATAGTATTAGTTAAAAATACCTAGAGGTCGGTCGAACCCTGCCGTTTACACTCTCGTGTAAGCCACTTGTAACTCTTCCTCCCTTTGGGTTAAATGATCTCTATATTTTGTTGGGTTAGGTGTGGTTTTTGATCACCCAGTCATTTGGGTGATCTGCAAGGATACTGCATTGTCAATCTGTTTATTCCTGCATGGACCAAAAATATTTGTAGAAGCTGAATTTAACAGGAAGGAGTTGGGGGAAAATGTTGGTTGGTTGGTTGTTTTCCCTTGGCAAAGGAATGTATGAAGTTTATCTCTAGAGTTTTCACATGAAGGAAAATTGGTGTATCCTTTCTGGGTTCATCCTTGAGATGTCCTTTTATAAGGAGTGGATGTTCTAAAATCCATTGATACTGCTGGCAGCTGAAAACTTAATGAAAAAATTTAGTGATTTTTAGTTGAACTAAATGCATTGTCCTATACACAAGATGTTATTGGAACTTGTAGAAGCTAGGACAATAAGTAATGGCAGTAATGCATAATGACACATTAATAAATTTTTGGTGGCACCTACTCCTTGCTAAGGTGCTTACCACAGTCTCAAGTCACAATCAGATTCTCTGAAGACCTTGCAGTATAAAAATGGATATATAAATTATCTACTAACAGTATACCATCCTCTAAAAAAATCCAGAAAGCTGGTTCTTAGTGGCTTACAGGCATGTTTATATGTGCTGATAGTGCATCTTTGGGAGTTTTTGGAGGCAAGGCATTTGAGTCTTCATTATGAGGAAAAACCCAAGAAAGATATGAGTAATAAATTGAAATGTAACAAACTGGCCATAATAAAGCCTGTCCAAACTAGTCTTTCCATATATCTGTATTTCACCTCAGGCTTTGCTTCTGGCATTCAACATCAGTTAGAAGAAGTCTTTGGTCGCATTAATCTTTCAAACCTTTTAGTTGTTTGGGCAAGTTGAGGAATGGGAAGGAAATCTTCAAAAGCTTGGGTAAAAGCAACACTGTAGGAGTTAGTGTTAAATGTATTGCCTTTGATTCTTAATTTATCCATGAGCTTTTCCTTTAATAGAGAAAATTTCTGCAGAGGAGGGTTTCTGTGACAGCAGTAGTCAGCTTGGCTGGAGGCACAGGCTATAGGGGACTATAAGGGGATGCAGCAGAGGAAGTATTCAGGGATTTTGACAGTTTTTGTAGCATAGAAAAAGCCCTTTTTTTGTAATTTACCAAAGTTGTCTGCAATTGTCTTGATTTGGCTTTTCATACAGTATAATATTGAACATGTGCTCTCTTAAGCATGATTTAAAGCTATTCATCAAACTAGGGGGAAAAATGAGCTGAAAATGTGGATTTATAATAATGGCATACAAACCATTCAGTCTCTAAGAGGCAAGGAATATATGCCTTCAAGAGGAGCAGCACTGAAAATATTGGGTGAGGATTAAAATAGATCTTCCTGATCTTCTGTTATGTTGCCTGAATAAGTTCATATCCCTTTGAGGGAAAGTGCTGTAATTCCAGTAAATACTGTGTAATCTTTGGGTAATATCTCAGTGATTTCTTTGTCCTAAAACCTGTTGATACTCTTAATGAAAAGAGAGAAGGGACAGGGATTTTTTTCTGTTGCTAAAACACCCATGTGAGAGCAGATCCTACATGCTGCCTTAGTACAAGAGCAAGATGATTCCTGCCCTGAGGGTTTCAGGGACATTTCAGCTGGAGTCTTCCTGACACATCCTTCTGCAAGGCTGAGTTCTGCTAGCTGAAAAGGTCCCTGACCCCAGCAGTTTGTTTTCTTTCCTTGACCGGTTTTTCCTTTCCTTCAGGCTGGTCCCTGGCCTGTCGGGGATGTGTGAGGCAATAGGTGTGTGCATTTTGTTAATGGGACCAAGCTGGTGGAGCTTGGTTAATGCCCAGTCACCCACACAAGTTGTTGCCAGACCCAGGGGGAAGAGCGGGAAGCACCGTGTGTTTGAGGCACCTGCTGTGGGAAGGCAGGGATGAGTGGCTGAGGGGCAGTGGCCTCCTGCCCCAGCCACGGAGCAGAAGGGACACCCATGTCCAGAGGCTGAGGTGAGTCAGACTTCCCAGTCTCTCCAGTGCAGCTCCCTGCCCAGAGGCTTGTAGAAAGGAGGTGAAGGCTGGTGCTTGAGTTTGTGGGCTTCTTTTTCATTCCCTGGGGGCTGGGGGATAGTTGAGGAGGGTCTGGACACAGGACTGAGAGGATGGAGCAGGAATGTCCCCTGCACCTCTGGGGAGCTTGCTCTCACTGTTGAGGCTAAAGGTTTTCATTTGTGAGCTTTCTGATAAACAATCTCGAAACTAATTACAATTAAATGTTCCTGACTCTTTTTTTTTTTTTTTTCCTGTATGGCTGTCCTGACCTTTTCTCTCTGTACTGGCACACAGTAGAATGACATGGCAGACCTGCCTGCAGCCAGCCTGGTTTCTAGAATTACTTGCCAGAGCTTTTGCTAGTGGTTTATCCTCTCTCTACAACACTACATACTCTGCTTTCACATCCAAAGATGTCTCAGAGTTTTTGAAATCTTGTATTAATCTTCATTTGAGAAGGGAGATTTAAAAGAAGAGGTTTTAATGTCAGTATTTGTAGTAACAGACTATCTTTTAAGAAAGCTTCCAAATTCACTACAATTATATGTACAGCTTTTGTCTATCTCTGCTACCACACCCTGCTCTTCAGAACTGGCCTGTGACTTTGCTTCTCTGTCCTTGATTTTTTTCCCCTCTCCTTTTTTTCTAATGGCAGTTTTTCCCAGTTTTTCTGTGTCAGAAAGTTGAGAAGAATCATCTTCTGTGGCACTATACTGCTTGTCAGCTCTTTCCAACCCTGAGTTTTAATGAACAGTTTAGTTCCTTGCTGTTGTGCTTCTAACTCTGCGGTTTTGCTGCTGTTCTGGAGCTTTCCCTATGTGAGCAAGGGAGCACCTGGCAGAAAGAAAGGAGTTCTGTCTTTCCTGCCTAAATAATTCCCTCTGACTGCATTTATCCAGCCCCCTCTTTCTCATTCTTTCTTTACCCTCCTAAGAAAGCTAAAGATAAATGTTACATCCCTTGGCCCCTTTATACTCGTTTGTGTATCTATATTATTACAGCACTTGCATAATCTTGCTCCTCTGCATAATCACTGTAATCATTTATGCATCTGTTTTATAACAAGAGTGGGTCAAATTCTGAGATGGAGCAGAGCAGTTCTGGCTCTTCACTGTGTTTACTGGTTTGGCTAGCATTCATCATCACTCTTCAGCATTTATTGTATGTAGTGTTTCGTATGTCAAAACACCAGGAGCCAAAGTCTAGAGGACTACCTTTTGTTCCTTTGATTTTTGTGGAGTTGTTTTCACACAAAAGGTTGCCCAGCTTTGGGAAGGGGCAGCAGAGTAGGGGAGACACAGCTGGATTCAGATTTGTTCTCTCTGTAATCATTTTAGGCAAGGTGAGCAGGTGGTGTTTATACTCGTAGGGAGGAAAGCTGAAATTACCTTCTGAGCCACGGATCATGGAATGCCTCAAGAGGCAGTGAGTTTCTGACTGTCCCCTGCTCGCCTCTTCAGATGTCTGCTGCACTGCAGATAAGCCTGTGAGGCTTAAAGGCCCTCTTTCCTAATCTTGAGGGTTGATAAACTACTGATAGAGGGAGCATTTCCTCACAGGTTTCTATATTAAGGAACCATTTGGATGCTAGCTGCAGCAAGCAGACACTCTATGGAGACAGTGTGAGCAATGTCTGTGTTAAAGAGGTCAAAGAGCTGCATCATCTGTAGTTGTTACTACAGCACTGCACGGGGAGTGCGGCACCAAAGCTGGCACCCTGCAGGAGCATCTCTGGGTGGAGCTCTCTTCCTCCTCCATCACTCTTTTCTTTTGTCAGTGTTGACCTGGTTTGTTAATGTTAATTTTATTAGTGCATCTGCTTCATTTTTGTGATTATTAAGTGCTTTTGGGGCTTCGTAATTTGATTATTTCAGTGCCTTTCTTGATATAATTGCAGCTCGAATGAATATAGCCTGAAAACATACTTTATTTTAACTAGATAAATCTTGTACAGCTAAACCAATTTGTGTTAATACTTTTTTCTTTTTGCAACCTTGCGCTTATATAATTTGTTTAGTGGTGAAATATTTTTTCCTTTTTTTACCCAGAGTGCCTGAAACTGCTATATCTCTCTACTATGTCTCTTTCTGTCTGAAAATTTTAAACAGTTTATGTTTAGGGTCTTACATAACATACCCCATATCTGTATAGGAAGTTAACAATCCAATTAGACATCCATTGAATGACCCCATCCATTCATTTTATCAATGCCTCCTGCTGTGCTAGCTTCTCTTATAGTATTTTTTTGTGTCTGTCCTTTCACATTACAGCTAGGTCATTTCATCTCAGGTGCTATGATAATTTCCTCATTCCCTGTCAGTGCCACAACTTTCATAGCCTTTCATTTTCTGGTGCATTTTTTTTCTCCTTATCTTTCATTGCTGCTGTGAACTAGAATTGTTTTCCCATGGTATTGGGGGAAGGTTTCCAGTGCCAGAAAGGAGAGCTTCACACCCATCTCTTCATAAAAAAATAATTGGAACTCCTGATGCTTTTCCTGGGCAGTTCATCTTGATGCCTTGCTCAGCTTGTTTGCTCTGAGAAGCATAGCAAGATCTTTCTCTTTGGCCTGACTTGAGTTGTATATGCTCACTGAGTGGGTGGGTGGGGAAGCAAGAGGACTAATGCATCTCTTACTTCCTTTGGGGTGCTGGCAGTGTGCAGGCAGTGCTCATGTCTTCTCAAGAATATAGCTTTGACATCTACTTTTTGTGAACAGTAAGGAAATGAAGTGGAGATTGGGTTGGTGAATGCTTCCCCAAGGAGGTCCAGGGGTCTTCCCATAACCCAGGAACCACAGGGGATCAAGACCTTCTGGGTTAAAAGGCCTTGAAACCAATGGTGGCTCATCATGAGGCAACTGAGAAGTTCTTTCAACCTCTGAGCAAAGTCTTGCTTTAGATTTAGTTCTAAAAATGTAATGGCATATTTTCTTGAGCCCGTCTTTGCTTCAGCATCTCTAGTAATGGTTTTGTGGTAGTTTTTGTCTTGTTTGGGAATATAGCATACCTTTTCATAAATTATTGTAATTGTTGTATTGCAGTTAGAAAGGACTTAAATCACAGCTCAGCTGATTGCCTATTCTGATATCCTCAATGTTAGCTTGCAGAGTTTTATAGACCTATGGCTTGGTAGAATAATGTAGATTATTCTAGAATATGCCGTAGACCTCCTTCCACTGGGAAACTGAGAAAACCTGATTTCTGGTTAGACAAGGATAGCAGTAGGAGTGAAGGATTTGAAGGACTGTCAAACATGTTCCGATGCCCTGGTGAATTTCCACTACTACTTTGGATCCAGTGCAATGTAAATCCTGCACAAGGTAAAAAGCTATAGTGTCCAGTCATCTGTGCTGTAGCATTTGTCTTTTTCATTTTCTGACTAGTCAAAAGTCACAAACTTGATCATGTTTATTTTCTTTCCTCGATGTGAATTCAGGCACTAGAGGAGTAAGAGTTTGTTATGGCACAAAAAAGAATTGAAACCTTGCCAGGGATTTTCTGTAATGAAAAATGGAATTGGAAATATCAACACCTTTCCTGTTTGTGGTACTGACTTCTCTCAATTTTCTGATAAATATTAGGGTTATGACAAATAAGGAGCCAGGGAATCAATTGGGTTCAGAGTCTTTCACTCTTGAGTCACCAGTCTGTTCCTGGCCCAGGCAGGTAGTGACCACAAATCACTGTGTTGCTGTTTAGTGACCTGTGCAAAATGTGTATGTATTTGCAGGCTGGGGATATCACCAGTCCCCTGGGAACAACTGACAGTGACTGATACCCTTCGTGTTTTTCTGAGGAAGGCCAAAACCAAATCAAGCCTTTTCTTGAAAAAGCACTGCCCCAAAACGAGTGATGCTGGAAGCTGTCACCGTGCCTGTCTCTCAATAATATGCAGGAGGTCTTGGTAAAGGGAGTTTGTTGGCCAAGTACCTTTTATTAATGATATTGTATTTAAAATATGTTCAAAACAATCTCTGATGCAGAGCAATTAGAAAATGTTCCACATCAAGCTTTACCAGGTAGGGAACTTGCATCATGTCCTTACTTATTATGGTAGTATGCTCTAAAACTTCAAGCAAAAAAAATTAGAAATATTCTAAGCTGGTACTAAAATAGTATAATGTACATGTGGGTAGGATGTACAAGTGTCTAATGCTCTAACAAGGAATTCTTTCCAATAAATAAAGCAGTTTGTGTAGTGGTTTCCATACAGTGATTTCTATTCATGGCAGAGATATTTTAGACAGCTGGGGAGATGATGGTTGCCTACAGTAAAATGGAGCATTCTGTCAGTGCTGGTGAGGTAGATGGTGGGAATGTCTTACAGAGATGCTACTTGTACTTTCATGTTTTGCAACAAGATTTCTAAGACAAAAAGAGTTTTTCTAAGACAAAAAGTGTTTCTCAAAAGAAAAGTGGAGGCTCGATCTAACCATGGTACATAGGTCAGGATTTCCAAGATAGGTGGACTTTTTGCTTGGTGAGAATTGAACCCTCAAATTCCAGTGGAGAGAGGTTGACTTATTATTTTGTATAGCTTGAGCTTCCTGTATGTTCCATAAGAGTGATATTTAGTACTTGTGATTCTGTGCTGAGTGAGACTGGACAGAAAAGGCTACTCTGGATTGTAGCTTTGCAGAGATAACCATCACGTTACACCTGTTGCAATTCCCAAGTAGATTTTAGATCCTAACAAATGGAATTGGAATTTTCCTGTGTAAGTAGAAAGAGGAGAGAAAATATCTCCTAATTATCTGCCTGAAATAAACAATGCAGATATTTGAATTATGAGGGTGAGGAACTGTGGGGTTTTTTTCTTCATAATATTAATAATAATGCCATATTGGAGTGTAATTTTACTTCTGCCTGTTAAAAGCTTATTAAGCTGCTATCATAGTAAATAGGTTATTAGCACTGAAAATTAATGTCACCAGCATAATTGAAAATTCTTTCAATTCTCTTAATATCTCTTAAATGCATCTGAGAAATTATATGTTCTTAAAAAAGAAATCAGAAAACTTTTTTGTCACTTTTTTTGTTGTGCATTTCCCAAGAATAGAGAGTATTTAGAGATGTATCCACAAAATAATTTATTTGACATTGCTGCATTTAGAATCACTTTTCTTCTCTTTCCTCGACTTCCTTACTGAAGTTGACTCCAGTTTAGAAATAATATGCCCAGTTACTGCATCTTGGTTTTCAAAAAGCAAATTTGCTATTTTTTGAATATACTTTAAATGGGGTTGTAAAAAAGTACTACCAGAGTGGAATCTAGAAATTCTTGGGCTCTTGATAAAGATGATAGTCATATTTAGTAACAGAGGGATCAAAGATAATCTTAGATGCAGCTATCTGATTTTCATGCTTGAAAGTCAAGAGTAATTCTCCTGAAATTTATGGATGCTCCTGATCAGGAGCAGCTCCAAAGCAACAAGCTGAATGTAAATCATGGAATGTTTAACTTTTTTAATTTGACTTGGTTTTGAAATATTTGTTTTACATTTTTTTTCTACATTTCTGTGCTGACAAATCATCAAAGCTACAGAAATAAGCAAAGAAGTTGTTTGTGTAATCCTTTCGGATCTTACAACTCTTAAGTAAAAGGTTGGGTTTTCTTCTCGGATTGCTGATTGTGGCTGTGTTTTGGCAGTGCTGAAGTTTCTTAGCAGGGTATGTCAATGGCCTGGGAAAAATGCAGGATGGCAAAAGAATAAAGCAGAAGGTAATGCTGAAAAGTGACATTTTCTTTGTACTATACTGATCTTCGAAATGCACCACCTTTGAAGGACACAAACAGTACTTTGATTTGTAGCTCACCCAAGTGATGGTATCTTCCATACCCTCTGTCCCCTCTCAACTTAGATAATTTTTGGCTCATACACAGAAGTGTGTATAGGTTAACTTCCACAAGAGTGAACAACATTACTCATGAACTAGCACAAAAATCATAGCAGTGTTGTGGGTAAAGAGTCAGGAAGTCTGGGATCTGTGGTTGCCGCCTTACGTGAATCTGTCCAGGTCATTTAGGGCAAGTTGTCCTGAGCTATTTGAGTGTTGTGATGCTCTATGTCTAATTGGAGCTGGTTCCCTGGAGCTGTGGGGGCTGTTTTACTTCTGTAGAGGGAGGAAAATTGGCTTACTAGGCACTTTTTAAAAGTGAAGGGTGATGGAGCACCAAGAGATAAATGGTCCTTTGTGGACTGTTAAGTAGCACATAGAAGAGCCTGACCACCCTTGTGGAGCATGTGTTATGTCGCTCTATGATTCAATTCTTCATCTGAAAACTGGGATTAAGAATACTTCTTTCCTCTCATCTGTTTAGGCTGTAACCTCCGTGGAGTGTTCAGAGTTTGTTTATGGCGTGCTGGGGAAGATGGGTCTGCAATCCCATATGGGACATCTCTTTCAACCAGGCCGTTGCACTAATAAAGACAATCAGAACCACCTGCAGTATCTGGATTTTCTTGAACAGTTTTTAGCAAACATACGTGATTGTAGCCCTGTCTTACAGGCCACATTTCTCCTGAGCATGAGTATAAGTCATGCTCTCACTGGCTGTGACCTTGTTCCCCTTGGTTGGACAAGGAGAGCTTGGCCCTCAGGTCATGGGACAGCTAATGTAAACAATATAGTCTGATATATATATTTGTAACTGTGCAAGAAGAAGCAGCAGACATGTAGCTCTGTTCTACAGGCTACATTTCTCCTGAGCATGAGTATAACTCATGCTCTCACTGGCTGTGACCTTTTTCCCCTTGGTTGGACAGGGAGAGCTTGATCTCCAGGTCATTGGACAACTAATATAAACAATATAGTCTGATATATATTTCTGTAACTGCACAAGAAGAAGGGCAGACATGTTCTGACTTTCTTAGAAGGCAGACATGTTGTGAGCAGACCCTCTGCCTGGTCAGACCCCTGGCCAGAGAGAGCCTTGTGTCCAGGGTTCTCCAGGCAGTCTGCCTGGGGAACCATGGATGCAGAGTCTGCTGGTAGGTATTAGAGCTTTTGCTAGTGCTTAGATGCTTAAGTTCTCTCTGCATAGATATTAGCATTCTTATAGATAAAAAAAGCCTCTGAACACTTCATGGAGTCAACCTTCATGTCATTATGCCTCACGAACAACCCGAGCATCAACATGATATTTACATTATATGATCTGAGTATTGGAACAGCAGGGAATGTAGTGTCTGGACTCACTTGAGAGCCATTTAACACTTTTTTGAAAGCCACCTCGAGCAACTAACTTGCATTGCCACACATGTGTGCTTAAAGTTACTCTTCTTGGGAAAATACTCCAGTAACAGGCCTTTGGAAGAGGCAAGAGGCTGTTGTTTCAGCTATTGCATTGAAGTTCTGTCTGTCATGTGGTCTGGAGTAGCCTCACAGCTCCGTGTGTTTCTGTGTGTTGTTCTTTGCTCCACTTCCCATTTGCCAGGTGTGCAATTTAGCCAGCTCCAAAATTTTCAAAACCTGCATTCAGTGCAGAAAACTCTGTGGCACTGCTAGATCCTTATTTTGAAACCTAAAATGTTGAGTGTGTATTTAGCACTAAATTTTGTTTAAGTTCCACATTGTTCCTTTTTAATATATGTCAGATGTTTCAGAATCTACTCACTACTGCAGCTTGATACCAGAAACTTTTCTTTTGAATTTTAAATGTTTGGAGGAAAGTAGTCACTTGAAGCTTACAGAGTGGGTCAGATGGCTGCTTCCAGCTCCTTGCTGTGATTTCCCTCTCACTAGAAGCAGTGTTAGTTGTAGTCAAAGACATCACAGATTATGTCAATTTAGAAAAGATGCTTAAAAATGTTAGGCATGGGTTAGTTTTCCTTGGTTCTGTGTCTAAACCATATTTTCAGACTGCCACAAGAGTTAAACATCACTTTTTAAACCTCTGAAAGCTGTAGATTCTCATGTCAGAATCTGGGAGAAAAAAACAAGTTAGCTAAATATGGAAAGACTTAGTGAAACTAAGTGAGCTGGCAGCATTGAAAGACATTTTTTTCTGGATTAGAGATTTGAAACAACTTAGTCCTTCCACTGCTGAATTTCTTCTAGATCTAGGATCTATTCATCCTAGATCCTTTGCTTCTTAAAGGCAGAGCTCAGTCCCCAGAATAGAAGCTGTGATGGAGTAAAACCTGAGCCATGTGCATGAAACTGCATGTACATCCTTCAGGATGTGTTTTAATGTGAGTCCTGCATTCAAAGTTGTCATTCTGAGCTGTGGTTAAAAAGTAAAAAAAAAAAAAAAAAAAAAGCTGTGGTAAAAAAGGAGAAGAAATGTGTTGCTAGGAGGACTTAACAAGCAGGCTTCTTCTATCTTCCTGGGACAAAGAAGGGAATGAGTGAAACAGAGTTTGGGACTGACACTGTGTTCTTCACTCCCATTTTTGTAATTCTTGTGAACATGTCTTGGTCTTTTTGTATCCCAGAACTCCCAAGTGTAATAATGAGACAAAGTGGTGGGTGCAAGTTTCAGTTTTCCAGATGACATGTTTTATAAAGCATTACCACAGGCAAAAGAAGTTACCTCTGTACTGACAAAGAACTGGAGTTGCAAAGGAACCCCCAGACTGAAGAGAGCTCACAACTAAAGTCAGGAAATGGTGAAGTGGGAAACTGAGTCCTTGATTTTTAAAAGGTTTGTGTTAATAAAGTAGTATGAACATATAAAGTAAGCTGTCCCACAAGCTCTTCCTGAATGTGAATTGCAGAATGATACAACTCAGTTTTTGCTAGCTGCTGTTCAGTCAGCTTCTTGAGGAATGGTAAATGTGCAGAAAAGAATGCTGGAGGAATTAGCACTTCAGGGTCTCCTTTCATTCATCAAAGAGATGTATTTTCAAGCTTAATATAGTTTCACACATGCTGCCATCAGCAAAATCATTACTTTAAGAGGTTTCCACAGTTAGTGGGGAATTAAGGAGGCATGCTCTGAAACTCAAGACAATCATAAAAGATGTCAAAGATTTCCTTTGATGTCCTGTTTGTTTTCTGTAGTTCCTTCAGTAAAGGCATAAATCGTTGGCTACAACCAGAACAAGGCATAGTTTTGTGAAGCAGTGTTCCATCAGTAAGAACACTTGCCAGAACAAACCCTCAGCTTTAGGAATATTGGAGAAATCCTGTTCTGGCACCAAAATGTGAATTGGAGTTGTCAGACAGCATTGAGTTTGTTTTATTGTTTCACCTGTTTACAGTTCTTATTTCAGTGTTTGTACATTTACCTAGCAAGCACAGATTATTCTCTTTATTGATCTTTGTATTTTTATCTCTCCTGATTTCTACATGAATTGATGAAGTAGAAGGTCTAAGCAGCTTATTCTTCAGAGTGGCTATTTCCTTGATCCAGCTCAAGTTGTGGAGATTTCATGGTGGGCATGCCTTTGGCCACACTGCTGGGGGTAATATGGAATGTTAATATGTGGTGCCACATTTGTGGAGAAAAAACTCCACCAGTAAACAATAATCAGGACCTCTTTCTCCTTGGAGATATTAAAAGCCCAACTGTATTACACGGTGCTGAGTAACCTGCTCTGATTGATCCTGGTTTGAGCAGGAAGGGTTTAACTAGACAATCTCCAGATGTCTCTTCCTACTGCAGCCATTCTATGAAGGAGATGATATTGGGTTTTAGAGGATATCTAATACTTTTCACTCAGGAATATCTGAAATAAGATGGGATCCCCAAGTACTACGTGTGTTGTCTGTCTGCTCACAGAGGTGTTCTCTAGGACTTACTGGAATTCTGACTTTTTCTGCACTCTGAATCCATCAAATCGCATTCGGTCTTAGTTTTGTGCTCAGAAGTGGGTTGGGTGGAAGATGTTTGACCACCATCCTCAATTGTGCAAGATGTATTTCTGGAGATAAAGATGAGTGATATTAGCAGGAGAAAAGTTGATAATATCAAGGGGAAAAAAAGGACAAGAAAAATGAAGGATGACCTATTTCCCCACCATCCCTGAAAGAAGGAGCTTAGCGGAGTGTTGGCCCACACTTTGGTAGTTAACTTGCAACAACTATTAAGGGTTAAGATTTTAATAAGAATAAATAAAACATATTGTTCAAAGTAACCAATAAGCAGATAGGGACCTTCAAATGTGATAGGTCTCATTATTTCTGTCCAGTCAACAAATCATTTAAACAGCACTTTGTCAGGGCTAGAAATCAAGCATTTAGGCAATGTCGATTAAGACAACATGAAAATGCTTTGGATACATTGTTCTCTACTCTTGTAGAAGGCAACACAGCAGAGATATTTGCCGGGAAAGAAAGACATTATATCTTGATGCTAATTGGCTAATTGTGTGGGGTTTTTTTTGCTTCCTGTCCCATAGCTGGCCATACCTCAGTATTCAGTGTTGTTTTTTAGTTACATGTTTATGATTATGCATAACTACAAAAACAGTTTCCAATTGATTCTAAAATTAGTATTTCTCATCAAGCAGTTTGCTTCAGACATCATTGAGGGATTAGCTTTACTGTTACTCAGTCAATGCCCAAAATTTACAGAGCTGTCTCTTTTGAATTTTGATTGTTATTTTTCACCGCTGGTATTATATAATGCTAATTAGGGCTATATTTAGTAATTATGTTCCAAAAATTGAGCAGGCTGCATGAAGTGGGACTAGACTATTTGGACATTTAAAACCCTTTTAAGAAGTTCAAAAGCAAAATGGTATCAGGAAAGTCAGACTGTAACTACAAATTATTGACTGTGCTCTTGGTGCTAAAGAGCAGCTTTGTGGAGTAAGGCTAAGAGGCAAAATGTATGTTTAAAGAATATACGGGTTTGTATTTTTCCCTGTTGAAAATAGGCTTTGTATTCTCAACAATGGATTTTATTTTGCAGGCTATACTCTTTAACAGTCTCTGTTCTCTGCTGCTTCAAGTTTCAGATTATCTTAAAAACAGGTCATCTTTGAAATCTGACCTGGCTAACCTTTTTCTGTAAAATGCAGTAGTACTAAGCAATCAGAAAAAAAGAGATGCTTTCAAAATTTCACACTGTTGTTTGACAGTATCGGTGTTGTATGACACTTTTATAGGATGCTGGAATAGCAAAATTATTTATTGAATCCTACTAAGATAGCATTTTTTCTGTTTTTCATGTAAATATTAGCCAAAATATGTATAATAAATGAGCTACATTACTGTCTCAGGGCAAAAAGAAAAAAGCTCTGAGTATTTCAGAAAGATTTCAGCCCTCTGCTTAGCCATTTTTTATAAAGAAAAATTGTAGTGCATGTTCTTATGAAATACATTTGCACTTTCATGTATTTTGCTGAACATCCTCAAATTATTGGATGACTGAAGGTATGAATAACCACTGATTCTAGATGCCATTCAGCTGCTGCTTTTATTACATAGTAAATGCTTCATACCCAGCATAATTGTGAATAACAGGTTAACAAAAAGGCGGAAAAGTACTGAACTTTTCAAGTGGGGCGTGTTGGTTCTAGTGTCTGTGTTATGTGCACAGCTACTGTCAAGAAAAGAGCACAGACACTTTCTGTTATACTATTAAGAGCATACTTAATTAAGACAAAATGCATAATTATACTTTTCAGTGTGGCATAGTTCCTTCCCAGATGAATTAGAATTTGATGCGATGGTCTCCTTAGGTGTTTGCTGAATACTCTGTTCTCCTCTTGTGTTCTTTATTCATGCTGTTTCAGAAGCCTAACTACATGCAGTCAAACGTTCACACATAATGCAAGAACATTGCACCAGAATAAAAAGATATTCCCAATTGCAAAAAAAGAGGGACGAATCTGATGATTGCCTACCTTCGATGCCTTTTTTTTCTCTCCTGTAAACATATTCTTAAGCAGAAGAAAATAGCATCTGGAACTTCAATGTATTTCTTCTAGAATACTTGGGGAGCAGAGACCTTTGAATGTGTGGTCTTTGGGATTCACAAAAGACTGTTGCAAACACATTACTTCCTTTCCTGACAGCTGCATCCTCCTCTGTGACCACTGTCCTTAATGAAGGTCAGGGACAACAGAGCGTTTGTGCCACAGAATAAGAGGGCAAATAAGGTGATGATTCTGAGAGTGTAGCTCTTTCTTCTCTTCACCCATGGCATTTGATACCAAGAGTAAGATCAATGTAGAATCTGACTGCCTTGCTTTACCATCTTCTCTGATTTTTCTGCATAATAGAATTACTTATTTACAGGGTTATCCTCCATCACTCTTCTTGTCTAGATTGTTCTATGCCTGACCATATCAGCTTGTTTTTGCAGCTGCTGCCCAAACAAGAATCACAAAAGGAAAGATGAACAGAGCTGTACATATTTCCTTCATCTACAACAGAGTAAACTTATGGAATAACTTACATTTGGTGTCTGTTGTGTGATGATAAACCTGAGTAGGAAAAATGAGTAATGAGTAACTGTCTCAGTGGAAATGGCAGTGCAACTGTGTTGGACATTATTGAACACACGTAACGGGAACCCTGCAGTACCATCTCATTTTTATGTGCTCTTGATTTTTTAGGTATTGGTACTTAAGAGGTAGAGATCAGAAGGCCATATTTTTCACTCTTTGATTCCTACTACTCGTGCCCATAATGAAAAGAGTCTTCTTTCTGAGGGGCCAAAATACAAAACTTCCTTTGAAAATAATGTGAACAAGGGGTGATTTATCTCTCTTTTGAAATCTGATCATGTTTCTAGATGTTGTCATACATTTTAAAGAGTGTACTGCTAAGCTGAATGCATGTTTGTGGGGATAATGTATAATGTAGTGGATGAAGTAAGGTTTATATATATTTGAAAATCTGAGACATCTTGATAACTGTCATGTTGTGTCATCAGAAAGAAGTAAGTTAACTATTCATCTCCAATTTCATCACCATACTTGGTTGTCAAAGAATAGGGGGATCAAGCAAAATGAGAAATGTTATTATACAGTTATCTAATGTTTGTGCTTCCAGAATGTGCTGCTAACAGCCACCACCTCTCTCCAGACAGCAGTTTGGGTTTAGGTCAGGTGGGTCCTGAGACAGAAAGTGCAGGAGTCAGCAGAAGGGCAAGTGATACAATTTCAAAGTGGAAGGATGTTATTTGTGTAGGAAGATTTTTCTTTTTAGGGAGTTGTAGTGGTAAAAGAACTTTTCAGCTGTGTGTGGCTAAGGTGGAAAATTTAGTCTTGTTGAAAACCTACAGGCTGAGAGGAACTTCTGTGGTATCTGCAACCATAGCAAAGGTTGTGCGTCTTTGATGTTGATCCTGTGTGTTGTAGGAGCATATGCCCCTGCAGTACTGAGGGAGAAATGCTGGCATTACCTTCTTGCTTTATACCTTTGTACCTTTGTGCTCAATTCATACTTGAAGGCCTAGGGCAGGGGCTGATGTTTAGTGGTCTTTTAGATGACCAGAAGATGAGTATTGTCTCTTCTTTCTTGGCGTTATTCTTCAGGCTGCCCCTTTCAGCTTTTGTACTCTACTATTCTTTTCTAAGGTATCTCTTCTAAGCCTTGCCCACAAGTGGATGTTTTGTTTCATTATCATGCCTAGTTCTTATCAGCCATTTGGGCTGAAAAAGCTCTTTTTTTGTAACTCAAATATTCAGAAAGGTGGTGTCTCTTTGTGTGGTGTGTACACATCTATCTATCTCTGTGTAAATAGGTAAGTATGCATTACTGTGTGTATGTGATCATACAGTCAATTCCATTAAGCATAGCAGAGATCTTATTTTAGGGGTTTTTTACAGTAAAAAGGATCAAATTTTGGAAAAATCATGTTTCTGGGTAGCAGTTATTCTGATTAATGTCTCTGAAATTTGCAGTACTGATTCCAGATTCAGCATTGTAATATTGATATATGTTGTCCCTAACTATAAACATGCATTTGTTAATATGGCATGAATTAAACACAGAATCATAGAATCATAGAATATGCTGAGTTGAAAGGGACCTGTCAGGATCATGGAGTCCAGCTCCTGGCACTGCACAGAACCATCCTCAAGGGTCACACCATGTACCTGAGAGCATTGTCCAAACACTTCTTGAACTCTGTCAGGCTTGGTGCTGTGACCACTGCCCTGAGGAGCCTGTTCCAGTGCCCAGTCATCCTCTGGATGAAGAACCTTTTCCAATCTAAATCTCCCCTGACTCAGTTTCATGCCAATCCCTCAGGTCCTGTCACTGATCATGAGAATGAAGAGATCATTACCTTCCTCTCCACTTCCCCTCATGAGGAAGTTGTAGGCTGCAATGAGCTCCTCCCTCAGTCTCCTCTTCTCCAGACTAAACAGGCCAAGTGACCTCAGCTGCTCCTCATACAGCTTCCCCTCAAGGCCCTTCACCATCCTCATGGCCCTCCTTTGGATGTTCTCTAGTACCTTAATGTCTTTTCTATATGTGGTGCCCAGAACTGCACACAGTATTCCGGATGAGGCCGCACCAGTGCAGAGCAGAGGAAAATCACCTCCCTCAACTGGCTGGAGGTGCTTTTCCTCATTCCCCCCCAGCACACTCTTGGCCCTCCTGGCTGCCAGGGCATTGCTGACTCAGAGTCAACATGTCATCAACCAAAACCCCCAGGTCCCTTTCCATGGCACTGCTTTCCAGCCTCTCATTTTGCAGTTTGTACATAGATCCGGGGATGCGCCATCCCACGTGCAGAATCCAGCACTTTCCCTTGTTGAAATTCATATGGTTGGTGATTGCCCAGTCCTCTGATTTGTTGAGGTCTCTCTGCAGAGCCTCCCTGCCTTTCAGGGAGTCGACAACTGCTCTGAATTCAGCTCCTCTGAATTTAGTGTCATCAGCAAACTTAGTATTCCTGTGAGTCCTGTGTCCAGGTTGTTAATGAAGATGTTGAAAAGAACTGGCCATAAGATGGAGCACTGCAGAATCTCAGTATTAGTAGCAGTAATATTTTAGTAAGTGTTCTAAAATGTGGCAGAGAACAGTCTGACTTTTGTTCAGGTGCCCTTAGAAATGCGAGTGGCAACCACTAAGACTCATCTACTTAACTATGACTGTTTACACCATAAAAAGAAATTCACTCTTATAATTATATTCAGAATTATAGAAAGCTGTTGCTGCTGTAGATTATTTGATCTCTCTGGGGAAACTTCCATCAAACTTAACAGCCTACATTTTTACTTTGTTAATTATAAAGCTGTGAACAGGAAAATGCAAGACAATCTCTACTATTCTTATTGTAACAGTATCTTACTAAAATATTA
Organism: Calyptomena viridis; assembly: GCA_013390005.1. Classification (NCBI taxonomy): domain Eukaryota; kingdom Metazoa; phylum Chordata; class Aves; order Passeriformes; family Eurylaimidae; genus Calyptomena; species Calyptomena viridis. Next base: position 22,490 of record WEIV01014161.1, on the reverse strand, counting down.
CTGCCTTTATGAGTCCCAGTGGAGGATCTTTCTTTGTATGGAAAAAACCACACACCATCCTATTGCATAAATGAGGAAATACATTTCAGATGTATTAAGCAAAAAATCAACAAACATTTATCATGGTTTCTTATAAATCTGTACACTTAGTTTATCTGCACATTTGCTCATGATTTTTTTTCTATCTACCCCATCCAAAACAGGTGTTGTTTATTCTTTTGAAACATTATCTTGTGTGTATTTTGCGAGGAAGGATAGAGTAAAAATATTCTCTTCTTTTGTTCTGATATGGAAGAGCGGTTGCTTTTTATTGCTTAAAGGATCTTTTCTTAGAGATAAATATCTTAAGATACCAGGATCAATGGGAAGAACTAATCACTTCATCTTGTTCATCTGGAATCTCAAAGAGCTGAAGATCCTTGAAAATGTCCAACAGTGTTTGTACCTTATTTGTGGAAATCAACTCTCTTGTCTTTTGCATTGCCATTTGTTATTTTCAAGTCACTTGTCCAATGTGGTTGCTGTGATCCAGAGTAACAGCTAGTGTGGATGTACTTTCCCAGCTCATTTTCAAAAGGCAGGAGTTGCTCTGTGAGGAGTTATGGTTTTCAACGAGAATATAAAATGAAGTATTTTTCAAGGTTTTGACTTTTTTTTACTTTTTCACTGTTACTTAAAAAAAAATATAAAAAGGAAGGAAGGGAAAAACTAAAAAGAAAACAAGGTGTCCTAGTCAATTCAGCTTATTGAGCTGCATCACTGCATCTGGGGAGATACTAAAACCCAGATGGACCTAGTTCTAGACAACCAGCTCTAGGCTGAACCTGCTTGAACTGGATGTTCTCAAGAGGTGCTTCAGAGAATTCTTTCCTTTGGTGCTTTGATATTTGTATGTTTCACTGCAATCAATTCTGCTGTTGTGTGTGATAATTAAGTCATTATGGTCCTAATTCTGCAAGATCTCTGCAGTTCCATTGATGCCCTGTTTTGGGCACTTCTAATTGCAGGACTGAAGCTGAACTAGTGCCCAAAAGTAAACATTTGATGAATTTTGAAGCCATCAGGCATATGAAACCAGAGCTGCTGTGACGTGCAGCTGCTTTTTGTTGTGTCTGTGCTCCCCCAAAAGCACAGCTGTTGGAAGACATTTTATTGAACAGTAAAATCAAATCTCACAAAATTAGAACCAGCATAGCTCTGGGGTGCAGCTTGCTTACTGTGGGCTTCAGAAGTACCTCCCTAGTAGCATTTTCCTCTGAATTCATCAACAAATCCATGTTGTCACTCAATTGAGCTTTAAGGTTGGAAGGCCAAAGAAAACTTCTTAAAAAATAAAAATTGATTAGTAATGATTTTGTGTATATAACTTGAGGATGTGCCATAGTAACTCAGTCCTTTGAAGCTTGTAAGTGCTTTCTGGATGGTCACTGAGCACCAGATGGATTTGGCTGCTGTTGTTGAAATAATCAGACCTGGGGTTTTTTTGACAAGCACCATTTAACAACCTGAGTGATGGCCTTGTGCCTTTATTTCACCAGTGAAACCTATGCTTATGCTACCTTGAGAGACCACTGTAAGCTTTTGGGATACTTTTAAATCTTTATTGATCATTTACACTTGTCTTACTCTTTATTATTAAATCAAATTTATGGAAGTGTTAAAGCAAATGTATCAACCATGACAAATACATAGGAGAGCCCTGAAGTGATATTGAGGACCCAAGCATATGTTTCTTGGCTCAGTCAAAGAGTATCAGACTTGGTACTTTCAACAGTCTTCGTGCAACATAATACTCCTTTGCCTTTAATCGTGTCTTAATACTGTGTTCCTTTTTGTCACATCTGAGTAAGCAAAGTAACATTACAGCACATGTGAAGCAATTTTTTGTGAAACAAATAATTTGTACTTTTTCTTTTCAGTGGTGTCTGGGAGCAGTGGGAGATGTTTTGCATATAGTCTCTTGGAGGTTTTGTCTAAATTTTACTCTGGCAGTCTTTTGGTTTTTCTGGCAGTTTTCATGGTCATAGAATACAGAGCAGTTTAAGGTCAGAGAACAGTACACCTTCATAATTATTTGTGTGCATTGCCTGAAGTGCAGTTGTGCAAATTCACCTTCCTTTCTTAGTTGAACTATGTGGATTCAAAGGGAAGAAAGCTCAACAGAGGCAGACACTGAAGTTTTCCTATCATAGCACATCTATGTGAGTGTGAATTTTGAGGTCAAGAATTTGGGAGGATCAATACACAGTTGCAATTCTGTGATAATAGCTGGCAGGTTTGCCAATTTAAGCTGGTCTAATAAAGCTGACGTAGTGATTAATTTATCTTGAGATTAGTAGTAGGAGCAGAAGACTGGGGAATAGCACACCAGGTTTGGGGTCGCTGGAAGAGGGAGGTATGTTCTGCAGTCTTGGTGGATGAGGAAATCCTCAAGGTACATTGGCCACAGACTAGCTGTAGCAGAGCTGGCTGCTTTACCTTGGCAAGAAAGAAGTGAGATAAATTGTTCTTTCTGGAACTTCCTCTTGACCTGACTAGACTGGAACTGACCACCGAATTACCTTGTTCAAGAAGTGGCCTGTGTACCTTTAGCCTTTGTGCGACGCGTACACAACCGCGCAATTTCTCTGTCAGCAAAGCAGGGACAGGAAAGGGCTGTTTCGTTCATCTGAAAACATTGTCTGAAGATACTTTTGACTAAAGCTAAAACAAGGCACGAGCAGTGCAACTAGTGATTTTACTGACTTCAGCTTCCCCTCTGTGCTCTGATTAGGTTAATGTCAGCTGTGCAGAACTGCATCATGGCTGGACCCTCTGTTGAGAAGTTAGAGAGTGGCAAAGCACAGATGCCAGTCCAAACTTACTTTCATCTCCTCATGTTAGGAAAAGGGTGAAATTTTTTATTTCTTTGAGAATGAAGTTTTCCAAAGCCAGCCATAGGACTTATAATAAAAATTACAGCTTGGCAGGAGTCCTCCTGCTTTGTCTGATCAGACTTTCTGGGGTTTTTTATGAATCTGAAATAAGGTGAATTTCATCTGATCCTGTTGTTACAGAATGGTGTTGTATAGCTCAAGCAGTTGTGCAGTCAGTAGATGTTTATGTCCAGAACTGTGGAAATATAACATTTCTGATTCTTTTCCTACTTATACTGCAGGAAGCTAGGAACAGAAGCAGTGAAGCCAATGGTATATTTTTGCATTTATGTGCATGGAAATTGGAATAAATAAAACTGGGCTGATTTTGTTGGGGTTTTTTTCCCCATTTGGCTAATAACAGCTCAGATCTCATCTGGTCTGAATTGGCACAGCTTCACTGCTGTTGGAGGAGCTTTTATACTAATTCACACCAGCTGAGCTTGTTATGCAGTCCAGTCTGTGCAAATGTGAGGTGGTGTTTTTTTCCCTTTTTTACCTCTCCTTCTGCTTTCCATCTCGTGCTCTCGTACTTGGTGATCTTTTGTTCTCCCCTCATTCTAGTTCCAGCTCTGGCCAATTGACTGCACATAAACTGCAAGCCTGTTTCACAGTAGAGCTTCTTTACATGAATCTATAAGCCTATTAATTTTGATTCTAGGTTGCATAGATATGTAGAGGATTTATTTTAAATCCAAAATGAGGATTTGTACTTCCCTATAGCTTTTCTTTACCTATGAAAAAACACATATTAGTTTTAATAGCTGAATACACTTCTGGGTGGGAAAGCTCTATTTATTTAATTTGATTTTTGAGGACTCAAAAAGAATATGTACTGAAATTGGCTGCTGCTGGCGATTCTTTCTTAGAGTTTGGCAGAAGAACTTTTGTTTCTATTTTGACAACATAAAGAAAGAAGGATTTACATTCATTCTGCAAAGCATTGCTATGCCTTAGAGTATATCACATCTTACGTGACTTGAAGGAATTACATGTATTTTGTATAAGGGAAGCCTGTATTAACATATGTGCAAACTTCATGTGATAATTATCCAAAGAAACTTTAATTAATCTGGTTGTATTTTAATGGCTGATGATATTTTAAATTGTTCAAGAAAGCAGGCAGCCATGATGAAAACAGCGCTCAGAAACTCAAAACCTCTTAAAATTAGGTGCAACGGGTGCACAATACATCCTAGACATCCTAGACATTGACAAATAAAATGAAATTGTAATAATTCTGTTGAGTTTATAATATTTTAACACTCAGTCATGCCTGTGTAATCATAATGATTCTATAGGATTTTGCAGTTTGCATTCATTAGAGGTATGCATATTTTAAAAGTATGTTAATGACAAAGAGATGATGAAAAGAAGATTAGTAAGTTCTGTGCTCCAGAGGAGGAGTGCTCGTTCTGTTTCATGGCCAGTAGTATTTGTATCAGAGAAACGTGAGGAAACCCTACAGTGGACAAATGTGACAACCAAATATTGTGCATCTTTTTTCCCAGCGAGGAATGCTTAGCAATTCAATGATAAGGCAAAGCTCAATGATGCTTAATTGTCCCATATTGACAGTATACTGCACTCTTACAATCATATATTTTGTTAAGTTTAGCTTTTCAATATATGTCTAACCTAGAACTATACAGTAAGGAAGTTTATAGTCTCAGTTTATAGTCTCAGTTTATAGTCTCCGATAAAATGGACTGTTTAAGAATTTTAAATGTATATCCTGGATTTTTACTTGTTTTCAGTTTGTCATAACAAATTCCTCACGAACAGTATGAGTATGTTATTGATTAGACAAAATAATTTAAAACTATATAATTAAGATTCTGTTAATGGAGCATTGTGTAGAATTAAGTGGGATTGGAAGTTCAAAAGCTCCGCAAAATTGGAGCAGAGTACAGAAGCTTCTGTTGAAGTGTATTCTCGTGATTCAGACATCAATTCTAGAAATAAATAATTCTGAACTGTGTTGTTCACGTAGTTAATGATTTGATTTCTTTGAAGAAATGACTAGTGTGCTTAAAATTTGAAAATTTCTAACACAAGGTTTATTGTAGCACTTCCCTAAGGCTTGATGTTGCAAGAAGACATAAAGAACCATGCTATAAAAATGCTTCATAAACATTAGTCTCTCAGCTATGCCTGATTCTTGTCCACCACTCTGCACTGCTGCATCACTGCTGGAAAATTATTATCTTTTATTGTTTAATTCCCTTTGGGTTTGAGACAAGCCAGATGGTGAGGTCGCCTTCTAGGGGAGTTTTCTGCTTTGCATTATCAATTTTCCAATCCCTTATTAGTGATGGAGAAGTTGCAGCATGTAATCCCCTTTGGCCTAGATGGTTTTATATACCTGTGTGTTGATTTGATAATTTCTACTATTTCGTATATTTAACTTTAATTCAAACTCACTGCATGGTACAGAAACAGTTCCAAGTTACAAATACATAGTTAAACAAGGTATTGTTAATTAGTATTTGGGTGCCTTTGCAACCTTTTTTCTTTTTTTTTCTCACAAACTGTAGTAGCAAGATCATAGAAATGTCCAGGAAAAAGCATACATTGCTTTGTCGTTTTTTTGTTTGGTGGTTTTTCTTTTTTTGTTTTTGGTTAGGTGTCTTCCAGAGATCTCTAATTTGCTTTTTTAGTTTACATTAGGACATGTCCTTTCATACTTATACTTTGGTAGCAGAAATCTAGCTCCTGTCAGTGATGTGAGAATTTCAGAATTAAAACATTAATGAAATTATAGCATCAAAGTCAAGGCAGTGGTCGATGAAAATTGAGAGGATCTGGAGTTTTTGTTTGTTTTCATCAGGATCTGTTTGATTTGAATGATTTATATCAGGATTATGATAGGAAGTATTCTTTACCTGGAAGAGATTTCTGCTTTCCAAAATATGAAAGTAAAATCCAAATAATCATTGCTAAAAGATATAAGGAAAGAAGGCAAAAAATACTATTTGACAGTATTTGCAAAGACTGTATAGATTTTATAGGATGTGAAGCTCAGCAGTTCACCATGTTAACTAATCCTATGCAAAATTTAGTGTCATGTAACTGGACATCTGGTATCTTTAGTAACTTGTGGGAACCCCTTAAATCTCATGTTTTTACTTCATTGACTGTAAGGATCCTGCTGCAATATTCTTAAAGGTGTGTCTGAGTGCATGTGTGGAGTTTTGTTTTAATTTAAAAAAAATACCCTGTTGGGTAATGGGTTGCAAGACTAAGAGTTCTTTGAATGTGTCATGAATTAATAGAAAATTTGCATAATCTCTGTGACAGGAACTTGTTAGGTCTCACAATTCCCAGAAGCCTAGGAATGGTCCCCCAAAATCAGACAGTTTTTCTTAAAGGAGATTTTGCAGCCCTTCACTTTCTTATTTGTGAAACAGTGCCATAATCCCAAGAGCTGTGTTAAATACTAATTTGTTTGTCCACTATGCCTTGAAATTGTGAAGTGCTCCCATAAAAAACAAGTGACCTTTATAGAAGTTCTTGTTGTGGTTTCATGAAGAAGGTAAGCCAAAGAAGCTACTTAAAGTGTTACCATATAAAAACCAAAATTACATGCTTAACCATTCACTGGGGAAAAATTTGGTAGGGAGTTTGCATGCAAATTATCTCAGCTAGTTACATATGCAATAACATGTTAGTTTAAAATATAGTCTATTGAGAAAGAGTATCATACAGCCATATTTTACCTCCATTTTTTTGGTAGTGTTATGATACCGTTTTCCAGGCTCCTTTTATTTTTCTAAGCCCACTGAAATCCTGTGTAATGGTTACACATGAAGTTTTCTTTTGAGATTAGTGTTTTGGGTTTCATCCTAGCTGAAAATTTCTCCTTAGCAAAGATTGAGCATGATTTTCCTATAAAGAATTACAAGCACACATAAACACAAAGCCATCATTGCAGCATCATGTAGGTCTGAGGGGATCTCCTGAGCTCTGTGGTCCAACCCCCTGCTCAGCACAAGTCCAGACAGAACAGGTTGCCCAGGGCTTTGTTCAGTCATGTTTTAAATCACTCCCAAAAGAGCCTGTACCTATCACTCAAGTAAAGTGAGCTATCCCATCGTGACTGTAATCCTGGTGAGGTCATGGCTCTGGAACTGCTCTTAGACTTTTAATTTCTCCTGTTTGTTTCTCGTGCTCCTTGCATATGTGTTCAATCTTACTTTGCTTTCAGGAGAGAGGCAGAGTATTCCTAGAGCTGTTCACGCCAGGTTTTAAAATGGCTGTGGGTTTCCATTGCCTTTAATATTAGAAATATCCCTTGCCCACCCAGAGGGAAGAGCTCTAAGAGCAAGTAATAGGATTTGAGCTGATTCAGTCTTTATTCACAGCTATGCTGATATAACTCATATTTGCAAATGCTGTTATTCAGTACGTTCAGGGGGTATATGTAGATAAAGCGATTATGTGTTCATATACTTCTTTACAAAATGCACAAATGTGCATCAGCTGTTGGAAGGTGGCCCCTCTGTGTTGTCTTTTCTTGTGTTTCATTTTTCCATTTCCTGAGAGAGGGAGAGAGTGAGGAGAGGAGTGAGACTGAAGGATACTTTGTGCTGGAAAACCTGATGTTATTTGCTGTAAATATGGAATATGGTATTTGAGAAAAACTTAGAAAACCTCCATTAAAGTAAAATGCCAAGTAAAAAAAAAGTACAAAACTGCCTTGTATATTCTTTCTACCTTAAAAAAGAAAAAAAATCAAAAAAATGACACTGTATGTATCTGGAAAGGGATTAAGAAACTCCAGATGGCTGTTTAAAAAATAATAATTAAAATGGGGGTGGAGAAAGTCAAGAAGAAACAGTTTCTATTGACTTGTTATTCCTTTTTTGGAAAGGTCACTGAAAATTTACACAGTGACAAAATAACAACCTAATTAGTATCTGTCCTGTAAAACTAAATGCTAATTTATTTCAGATTCGCCTCTATTGACAATTAGGACTGATATTCAAGATGGACTTCTCTACATGAGTGCAGGGCAAAAATTATCAGACCAGTTATGAGTTTCTATAGCAATTGCTGTCAGTTCTCAAACTGTAAAGAAACAAGATATAATTAAAAACTATCTGTAGGTTTATTTTGTAGGAAGATTCTTCTTTTAATTGTATTTCTGATAGCTATGAAAGACACAATTTGTTCATGAGAGTAAGTCTTAAAAGCACAGCAGCCTCTTTATCTAGCACTTAAAAAAAATTCCCAGTGGAAAATCGTATTTCATTAATTGTCATTACATAGGAATTATAGAATTAGGGGTTTAACATTGCTTTTATCATTAATTTCTTTAGGTGTCAGTGGCTCTACCTTTCCAAAATTAAGTTCAGTGCATAACAAGAGATTAATTACTAACTATGAAAAAAGAATATTAGTTAGAGAACTGGTGACTTTTTTTGAGAAGGAAATCTCTTTAATAAGGTGGTTTAAATTGCAGTACTTCAACTGAGCAAGAGAAATTATTTTTCTTAATATATTCACTGCTCCAGAGAGAAAAGCTGATGAACAGTCTTCTGTGATAATTCATTTAAATATTTTAGCAGTGAATTAAAATACCATGTAATCAAAGCAATATCCTTTCATTTAAGTTGTATATTTATCAGAATATTTCCATTTGTGTAGTCTATGATGAAGATACAAAGCTCACTGAGCAAAGGTTGGATCTTTCCCATTGAGATGCTGTGATACTCACACACACAGAGATTACACACCTGAGCACATCTCTCTTTCCCCATCAAGACAGTGGTCTGTCTTCTGTGCCCCTTCCTTGTGCATGAACAAGGTGATGTTTGGTGAGGAAGGAACTTCTCCATATTTTACTGGGATCTGCGTGTTTGGTTTTTTTCTCTGTTGTCTTCAGGGGGCATCAGATTATATAATGCTCTAGTTTTGAGTCAACTTCTGGTTAAGACTAATTACGTCTTTAGCCCACCTTATTTGCAGGTTTGACTGCTCATTGAAGGAGACTATTGTTTGGGGAGGGGGAGGAAAATTCGGCATATGAGAAATATGTGTCAGTATTCAGTTCATAGTGCTCCCTTCCTCAGCAGCTGAGCCTGTGAGCAAGGTAGAGCACTGCTTGAGTGAAGGGTTCAGACACATTAATCCACAGGGGTTTGTTTAGCTCTGAAAACTTACAGTGGGTGCAGGCTCTCTGCAACCATGACTTGCTGTCAGCTGAACTCGTTCAGTGTTCACTGTGAGGTGGGCATGGCTGAGTCAGGCACTCTGTGGTTCTGTCCAGGGCAGTAGGCATCCATCAGCACTATCCCAGAACACAGACTTGCTCCCTTCAAGCCTTCATGCTGGGTCCCAGCAAGACAGAGGGAAATCTTTGTGGCTGGAAAGCCAGCATCCTGGGAGGAACCCCTCTTGGATGGAGGTGGGTTAGGAATGTTTCGGAAGCAAAGAGCATTGCTAAGTTTACTTCTCCTGTGAAGGACCACTATCTGATTCAGTTTCCAGAATGATCATTTGTCTGTGGATAAATTTGAACTGCTAGATGGAGGGTTCCCCTCTTACAAGTATCCTCCTCACTAAGGTAGTAGTTGGAAAGCATGAAAAGGGTGTCTTTAATAACAGCAGGCAAGAACAATCTGTGCACTTGAATGCTGCTCTGCCTTCTCTTCTTTCCTGAGCAAAAAAGTTGAGTGTAGCAGCATCTCTGAACTCAAACTTTTCACATGTGGCTGCTTACTGTGCACTCCTTGTCCCAGTGCCTGACTTGAGACCATGGGGTCTTATTTGCAGTAGTGTTAAGTGCTCACAGCTGTAGCTGTAGTAACAGGGAGTTGTGCTTTGAGCATATTGAACCTCGTGTCATGCTTGGTGCTCAAAAACAACAGGCCACAAGTATCTCAGATTTGGAGCAAAATTAGTAGACGCTTTTGATCTTAAAGTCTCTGTACCCAAGTTTCAGCTGCAGTATGATAGGTGGTAATGCTTCCTCAACTCACGAAAACATGCAGAAGAAAAAGAAGGCTTTAATATTTTGCAAGCATTTAAATATTGTGGAACTGAATGCTTCGTTGGGAAGCTCATAAAGGAAAGAATGTGTCTTCAGAGCTCTGCTTGAATATTGCTCAGTGCGAAAGGCACTTGGGGTACATGTTCAGCAATGCAAGGAATGCAAACGGGGATCATTAACCACTGTCTCTTCTCTGTGCTGAACAGAGCAAAGTCTCCTGGAAAGATTAATACTTGTTTGTCTCATTGAAGACAGCAGTGTAATGTATTGCTAAGATGAGAGCATCTTAGTGTTCCTCAGGCAACTTTAATTCTAGTTTTTCAGAATATCTGAATGTTTCATTGAAACACCAAGTGTTGTGTTAAGGCTCACTTTTGTGGGCCATTTTCTGGTGGTTTTAAATTGAAAACTGAAAAATGGAAGTATTCTGTTGTATATCATCACATTCTTATGAGTCATCAGTGTAATACAATTACAAGTTTTGTAGAGTAATTCCGTGTGTGTATATCTCTATTACATATACAAAATATTAGATATAATTGAGAATTTATATGAACATAGTGGGAGAAATATGGTTTTTTTTCAAGCAGTTGCGGAAGATTGAGTGCTTTATGTAGCAGTCCTTCTTTGAATCTTTTCTAAGGAAAATCCCTCCTTCTTCAAAGGTAAATAAAGCTGTCCTGTTTTGTGCCATTGGTCTCTGTGTAATGGTTTGAGCTGTTCTATACAGTACGTATTCCTAGGCAGAGAGCAGTGACATATATCTGGGCAGCCCATCCTTTTGCAGTGAACAATCCCTTTGTTTCTGGATGATAGTGGTTTATGTTTCCTTGCCAGCTGTACTCTCCAGTATTACATGGAGAGGTTGTCTGTGGGATACTAATGTGTACGTAAGCACATGTGTAGATCACCAGCTAGATAGACATCCTCAGTGTGTCAGTAGCTTTGTGTAACACATAATGTGATATAATGCACACCCTGTGTGTGGGAGAGATAGACCACTGGGGATGTGCTGTAGAGGTACTTTGTACCAGCAGAACCTACTTCTTGCTGCTGGGCTTGTGCTGACACAGGCCTTTTGCTGATGAGGACATACATTGTTAAGTAGAATCTCTTCAAGTTTTACCAGTTTGCTCTGCTGGGGACACCTTGCTGTTTTCTAGTAAGGTAATATTTTGGTTTTCATTTTAGCGAAGCATATATTTTCCTGGATCTCTTTCATGCCTGGGAAAATGGCCTTGAACGTAAAATGCCAAATTGTAGTTTGTCATTTTTTAAAGAATCCTTGTATTTCAGAAAAAGAAAAAAGTACTGCTGCCGGAACTCATGACTTTCATACAAATTAGAAAGCAGATGAAAAAGAGTTACTCTGAAATTTAAGGAACAATTGCTTCATCTTCAATATTTTTTACACCTGCTTCATATGGAGATGATGAGTTAATTTAAAGATTACTAACTTAAATGTTCTACTCATAAGCAAGAAGAGCATGGAGGTCTGGCTGTATTACATATGGTGGTCTTGTAGTATTACAGATGAATAAGATGACTTGAAATAAATTACATGTAAGTTTTTTTTTAAAGTGGCTACAGGCATTTTGTGTGGTGCAGAAAGAGAGACATAAGGACAAGAGAGTACTCGAAACATAATTTCCATTGTATTTGTGTCATATGAGTTCCAGAATCATGAAAGAAGTTGCTAGAAATGAGGAAACTAATTAAAAGAAATCTGAGAAAGCAATCTAAAAGAGCTATTAGCATGAGGTGATTGCTCTGAGATGAAAGATATTTTGTTCTTTTCCTTGTAATTATACAGTGATGCTTGTTTCATGGTAAAACTTGAAGCGGAAATGGATACATAGGGTCAAATTCATCTAATCTGATGTATATGTCTAAAAGTGTTTGTAGATATGATAGAGTGAATAATTATTCATTATTTTTTTCTCCCCGTTACAGTAGAACTGAAGCATCTGGTTTAGACCAGATGCTTAGCAATGTGTGGTAGTGAAGTAGCCACAGATTTATGTGTCCCACAGATTTGTGCTTCTCAGCATCTTCTTGCAGATATCCCTGCTTCTGCTTGGAAGCCTTCCCAAACTCAAAGAGAGTACATTAATAGCCATCAAGTTGTAAATGACCAGGTTTGACTTCAAAACATGAACAGAGTAGGAGTGAGAACTCTTTTGCCTGTAGTGAAACCCTTCAGTTCCTGCCCCAGAAGAGATCTGGCCATGGCAGTGCTGTTCCACAGTGCCACTGAGCAGCTGCAGGGTTAGTCACAACTCAAGTCCTTTCCCTGGTGATGCAGTTCAAAGGGTCATGGCCCCTTGAAGTCAAGCAGTGCACTACAAGCTAAAGAAACTAATTTGTAAGTTCAGGTTTTGCTTCATCTTAGTGTTCCTGGAAACATGAGCATGAGAGAAAAAACGGAGGAGATTTTAGTCCCAGACAGAATAGCAGGTCATGGCTTGCTATGTCTTTTCTTTAGGCACAGAATTGAGTCTCCTGAGGTGTCCATAAGTGCTACAGCTGAGTACTTCCCCTTTTGTGCATGCCTCGTGCACAAAATGTACCAGCAGACTACATTTTTGTAGCTGTAGTTGAGCATCCAAAGCTGTATTATAGGTGCAGATAAAGGTATTTGCAGGTGTCCAGGTTGGCAAATGCCAACTGGAAACACTATACTCAGTAGCAATATAAAGAGAAATGCAAGAGGGTCACTTTGTAACATTGTCTGCAAATCTTGTTTGGTAGTGTCTGTAATTACATGTTTAAATCATATCCATGTCTTTAATAGCATGAGACCTGTTGATGGAAAAGGTTTTGTCCAGGAACATGCAGTGGTCAAATTTTTTCACATGGGAGATCAATAGGTAGGCATGGGTTGGGAAGCCAGTCACACTTTGAAGAGCCCTTTGTGAGCAAAAGTAAGAAATGTCCTTCAGGTTGTTGTAGCACAGGGCTGATGGAGTAGATTCTCTAGTAAGAAGAAAGGAAAACTGGGAATATTGCTTCTGAACAAAATTTTTCTAGCCTGTGCTATATGACAATACATTTAGGTATACCTGGACTTTTCATGTTGTGATTTTTTTGAAATAAGTAAATTGTGTGTACCTGGGAGCTTGTCAGACCTGTTACAAAACAGCGCAGTGGGCTTCTGTTGGAGTTNGACTGGTGGCCTGGAAGAACCCACACTGAAGCAGCTGAGCAGCACCTGAATGACTGCACCTATGGTAAAGTGACTTACGTGACAACAATACCTAAAAAAACTGTTGTTAGTAACAAATCCACTAAGAAGCAGTTTGCAACAGACTGTTTCCGTGGAGAAGACCCCACGAGGAAAGCTGGGGTGGGACTCTCTCACTCTTCTGAACAGCAGCAAAGAAAACTTCTGACTGTAACCCCACCCCAGACTGCCTTCCCAAGCTGCTGGGGGAAGGTGAAGGATCCTAAAAGGGAGGGGTGGGGGGAGAAAGGTGTCTGTAACATCTATCAAACTTCTCACACTTAAACTCTTAAGCTCTGATTTTAGTAGTAGTAATAGTAGTAGTAGTAGTGAATACTTACTATTTAGTAGTAGTTAATATTCTAAGTTAGAGCCTGTTTTGCTTGTGAAATAGTTAATAAACAGTTGCTTGTAATCCTTATCACAAAAGTCGAAGTTTTTCTTCCTTCTCTGGGAAATTTTGGATCTATGTGTGGACTCTTGGCATTTAGCCAGAGTCAAACCATAATATGTTCATAGCATATATATGTGCTCCACTTCAGTATGAAATCTTCTTACAGCTTTACCATCAGAATGCTGAAGAAGTATTGACAGAGAGATTTTGAAATTCCATGTTTTACTTTTATTATGTGTCTTACCTAAATCATTCCAGGAAAGGAAGAACTATTATCCCAGCTTCAGTTATAAGACAAGTGATCATGAATGCCTACATGATCATGAGGCTTTTCGTGATTTTCTTCCCTAGATTGAGTTTGTGGCAGAGGAGTTAAATCATAAACTTTATCTGTCTATTATTTTTATATATTATAGAGCCAAAGGAACCCCCATCATAAGCCCGAGGCTTTATGGTGGGTGCTGTAGAAACACAAAATATGAGATCAGTCCCTGCCTGTAGAAGCTGAATTTATTGTGCAGTGCCAGGGTTTCAGATTAACCATGAGAGTGTGCTGCTATCAGCTGAACATGTTTTTTAACCTTTTGATATATACAGGTGTTCTGGCTGTTCTGGTTCTTGAAGAGGAATATCAAACATGCTAACAGCATTCTGTGCTATGGTAGATAAACTGCTCCCTCTGTATCTTTTGAGGAGGTCTTAATCTCTTGAAGATTGTGTCACACAGTGATGGTTTTTGCGTTCTTGTTCCTTTCTCTGTTGTTCTGGAAAGAGAGACAGTTTAGTACGACACTAAACAGTAAACTTTGGTGACATTTTGCCCAGAAAGTTGCATCTGGGGGCAATGAATATATATATGAAGTGAATTTGTCCAGCTATACTTACACCCTTGAAAAAATGAGATTCATAATTGAATTTCTGAACCGTACTATAAACTTGGTCTTTCTGCCAAGTGGCAGCCCCTCATGTATTTCTTTATAGCTGTTATTTTTTTCAAATCTACATGGCCTCAGTGTCTGGGGAGTTTTAGCAGTATTAAAAGATATTAAAAGGCCCAAGACCTCAAAATCCAGTTTTGCCTGAATGAACAAAACATTAAGAAAGGAATCAGAGTTTGCTTCTACATAGACAGAACAAAAAGAGCAATGTTGGAGCCTGCACGCAGAGCCAGGGGAAATAGACCCAAGGAGTCAATTCATTTTTTGCTCTGTGACATAAATTAGGACAGCAGATTGCACTGTCATCCATGGAGAATGTCCAGTCTTGAGATTAGGGATAAAGGAAGAGAGAACTAAGCAAGCCATTTGTTCAGCTCTGTAGCCTGAAGAACAGAGAAAAGGAAGATCATATACCATAAAAGTGTTTTTAGTTAGTGGCTAATGTCTTGTATTGCTCTTGGGACTTAGTGGAAACTTTATCTTGTATAATTTGAAAGGTTGAATGCTATTTCAGTATATGGTTATGAACTCTGAAAAAATATTTAAGTAGGATTATGTTTAATGGTGGTTTTGTCAATGATTTTGTCATGAATACTTAGGAGGGCTTGTGGGAATGGGAGAGATGGCCTCAGGCAAAGGTAGGAAAGGAGCAAAGAAGGAGAACTGAAGAATTCATAACTTCAGAATCAGAAAAAGAATTGGAAGCTAAAAGTATCAGTTCGAGGTGGGAAGAAAATAGAAGTTCCTCCTTGCTGTTATTTTGCTTCACTCCTTCCTCTGGTCATCCATTTCTCCCTATCAGAAGTGTTTGCCTCTCAGCTATTTGGCCTGGTGAAATACTGATAAAATGGTAAGATAAATGTTAATTACATATTGGAAGAAAGTAGAATCTTGTAGATGGCTTCCCTGGGTAGAAATTTTTTAAGCAGGCTGTTCCTTTAGTATGTACGCAGCTATTTCAGTTATAGAACAAAAATAAACATACTTATTAAAAACTTATTCAAAGCCTTTAAACTTCTTTTGTTTAGTTTTCAAATGGAGAGAACAGAACAGATCATTGTGACCCAGGAGACATAGCTGTAGTCTCAAAGTGACTATTATTGTTAGAAAATTATTCTACTTATGAGATTTAGAAAGATAAGTTCTCTTTCCACAGAATAGGCATAATTGAATGTTTACTTCTTTTCTTGAGTTCTTCAGGAGTGCATGCATAGTCTGAAAGCCAAGTCTTCATTTTAGGATGTAATTTAAACTGAATTGCACACAGGAGCCTGAATGCATCAATTTAACAGAGTTACAAGAGAACAATATGACAGTTTTCATTTTTGCTTTTACTGAAGAGAGGAGTTCAGAGGAAACTCTGGTAAGCTTTTTAGCCTCAGTTGCTTTACATCCCAGCCATCTGACCTTGCAATTTCAGCAGCTCTCCTCCATTAGACTGATGCCTTAGTATTACTTTTTTCCATGTAAAACCTTTGACTCCCAACATATGGGAGATTTATCTGAAGTAGGAAATAACTTAAAATGGCTTATTTTTAACAAGAGTAAACATGGTTTGCCTGATTATTGTGGCACTCATGTAGAATGCACATTTCTAGTCTCTATCAATAAGTAAACACTTATTTTGCAGAAGCTGTTTTTCCAAGCCTTGTTTATAAGCTGTCCATTAGTCACATAGAGCTTGGATGTGGGCATAGGTATTTGTTTCTAGAATTTCCAATGTTTTGTGTCAAGTCACATATTCGTTATGTCTATAATTTACTTTCTATGCAGTTTAAAGCTCTGATTTGTTTTGTAAAATGTGATGTGTAGTCTGTGTGTCCTTGAGAATCTGTTCACCCTTCTTCCCACCATTTTAGTTCCAGAATTTGCTCCATTAACTGTCGTAGTTTGGACTGAAAATGAAGATCAAATTCAGGTCTTTGTTTCTGGAACTCATCCCAGATTTCAGCTACTCAAACTTTGGGTATATTAATTTTTGTGCATTTTGTGAAGAACACCTTGGATGCAGGCTGTTGTATGCCCCTGACTTTGCCTCAATCCAAGATCAAAATTTAATTTCTTTCACTTCTCAATAACTGCTGAGTATAACAATTTGAAGACCCAATTTAGGCTCTGTTGAAAGAAAGATTTCTTTATTGGCAGTTTTACAGAAGTAGCGAAAATTCTTAAATAAAAGCCAGTATAGATATAAAAATAAGTATGATTGGATTGTGTACCAAAAAAGCTTAGTCAATCTCTTCCTAATACTGCCTTGCAAACTATGTCTTAAAATTGTTGTACAGGGCAAAATGTCTTGCCTCACACTCCTTGGGGAGGTGTTTCTGTCTGTGGCTGTTTCTGAGGATTCAGGGGGATATAATCCATAAATTCTGGCAGGTCATTATATATTCCTTAGTGAATAATTAGGAAGATTCCCATTCTGACTGATCAAATTTAACTTGCATTTAACATTGCTTTTTGAAGAACAGATTGATCAGTCCACATTTGATTCACCCAGGCTCAAAGCTTAAGACCAGGACAAATAAATATGACTTACCAAGGAAGATAAGGGCTCTTGAGCTCCTCTGTAAGACATAGCTCTGATGATGCAACCTTCTGATGTCAGATTTGGTCTGTCTCAGCCCCCGCTGTGGGAAGCCACTCAAACCATTTTATCCTGTCCTCTTCCATCTTTGGCTACTGGACAAGCAAAGCTTCCAGCAATTTTCTTCTGGTGGGTAGTCAGATTTTTTATGTGTGGCAGCAGGAGCCTGGCAATGTGTAAACCTTTGAGGGCCAGTTGGGGAAAGCTCTAATATCAGGAAAGCTTCATCTGTTGGGCTGTGTTATTTCAAGCAGTGATGCTGTGATTGCCCCACCAGGTCCCTGGAATCTGCTGCTTTGGCCAAGTTTCCTTTTGCAGAACCTCAACCTTTTTTTTGAGACATTTAAAGCTGTGCTGTGTTCATTCTTTCTGTCATGTTGACTCACATTCATTTGACTTCTTTGTATAATACTTGCCAAAATTCAGGGCATTTAAACATGTATTTGTGCTAGAAAAAGCTTTGGGTTGCTCTCTCACTCAACAGGATGATTACCAGCACCTTTAGTTTCTAAACCATCTTTCTAAGACACCTGCTCATTTCCAGTCAGAAATATATTTAGAAGCATGCTTTAGGATTGTTGAGTCCCCCAAGGTAGTTCTTCACATGCTGTAAGTCAATGTTACATTCACTTGGAGCTTTACGAATAGCAAGTTGGAGAAGAGGTCACAGACAAAATAACTGAAGATTCACAGTGCAGTAGAGATTTACTAGTGGTGATTTGACGAGGAATTTTAATAATATGAATTTTCCTTTTTATCCCCCTGCCCCGAGTAGAGCCAATTCTTCACTGATACAGCTTTCACTGTGGACACTTGAGAAGTTTGTGGTCTAATAATTGTACGAGGGTCATCCAAAAGACAAGTTTGGTGACTAGGTGTTTATTCATAGTTCAGATGACAATGCTCAGAGCTGCTAGCAGATAGCAGAATTTTTTAATACAAAGTGCACAAACCTGTGCTGTGTCCCAGTCCTTCCTAAGAAAACCCTAACAAACCAAACAAGCAAAAAATCCTCAAACAAATAAGAAAACTAAAACAGAAAAGAAATTGCCAATATAAAATCAAAACAGTCACTGCAGAATTAAAGTGCATAGCAAATCAATTGGGTATGAAGTGTGAAGGAAGAAAAGTTACAATAAAAACCATTCTTATATCAAAATATTAAAAAAGCACAAGTAATAGGTATAAAGCTTTGCTAATCAGAATATACACCTGTTCTGCTTATCTTCTATCANCTTTTTCATAGCCATGAAAATGTAATTACTTTAATATACTGATGTATGGAGAGAAATAGTACTTTCAGCTTGGAAAAGAAACTGTTTATGGTTTATGCTTAAAGTCAAAGCTCAAAGTCCTGCCCAAATACAAATTTCAACACATTTGGGATAGTCACTATTCTTTCTCTAAAAATAACTCAGTCAACAGTAGAAAGCTTTGCAGTTCTTCATGCAGCTCAGAGTCTGTTGGTTCAGCTAAGCACATTTTGAGCAGCTCTCCCATGAGGTACCTTTTGGGTTCACATACCATCTTCTCTTTCTCAGGACTCCCACAATTCAGTTGACAAACCGTCTGCTTT
>WEIV01014159.1:64414-81132 GCA_013390005.1 Calyptomena viridis | reverse complement strand
AAAATGGCTGCTGCCGGGAGAAGGTGCCGCTTCCAGGAAAGGGGGACGCGTTGACAGGGCGACTCCCGAGCCCCTTCCCTCAGTCACTCCGCGATCGCTTCACTGATTTCGAAGGCTTTGTTGATTTTTTGAAGGATAAAACACCCTTTGGGGGGGCTTAGAGCCCCGCTGCCGCCGCCGTGCCCCGACGGGGGGCGGGCAGGGCCGTGGCCCCGGGGGGCAGAGGCGGGAGCGCTTTCGTTTCCCAAGTTCCTCGTCATTCATGTGGCGCAGCGCGGTGAATAATCCCGGCGAGGGGGGTTCCTCCTTGTCGCTAAAAGCGTGTGGAAAACCAACCCCTGCCAGGGCTGTGTTTGCTTCTGGCTGTAGTGATAGGCTCTACGTAAAGACGGGACAAAAATCACTGATGAATTTGTAAGTGATCTGTTGTTGTCAATTAAAAGCGAGGATAAATGCTCCCTTTTCCTCTTTCTACGTCTGCTCTAATACATTTGGCTTTTTCAGTAATGAACTTTTTTCTCCAGGAGTAACCCTGTTCAGGACTTATTTTAATGTCTCAAAATTTTGCTTCTATGAATACATGATCCCTAAATGCATACTTTGTGCTTAGGCATATGTGTTGGTGAAGCATTAAAAAAGGACTGATAGGTATATTTGGG
Organism: Calyptomena viridis; assembly: GCA_013390005.1. Taxonomy (NCBI): domain Eukaryota; kingdom Metazoa; phylum Chordata; class Aves; order Passeriformes; family Eurylaimidae; genus Calyptomena; species Calyptomena viridis. Next base: position 80,473 of record WEIV01014159.1, on the reverse strand, counting down.
GGACACACTAAATATGTGGATAGATAGAGATGCAATGTTCCTACAAGTCCCAAGGTTTAACAGAGGATGAAAGCCAGAGCAGAATCAAAATTCTGTGAGAAACTGAATTTTAATACTTCTTACATCTCACATAGGTTTACTACATTCATGTTTTTTTTTAGCTGCAACATTAATATTGGCTTGACTGGTTCTTCCCCATACACACACCCCTGCTTCCTGAGACTATTCTTTTAAATTCTTCCTTGTAAGTGATTAATGGATACCAGTGCCTTGACTGTTGCATTTGCTTCCTCCAGATATTCATAAGGCACTCAGACATCCTCCAGCATTCAAGTTTAGTAAAAAGCCTTGAGCAGTGGGAGCCATCCGACTCCAGAAATGATGGAGGGGGCTGGCACGAAGCTGCTGATCCTGCTCCTGCCAGAGTGACTCAGACGATGTTCTCTGGAAGCCTCAAGAAATGAGCTGGAGCAGAGGGGAGCAGAGAAGACATGTCTGTGCCAGCTGTAGCTGACACATCTGTGCCCAGGCTGGGCGCTGGTGTGTTGATAGCCACAGGCATTGGGGTCCCCTTTGTGGGGAGCTGTGCAGAGTGTTACTGTAGGAAAATGGGATGCTCTCCTCCTGCTGTAAAGAGGGGAAGGCTACAGCTGCAGCCTGCATTTGTCCCTGTTGCTAAGGTAACAGCAGCACACCCACGCCGGCCTAAAAGCAAAACAGCGCTCAGGGAAATTTCAGCCGGCCCGGAGTCTCGCGTGGGAGAGCGTTGCTGTCTCAGGTGCTGCCTCCTGTACTACTGTACCAGGTTTCACAAATCACTGAAAGATAACACTCTGTGCATGCAGTTTCCTGGATTTTGTTGGGGGTAGCTGTGCCATTTGCTATGCACCTGCAAATACTTCATCTTGTAATGCTCTGCCTTCTGCTGCTTAGAAAGGTCTGCAATGCCTCTGCTTCTGGTTCCAGGCAGCAGGATTGTGCAAGACAAGGCAGTTCAGATGCTCATGGAGACAAAGGTTGGGCAGCTCTTCTTTCCTTTCCAAACCAGGAACACAAAGCAAACCCTGCTGTAATAGAAGAGCTGCATGCTTTTAACCATTTTCTATCATCACTGTGACAATTTCCCTCTCATTCTGCCCAGCAATGTCTCTCTTCACCCAGTGCATACATGCTGTAGAAACTCGTGCAGAAACATATTTCAGAAGCTGTGAAAAGCAAAGACCCAACTCTGACTCATGTATTAGATCTAAATGCTCCAAAAGTGAGAGATCATATATTTTAAAAACTGAGTGTCTCATTTATGACTTCCAAGGCATGCTTGCGATCTTTAAATTAGGCAAGTATTCTATTACTACTACTATGCACTGATCTACCATTTTATACTGGTTTACTGCCCTTTGGAGTGCCATTGATCACTCTTTGGGGTCAGCAAATGAAGCAGTGACAGGCATGAATCACATATACAAGCCAATGTACAAGAGGCATGGACTGCTGTGGCTGGCAGGAAACTGCTGAAGAGTGACCTAAAAGCCTGTGTGCCTAAAGCAAGGGGTGTCTGTAGCTGTGGTTTGTCAAACCGGCTCTGAGGGCCGTCTCTCTTGGCAAGAAATGCAGTGGCCAGACCTCCATCTGTGTTCCTGGACTCACTCAATTTTTGTATCATAAAACACAGGAGCCACCCATACCTAGAAGTCATGGGGCAGCAACGAGATGGGTAATACCTTGTTCTCCCTCAAGCACCATGAAGCATTCAGAAAGAAGCCTTTTATCCCTTTTGCTTTTGATCTGGAAACCCAGTCATGCCAAGGTTAAATGAACTGACTAAGGTTGCATAATTAGCCAGTGGCGGAGCTGAGAATAGACGCTGTCTCCATTTTTCCAGGGCTAAGATCTAACTCCTAGGCCCTTCTTGGGGGCATAGGCAGGCTACCAAAACTATACATCACAGCTCTATAGAATATGACATTTTTAGAACAGGCTCTACCCTGAACTTACTATAGTTCTAAAAAAAAAAAAAAAAAAAGGAAAAAAAAAAGAAACAAAAAGCAGCAATATTATCTTATGAGTGCTCCTGCCTGAGTAAGAAGGTAAAAATGGAATTCAAGTGACATTTATAAATATTAATGGACTTCTAAGCACTAGCACATTAAATAGGATCCCAAGGGCCAAAGCCTACATTAACTTCGAGCAATAGTTGCTGGAGACCTAGACAAAAATAAAGCAATGCTGTGAAAATGTGTTAACCTTTCACAGTAGTTTGATGGGGCTAAAATGCAGTCATTTGTCCTCTATTTCAAAACAAACTATTTTAGGGAAACAGTAGTCCTTTCATGCTCCACTCCCCTTCCTCTCTTTCTACTCCTGGTAAGTATTTGAATGCATTTTTTTCCATTTCCTTTTTTCATCCACTGCTGTAGCTGCTGGGATTCACCAGGCAACTTCCTGGCATTAGTGACTTGGTGGCAACTGAAACCATAGCCTGTGAAACCCTCTCATTCCACGAGGGCTCCTGAACTCGGAAGATTTGCATTCAAGGTCACTGAACATCCACTGCAGGCCACAGCTGAGCAGCTGTCTTGGGGGTTACCTCCAGCTGTCCTCCACTTCCATGAGATGCCTGGAGAACTGGATCAGGTTATCAACAAGCCTAAAGAAATTATATGTTGTGGTATTTAGGCAGTAAAGATGGTGATCTGCATTCACCCTAGGAATTTTGCTCCTTTGAGAAAGTCCTGTAATGGTGGAACAGTATGTATCATTCCAGGAAATGGTTCAGTTACACAAAAACTGTAACTTTGTACTTGGTTCTCAAAGGCTCCAGAAACTTCTCATTTCAGTCAAGATTCGCTCAGAGAGAGGGTCAATTCTAAACTATTCAAGAGGAAATGTTGCTAGCTTTAAACCTGTTTAAAAGACACGACTTCCCATGCAGCACAAGTCAGAGTTCCTTTTGATGTCTGAGAGAATTAGGCTCTACTTATCTTCAGATATCTTTGTTCACTCACCTAAATGCATTTACAAACCTGGCCTCAGCAGCTTTCATTAGTGTACTGGCAGGTCTCTGAGCACAGAGAACACACTGTCCCCCACATTACAAGCCTTTGTTAGCAATGCACTCATTATGTTCAATTAGTTACAGCAGGGAGCATGTGCTGGCCATGCCTTGCTCTGGGCCCATCCATCCTCCCTGGGGGCACCTACCAGCCCAGTCACCATCCACGTTGTGCAGCCTGCAAACACAGGCCCAGGGCAAAACGGAGCCACTGCCTGCAACAGAACAACTAAATCTTCTTCCTCCATCACAGCTGGCAGAAAGGTCTGTGCCTACTCCCCTTCTGCACCGCAGCGATGTCCCCTGTGCAATCATACCCGCGGGCAAGAGACAGTACATCTTGTGACATGTTTGGAGAGACACCCATGCCGACTGACTCTCCAGTGCCTGTAGACTGCCTGCCTGCCTGCCTTCAGCCAGGATGGGCTGAGGATCAGCTGAGGCCTCCCAGATTTCCTTGACATGGCACGCTCTCAGTGTGGTCTTGTGTTCTGTCCTCTCCCTCCTCCTCCCTAGCCCCAACCCACTCTGCTGCTCTCTTTCACAAAATCCGTAGAAATATAATTATCATGGAGATGTCTGCCTCTGGCAGTTTTTTTCTTTGGAAATAATTATAATTGGCTGTGGCAGTTAAAAACTTATCGGAGTAGACAGATGACAGACAGCACAATCACATAAGCTTCCCTCTGAGAAAATAAAGCTAAAACCCATTTATCGTCCTGGTTGGAAACAAAAGGTCTTCCTCTGAAGGGCCAGGCTGTGAAAACACAAAGAGAAGACTGTTACGCTCATGGATTAAATCTGTGGTAGGTAACCAAGCACAGGCAGTCCACTTGCAGCACAATAGTACTGTAGTAATTATAATACCACTTCGTTCATGTGGGGAATACCTAGCCAGGGACACTCCATTCAGAGGCAGTGACTGAGGTCACAAGAGGTTAATTAAGTGGCTGGAAGCCATGTGGGCCTGAAGAGTGAGTGCACCACAGACATGGGAAAATGTAACCATATCCCCATAGTATCTCTAAGGGCTACTTGCATGAGGCTCCAAAGCTCAACATGGACCGCTTGTTCCTGGAGTAAGTCAATTGCACTCTCCCAGAGAGCAGAAAAGTTTTGATTCCTAGGTGTATCTCTGAGGCACAAAGTCTCCTGGAATCATCTTTCATGTGACAGCTCTCATGCCAACCCCAGGAGCAGCCTGTGCCTCTCCACTCAGCTTCCTAGCAGAACCTGGGCAAGGACTGTGCCCTTAGAATCACAGAATAGTTTGTGTTGGAAGGGACTTTAAAGGTTCCAACCTCACTCTGGCAGAGGAAGGGACACTTTTCCTCAGACCAGGTTGCTCAGAGCACCGTCCAACCTGGCCATGAACACTTCCAGGGATGGCGCATCCACAGCTTCTCTGGGCAACCTGTTTCAGTGCCTCACCACCCTCACAGGAACTAATTTCCTCCTAACATTTAAGTAAATCTCCCCTCATTCAGTTTGCAATCATTCTCCCTTGTTCTGTCACTACCTGCCCTTGTAAAAAAGTCTCTCTCTCCATCTCCCTCGCAGGCCCCTTTAGGTACTGGAAGGCTGCTACAAGGTCTCTCTGGAGCCTTCTCTTCTCCAGGCTGAACAACCCCAAGTCTCTCAGCCTTGTCCTCCCTCTGTCTTGGTTTAGCAGCTCTCATTCTCCAACAGGGCAGGATAATCCAGCCACCCTGCCCACAGTTCAAATACTCAGTTTTTCCAAATTGTTTTGACATCTGGCCTCTCTTTGGGCTGAATGGTTTTCTAATGGTGTGCAGGTTGGGGAAGGTTGGGAAAGCAAGTGGGAGGACTTCTCTTGGTACTAATTTAAAACAATTAAACAATTCATAACAATTCCTGAGATGTTTATAAGAAAATGAAAGCAGGGTGAGGAGAATGGTTGTCCTGTGGAAGTTGTTGACTACCCAGTAGATGGGAACAGATGATGGACTCAAATTCCATGAGACATGCTTGGATCTAATGGTATTTGCAAAGGCACAAAGAAAAATATTGTTAGCATGCAAGCAGTTGTGGCATGGGGGAGGGCCTAGAAGGGCATGGAGAGGGGGGGAGGATGGGAGAGATAAGGACAGGGGAATACCAGAAACAGAACTGCACAAAATGTTTTCTGTAGGTCTAGTTCCCAGGATTACAAACAACCTGCCAGTGAATTCACTAACTGACGTGCCTCGTGTGCAGCCACATTAATGTCACAACTATTTCACTTGGTCTAGTGCTTGCATTTCACTGACAAACTCATCTGGCTTTGGATGAAATTGTGGATGGTTTCTCCTTTTTTTTTTTTTTTAATAGTCTTCTTGGCTTCCAACAGCTTTGCCTGGTTAAATTTCTCCTTCCAGCTAAAAAAAGAAATTAGACTGATCTCTTTTGGCAGCTGTGAAATGGTTGCATATTGTGTATGTTTTCTTGATAAGCTTGCATGAAATGGAATTTGGTTTTCTTTTGATGGATACACCACTTTTAGCATAATGTCCCTGGAAGATTAGGAAGTGTCTAATTTTTTTAGAGAATTTTTATGTGCATGTAATGCCATGTATGCCATTTCTTTACAGCATTATGAATAGCACATGAAGCTGCTTGAACAGGGAAACAGAACTGACTGAGGAATGTTTCCCTGGCGAGTGTGCAATATGATGTGTGATGGCATGTAGTTTGCTGATCACAAAGCTTCGGTAGATGGCAAAACCTCCGTGACATTTGGGTTTTAATTCTTACCACTTTCTGGAGCCAAATTCAGGTGCTGAAGAATATATGAAACTGGCTGTGCTGGGTCTGCCCTAAGAACAATTTAGCCCTGTGTTCTGTAATGACAGTGCCCAGATGTGGATGCCTGGGGACAAGGACAGATGTATACAGTAGTTCTTACTTTCATGCTTCCTCAGCTTCCAGTCTTCTTCAGCTCAGACTCTGAACTCCCATTTTCTGCATATATTAGAGCCCACAATGGAGAGAGAGAGAGGAGGTGCAACTTCCACTGAAGACAACAGATATTACACTGAAAAGCACCGTGGGTGAATGTGATTGCTCTGACTTCTTATATGGTTATGTGCATGAGCCTCAGCCCAGCCTGTGCTTCATTGCAATGCTGTTATTAAGAATAAAATCAATGAGTGACGAAGGAGATGTTCCAAGACAACAGGGAAAAGGCCAAAATGAGTATAAAAGGGTAATAATGTTATACAAGATCTTTATTATTATAATAGTATAAGATAAAGTGGCTGGCATTCTGCCATTCTTTTGCCCAATGTTTAATTTAGTCATGAAGGTCTTTCAATATTATATTCAAGAAAGTCCAGAAGGGGGGGAGGGTAAGGAATTTATTCTGTCTTGAAACTAAAAGCTTTTTTGAGGTGGAGGTGAGATCATTTAACTGTTTCTCTGACAGGACCTTTCAAGATTAAATTTAAATGTAAGAAAAACTAAGTACTGGAATAATTAACAGAGTATTTTGGGTTTAGTTATTATGTACTGTTTGCCTGCCTCTGTGGTGAAGCTCTTCAGTAGGAGCCAATAATTGCTAATGGAGAATCACAGACTCTGGCCTTGCAGGCTACAGGCAGAGCATCAGTGCAAGCTGGTTTAACTGTGGATTGCCAACAAAAGAAATCCCTACTGTGTTCCTTACCTCTGTTTCCCATTCCGTATCTTCCCAAGGGGCTGCTGAGCCGACTGCTTGGGCTGGGTGGGTAGAGGGGGCTCCTACCAGTTTCCAGCCTGATCTATGAGCTGTTCCCACTCATCACACTGCTGTGCATTGGCAGCTTATGTGGGGAAATGATAAGGAATGTGCAGATCAGCAGCTTCTTGTGAGATCAGCCTAAGTCAGCAGCAAAGCTGAACTCCCAGGGCTTCCTGTTGGGTTTTTCCTGCTGTAACTGTCAGCAGAGTCCTGCATCTCCAGCCAGGCTCCATCCCAACACCCACCTGTACAGCCGAGCACTCTTAGAGCTGGGGCTGACAAGGCTTCCAGAGCAAGGGCAGGTAGCCCATGAGGCATTGCCATCTCCAGCTTGGTGGATCTCTGTGGAGCCAGGCAGACTGGCCCAGGCCCAGGGCACAGAGACATATGGCTGGTCTGTGGCTCTGGGGCAGGATGCCAGGGATGCAGGCAGCACTCCAGCTGAACCCTAGCTGGAACTCTGCAACTGGCTTTTCAAGTACAGCATTTTGGCCTCCTCATGTGGGTGTTTTTCCACCTGAGTTTGGTTACACGTGGGTATTTTCAACCAACTTGTCATTACAACTCTTCAGTTTGGAGTAGGGACAAAGAAGAAACAAGGATGAAGTTATTTTCTATGAAGCAACTTTAAATTTAGCTTATGGCTCTCACTATAACTGCCTTTAAACCTGGCTGAAGTGATAATTGTGGGTTTTGCTCTTTGACACCAAATTTGAACTTGAAAACAGGAAAAAAAAGAGGAAGTGTTCAACAGGAACTCCACTGGAGTTACCACTGGTAAAGTGAAAAAAACTGTAAAATGCCTTTAGTTTTGTTTCAAATTTTCCTATTACTTATAAAAATTATACAATACATACATAAAAGAATTAAATCCTATTTATCTACCAACTAACAGCAGTTAAATGCAGCTCATCTCCAAAGAAAAAAAAAGCAAGAGGGAAAACAGTGCCCTGGAAAGGGTTACTCTAAGAATTTTTTTACCCTTTCTCCTCAAGGCTGTAGGCAAAAAAGGCTTGTACAAGCAGGCCCTTGCTTGTACTCCTGCGACAGTTTACACTACGCTTAACTGTTTCTTTGTGGCTGCAGCAGATAATGTAATATCTCCCTGCATAACAGCGGGAACAGTTCCAGCTATTCAGAGACCAGAACTGGAAGAGCTGCTAACAAAGGAGGTCTATGTGAAAACCAGCACTATTCCCGCATACTCAGCTCACTGGCCTTTGCCTTCCTCCTCCTCCCCCCTTCCTCTTCTCCTTCCGTTTATAATTTCCTTTGCTTGTGTATCTGTTTCTGAAGTGGACTCTGTCCTCACTTAACCTTTTGACTCTCCCCTGTTTTTTCTCCTCTCCTGATTTCCTTTCATTTGAAATTCTTGTGGCTTTTGGACACCAAAGGTAGGTCTGGTAAATAATTTGTTTGTTTGTGGTGTTTGTATGTGCACATAGGCTGGTGGGACTGTCCTATGACTAACATTAAGACTGTAGTGAACTCCAATTTCTTATCAGTCTGTCTTCCCTGTCCTCAATACCACTTTTTTACCTCTTCTTGTAAGTGACCTTTTTCCTGTGTGTGCTTTTCTCCTGCTGCTCAGTCTCATAGCAAATAGACTCGCTCCAATGTTTTTGCTGCAGCTCCCTTCTGCCCCTTTGCATCACAGAACGAGCCTGTAGGCTCCAGCTACTGATGACTTTTCCCATGCTGCAGCTTTACTGTTTCTTTTCTGATATTGTTTCTCTGCATGTACATGTGTGCACATAGGCTTGTGTTGACCAGCTTTTGTTTTCTGAGGCTGTTGTCCATGGGAGCGATCACAACAGCCATGCCCTTACTTTGCCTTTCTTCCCTTTGCCCGCTGGTGCCGTAGGGTCTTCGTTCCATTTTCAGCCCTTGAGGCCGAGGCACTGGGTGTACAGTGTGCAAGTCAGGCTGGCCACTGAAAGCAATGCCCTTCTTTGCCTGAAACTTTTCATAGATACCCCAGTCACTTCCTCTTGACTGGGTGACATGTATGCCCAGGAACATGATTTCTGGGTAAGAGCAAGGTGTGGCTCAGCGATACAAGTGATGTAACTGCCCAACTGGTCGTGTGGTGGGAACAGAGAGAAAGCAAGAAAGCTTAAACACTGCTGGTTTCTGGGTGTCCTGGTAAGAGTAATGCAAAACAGTCACTCAAAATAGCAATCATCACTTGAAAATCTGACTCATTTTTACACTCTTGGCTGTTTTAACTATATACACCATTTGTAGGGCTCCAATGACTCAGTGTGAAAACTTGCCTGAACAGCTTGTGAAAGGCAGGTCAATGCTAGAATTAGTCTCAAATACAGTCCACCACAGTTCTTCTGGGGAGGTGGACCTGAATGAAAGGGACCCCTGAGGGCTGGCAGCTGTATTCCAACATAGGGTGAAAAGTGACTTCCAGTACTAACCTGATCAGCCGCTGAAAACAGATGCCTTTTTGTCTGGCTTTTGTTTTCAAATGGCCAATAAGAACGATCAGCACTGGCACCATTGTCTGTAATGAATGTGTCTTCACCCAGTGGAAGACTGTGGTGTGTTGTAAACAGTTATGGCACTGAGTAAAGCATAATCGATCACACAAGTGTCACAAAGGATACATTTGCCAAAGCATGGTTATACAGACTGGGATCCGTATAATGGAGTTACCACACTTAAGACACAGTGAAAAGGAGGTACCAGCATTTTCTGGGATGAAATACAGAATGAAATGTCATAAAAAGACTGCATAAAAAACCCCTTTACCATAGTTGCATTTTCTTCATCACAGTAAAGCTTTATCTCCTGCTTGTCAGAAGGTCTCTCACTAATAAGTTGGTATTTTGTATTCTGAGTAACTAAAAAATAAATGCCATGGTTCATCTCGGATGCAGACTCACTTACTATTGTGCAGTGACAGATTTTTCTGTATGCCATGGGTCCTGTTCATTGCTGTACTGAATCTTTTTATTGTTGTCACTCTGCTAAAGTCAGGAATGGCAAATTTGGGTGTTCAGAGACACCCCACAATATGTGGCCAGAGGATAAAAAATCTCAGTTCTGCAGGGAATATTACAGCTTTCTAAATGCTATGTTCTGTGGCTGTATCTTCTTGCATTTCTCCTTTTCTTACACCACTGGACAAAACAACTTTTTTCACAAATGAAAGTTTCCCTCCTTTCTAGTCAAACCTCATGCTGATAAAGGTTAAGTTAAGCTGCTTTGAAACTCTGGGTATCACAGTGCAGATAAAAATCTGCTCTTCACGGTGCAGATAAAAGGTTTTCTGCAGAATCAGGTGGTTGAAATATAAGGGGTTTTGAAAGGTGCAACATAAAAAGGTTTGTCCTCCAGACAAAGAGACAAGCGGATCCATCCAGAGTTTTGAGGCTTTAGACATAAAGGTTACTGCATATGACAAGAGAGGTGGTGGAGATCTGAAAATACACAGGAGAAGTAGGAAAGCCAATCTCAACTCAGAATAATGTTTAACCTGATCCCAAGTACAAGCCAAGAGATCAAGTCTACCAGGAGAAGACTTGAATTTCTGAGCAGCTTCTGTGTTTTATTTTCTGCTTTTTGTCTTGGCACAGAAGTTACCACCTGGCTTCATCGCCACTTTCTCCTCCCCTTGATAAAAGCAATCAATGAGATACTGAGTTTTGATTAGATGCTTTTAGCAGAAGAGTGACAAGCACCATGGTGTTCACCCTCCTGCTGTATGTATGAATGTAATAGCAAATGCAGTCTGACCAGCTTTCTACATGGTTTTCTTAAATATTCTTTAAAGAAGCTGAGGTTTCTGTGGCAGGATAGGTGCTTCCTGCTTCTCATTGCCTTGACACCCACACTGAATTGGTGTCAGCATTGGCTGCTTACAAGTGGCACCCTACAGACACACGCCAAGTCAGTTCCATGCAGGTTGGCAGATGCTCGGACAGACAGACTGCATGAGTTATATTCAGGTCATGTCGTCAAACTTCCAATTATTTGTAGGGAAACATCATCACTGTGCACCTCAGAGGGATGAAGATTAACTAGAAGCAACGACTGGAATATAAGTAAGGAAAGGCATGTTTTCTATATTTAAGCAAAGATAATATGGAAGAGCTTTTAAAAGGAAACTTTTTTATTCTATCAATTTGAATTTGTTACCTGTGTATCAATCCTGTTCGTAACTGAGAGACAACAGAACTATCTTTCAGTAGTTTCTCTTCTCTAACACAATAACCTGCAATTCCTTTTTCAATAGAGTTCTCACAAACCCAAACACAGTATTAAGTGCGTTCTTATTCCAATAAAAAAGTCAGTGTACTGCAGTACTTGTAACCTCCAAACCTAGAGTATACCCTTCTGCCCCAGGAAAAGTCTTCTCAGAACAGTATTTTTTATTCTTTATTGCCAATATGATATAGCTGAAAATGGTGAAAATCTTCAACAATGTTTTACTTGAGCTTATGGGCACTCTACAGAAGGCTGTAATGAAATGGCTGCTGGACAGATTAGTAAAACATTAAGATCATGGAGTTCTCACTGGTTTTAGATACCATTTGTCAAACTCGGCAGAAATCCCTCCTGCCATCATACTAGGAACTTGTGCACTTCCTGAAACAATGGAAACAATGACCTACAGATGCTGACAAACCTCTTGAAACCCTCTGTGCCATTTTTTGGCACTAGTTTCCAGGAAAATTTCATAGTCTGTCTGTCTCCCTTGGTCTGACTACTTGTTTGTGTTCTTTCCCAGATGGATTCTTTGAAAGGAGGTAAAATGCTCGTGGGCCAGCAATGATGAGAGAAGAATAGGGAGAACCCTCTAACACCTTACAAGAGCCCCCCTACCAAGACACAGTGAGAAACTTCTGCCCTAAAACCAGAGGAGGGATGGGAAACTTTTGGTCGAGGGGATGTCTCCACATTGACAGTTTAATTCTCTGTGTTACTACTGAATAACACTAAGATGTCATTTGAAGTACTGTTATCCTTTGAAAGCCACAGAAGCAGGAAAATATTTTTGAGTGAACAATTGCAATTAGTGAGTCATCAAGAGGAATATTATTAGAAATAATTTTTCCGTCCTTCTGACCTTAAAATATTCACCTTTGTTGATTTTTACAACAGGTAGATAAGACATGTGATTGAACTAGCATGCCTCAGCCACTTCTGGGAGTACTGAGATACAATCATTCTTAATTACTAGGGCCAGGAATGAAAAAGAACAGAGTAAAACTAGGCAGTAAGTGAAAGATTAGCATTATTCAAATTGTTACGTACTCTTAATAAAAAGCTCTCAACCCTGCTCATTCCAGTGCGTGGGAATCATTACAAAATGGTAGGGCTGTTACTAGGAGGCTGAAAGACTGACATTTCCAGCAACACCAAGCCCTGGAGCAATAGCTAAGTATTAGCTAATATGTGAGAAGCCCTGGTAATGGCATTTGCTGAATGAAGAAATACATCGAAAGGAGGAAATGGCAGATGAAAATAACCTTTGCTGTCTGAAAGCCTTCCATGGAAACTCCCCACCTATGAACACAAAAGGCAGTGCTCATACCCTCTGTTTACTTAATCTCACAAGTACTGATAAAACTTTTCCCAAGTATATTCCAAGCCTTTGTCAGAAACCACCCGACCATTTTCTAGAACATTAATTCATCAACAATAAAGTGGAAAGCAGTGACGCTGCAGGAAGTAGGACAGGGTTTTCACAGGCATGTTGTTATGCTGCCGAGGTCTGCGGCTGGTTCCAGTCAGAGGAAGAGGCAGGAGTGTGTGCATGCACGTGCAGCTGCCTGTGGAGGCACACACTGCTGCACTGACATTCCACGAGCAGGCAGAGAGCCAGCGTGACAAGACACAGCATCACACTAATTCCTTCGGTTTTTTAATTAACATTTGTCAAACTTGGAGAGAAGCCCAGCCTGCAAAATTGGGATGTAAAATTCAAAGAGCACAGAAGCTGGAAACATTCGCATACAGGCTCTTCATTTATGCCTTGCCTTTTTTATAGGCCATGCAGAGATGACTGAATTGCTCTTATTGTAAGTTACAAGTAGAAATACAGTGATTTTTTTGTATGTCATAGTGCACAGTAGAACTGTACTCAAAAAAAAAAAGAGGCAAAGTTTAATAGTAGGTTGATATTTGTTTTCCTCTTCAAAAAAGAATTTCCCCTGCCGTTCCTCTTTCGGGTGGGGGACGAGGGGAAGGCCTTTAACGCCACCAGCAGACAGGAGTGAGAATATTTTGACCGGATCTGGGAGTTGTTTGTAACAGCAGTTTCTCAAATTCACATGAACTTCTCATTCACCTTCCTGAACAGCTGATCCAAGTTCAAGTGATTAACTTGTCTCATGGCCGAAACACTGAGTTCTCAGCATAAGATTGAAAGCCACTATTAAACTCTTGCAATTTCAATACTAAGTCACCAACACTAAGGTTCTCTATCAGAGAATTGGATTAAGAGCTAAAAATCCAGCCCTTTGCACTTTTTACCAGCAGAGCACATAATATTCAGCAATTCATGCAATCTGCTGTCATTAGAAGAGATTGGGGAGTGGGATATTATATTTATTAAAGTAAGATGGTAATGCATGTAACATCACTCTCAGACATCCTAAATGGCCTGTAAACAGCACCTCTAATAGGGTACCAAGCACTAAGGCTATTTCCAGTTCCCAGCAGGACACTTACATCCTAAGCCTAGAGATAAGATAGCCCAGGGAAATAAGACACTGAGATGTATTATGAGGTTCAGAGGGATTTAAGAGCTGCAGAAACTCTAATATGCTGCTAGTGCTCCTTTCCTGGAACTTTGGAGGGTACATGCAAGAGAGTGAGCTGGCTACTGATGAGCCTTCCTCAACTACACGTTTCCAAGAGCCAAGTGTCAGCTCTTCTTATGAGACTGAACTATTGCAGTCTTCATGGCAAGGAGAAAACTCACGGCTTCTCTGACCAGAGCCAGCAAAGTCTTTTTCCCTCTGCATGACTTCTGGATCTGTCTACAGCTTGCTTCTCTTTGACTTCTAGATGACATGTGCCAGTGACACCAGGCCTCCATGCTGATGTTTCAGAAGACTGAAAATGTTAAAGAGACCTTGGAAGAGGAGAGCTGTATATAAAAGTTAACTCTTACAAATAGTCTTTCTGCCCTAAATCTTCTCCAGGAGAGACTTTTTTATAGCACAGCTTCACATGCATCCTACTAATTTAGGGACACCTTTGTTTTGTTGCTCTTCAGTTCTGACACTGCATCAGATAATGAGCAATGCAGGAAGTAATGTGAATCAAGTGATTTAATTTTAATGTGGCTTCTGCTTCCTGCATTGATTCAGCAGTGGAATAATTACACAGATCATTGCTTTTTTAGAAGGGCCTTTCAGGCTACTTGTGACAGGCCTCACTGCTCTCCTCATGCTTTTAAAGATGGAGTGGCCACTTGGCAGATCAGTAAGACTATTTTCAAAGCAGGGACAAGTGGTTTTACTGTCTAAAGGGAAAATGCCCCTCTTTGCCAATGACAATTAAAAGCCATGTATCACTCCTGAGACAACAGAAGTGTCCTACTTAGATTAAATGCAGTTTCAGACAGTACCATTAAAAATAATGTAGATCAATTACAGATAATTAGCACGCTATTTTACAATTACTTTGGCATAAAGGAGGCTATAGTTTCTTCCGGAGATTTTCCTGTCACATTGGAGGGGTTTTGGCCATGCTTGTCTCAACAGATTCACTTCTAATAGAATAAGATGCTCGGTTCATAAGGGAAGGTTTTTCTTAATTGTGTTTGTCATAGTAGCATGAAGGAGGGCTTTTTTTTTGAAAAGTATTTACATAAACAGCATTTATACAGCAAAACATTTGCAATCCAGAAGCATCAGTGAGCTGCTTTACAGGCCATGCAGAAGGGGGTTGCTTTATCTTAGGCTGAAGTAAACCCACTGCTAAAAGTAAATATGCAGCAGCAACACCACCTAACAAAGGGAACATGAATAATAACTTTTCTAATTTCAGCTGAATGTGGGAGGATATAGGTAGGCAGCTGAAGGATTTGGAAACCGATTTCCAGTGTGATTCATAGTTTTTCAGCAGTTGCTTGCACAGGTAATTTATAATAGTTGACATTTACATATAGTTTTTCACTTCTTAAAATCCAATGGCTTTATAAGGCTTTTTCTTTTTGGCAGATGGGATACTCAAACACAAAAATCTTGAGCTGGCCCATGGTACTACTGACTGTGTCAAGTATCTTGACTTTCAGACACAGAACTGATCCACTGGTTCTGCAAAATACTACTCACCTTTAAATGAGAGAAATTAATTGCAGGATTAAGGGAATTGCCTATGATAGTTAGGGGAGGATTTTAACATCAGTGGAATTGTGCCAATATTGTTCACGACTTATGAACAACTGGAACCAAAAGGATGTACTAGTACTTTAATAAGGTTATTTCTGTGTTCCATGCTTCTTCATTACCAGTGACATCTAAAATCACTCTCTACCTACACAGTTACTAAGACAAAGTGAGCTCCCCTGTTGCCATAACATTTCCAACCCTTTCCTCCTACATTTTTCTTCTCATTCCATATTACTCAACTAGATTTGGCAACATTTTTCCTTCACACAGATCAAAATTAGGTGTTCTGACACAAGAACAGAAAATAAGAATAATCCAAATTATGTTCACAGAGCTCTACTACATACTATAAATGAAAGCAGCATTTGACCCAATGCTAATATATAGTGACTCTGAATAGTGATGACACATGGAAAAAAATTAGGAAGTCACAGTAATTTCCAAACAGTACTTTCCACCTTTTTGGTCTTGAAAAGATTTTGATATCATTGTTGCTGTTAAAGGCAGCACTGCAGCTGATAGCAATTTTGACCCAGCCTTTTAGAAATGGCAATGCTCTATTATTTCAATATCATCAATTAAATACTTCATACTAAATGTATGTAAATAACATTATATCTATAGACAATATGTCTATACATTTTACATTCCTTTCAAGTTCTTTACAAGTAATTTCCTTTCCTTGATACACTATAGAGTATCAAGATTGTAGGCTGTCAGTATCATTCTATAGAATTTCACACTACACAGCATTCTCCAATGGAGACATCTTCATGAAAAGAATTTATGAGTATATTATTTGGAAGAGATCTGCAGTAAATCTTTACAGCACAAAATTAAACATGGCTCCATGTTGAGTCCAAAGTGTGAATGTTACTTCTTAAAAAAGTGCATAACAAGCATTTTGTTAAAAAAAAAAAAAAAAAAAA
>WEIV01014159.1:18617-64393 GCA_013390005.1 Calyptomena viridis | reverse complement strand
ACCCAGAAAAAACAACATCCCTCTTCCCCAAGAAAAAGGAAACCTCTAAACTCACAAAAAAGCAAATGCTAGAAAACTGTATTTTGGGCAAACCAACTCAGGTCCAAACAATTTTAGTAGGCACCTACTGTGGCTTCTGGAATCACTGTTGCATGCATATCTCTAGTCATATTGGACTTCTCTTTCAGCTTTGACTGGAGTAATGTGTGTTCCATCACACCAATTTGTATGTCCATCTGAATAGTTTCTTGCTTCAATTTTGTTAAGGCCTGTTTAATCTTCACTAGAGGAGCTGTTAAAAAAACATAAACAGTGCAACTCTGTGAGCTACTTAACACAAAAGCATTGCTTTCTATAATTCACTCCTTAAAACTGAAGAGCTGAATGAACAAAAGGGCATTCTACTCTCAAGACATGATTGTACTGATATATCATTTTTAATACGCAAAACACGCTAAAGACAGAAATAGGCAGTTATAATTTTGCTTTCTTCTTGACATCTAAGATCTTCATAAAGATGTGCATCAATATTAAGACAGGTTTTTCAAAGATGTGTTTTGCTCAGCTGAAAGCCTCATCCTCTTGTCTGACTTGAGGTTTGGTAGGGAACTGAAGACACGGGCAAATGAGGGGTCATCTTACCTGTGAAAAAGTATTAAATGTTTTGTGCTCTACACTTTCTTTATAATCCCTCACTTCCCACTATTATGATGCTGCTGCATCATATTGCTCCTTATAATTGCTCTTGTTTTATTTTTCTTTAATAAAGTAAAAATTATGTACCTGTCACTAAGAAAAAGAGTGCTTGGTTTTAAAGCAAAAACATACTTACCACCATCAGTCATACTGCTTCCTTTCTCTTCTGTTTCTTGCTTTACTTTCTCTAATACTTCTGTAATCTTAAAATAGATATTTTTTTCTTAATTTAACTAAATGAATGTCAAGTTAAAAAAAAAGTCTCTCCTGAATAACTGCATTAGTTTAAAAAAAATTAACTAATCCATCTTTCCTGTTGAATACAGAGGAAGAATTTTTTCCAAACATTCAGAACATTTTAATTTAACTACATTAATGTTGTAAAAAATTACAGGAAAAGGAGTAACAAGTTGACCAAACAGCATGGTGTTATTGAGAACCTGTGCATCCCGAATCAAAACAATATAAGTGTTTCAGTGTGATGCTGGATGGAAGAAGGTAGGAATTGATATCCCTGCACACCAAGATTCATCAAGTAACCATGCCAGCTGCCCCTCTGGAAGGGTCAGGACTTCAGCATGTTACACTGGAAACCTGAGAAAGAGCACTGCAGCAAAAGAAGGTGCAGCAGTGAAGCCTGCTGGCACAGGGACAGGTACAGGGATGTCATTTCAGCATTCTATCAACCAGAGTGCCTTTGTAGACAAGGAAGAAGAAAATACATCACTCTATGGTACGGTCAAGGTAATAATTCAGTATTTGTCTATAATTTAAAAACAGCCCTTTATTAAGGCTTCAGTAAGTAACAAAAAAGAACCATCACTACATGGTTACTGCACACCTACAGTGGTAACAGTATTGTGTGCTGAGGTTGGATTGCACACTTGGAAGCAGATGAGCAGGAACATCCAGTGCATCTAGTTTATCTCAGATATGCACCACAGCATCTACATAGTTTCAAGGATGCCACCTACTAACATATTCATCATTACTAATCAGTCTATCAGCTTCCAAACCACAAACACATTAGAAATCTGAAGTCATCGTTAAATACTTTCTTTTTCAAACCTACTTCCTTGAGAGTGAAATAGAAAGAAGCTCTAATTCTGCAGAATTCATATGCTTAGAAATCTTTGCTAGAAAACTCCCACTAAACTGTTGTATTACCTACTGCAGCTGGACTAAGTGATCACTGTAGGTCCTTTCCAGCTGAACTATTCTATTTTATTCTACAACATCTCAAACTTTTTCCACAATGCCCAGCATATTCTTGTTGTGTAATCTATTTTATGTGACTTATTCCAGAGACATTATTGTCTGATAAATAAAGTGGGTTGCTCAAACCCAAACAGAGCCATTAAAAAAAATAATTTCTGAATTGGACAAAGGGCTGAAATATTTGGAAATTGGGCCATAATTCTACACGACATGCCATCAAACACTCAGTATGTGGAAGCAGTTACGGGAATCTGTCAGAGCACTGATTTAAAGGAAAAAAAAACCACAACAGAAAAACAGATTTAGGTATTAAGATAATTTGACATATAGAAAAAAGTTACTAGTTAGTCAAATATTGCTTCTAAGTGCCTGGAAGATGAAAATTTCAAATTGCTATTTTTAACTAAAAATAACAGTTAAGCTGTTCTTCTTCCAAAGAATTTACCTATATGACTTAGTAATCCTCAATAATTCTAGGACATGGGTTATAAAATACAGAACATTTATCTGTATTTACAAACTGAACTCACAATTCATGAGTTAAAAATCAATGGCAGCCTGGGTTTAAAATTTAGGGACTGGACTAGATTATCTTCCCTCAACAAAGATTAATCTTTTACATAAGAACAAAGCAGGAAGAACTGGGTTCATTAAGTTGCAAACACTAAATGACAACTCTCTGAAGACTGTTTTAAAATAAGATATGTTTTACCTCAGAAAGCACTCTACTTCTTTCAGTTACTCCTCCACTTCCCTCCTGGTACTTCTCTTTAGCCTGGAAAGAAACATGGTTTTTTTTCTGTAATGACAGAGTTGAGGAGATGTATGCAGATAGCTCAGAGAAAGCACCAAAACTTGCTCTCACGTGTTCCAGTTCCAGAAACTGTCCCACAAAGTCCCAACGACGTTTACATGACAACAGGCTTGCACATATTTCAAGTTTAACAGCAAGGCAAACAGAAAGCACAGAGGTCAAATCCTGTAAGCCTTATGGTCCTGATGGCCACAAGCCAGAGGGCTTGCCAAAGGCAGCCAATACAGGCTAACTACCCCTCACTAGGGGATCAAAAAGCTTCTCAGGCAACACTATATTGGCATAAAAACTAAACGAAGCAAAAAAGCAATCAGAGTGCTTTGTGCACATTAGCACAAGTACTCAGTCTAAGAGATGAATGTTGGACTGAGACTGTAGTTCTTCCACTCATGACAGGTATGTGAACTGCACTGGGAAAGCAGAATTAGCAATTTACTAGCTGCTCAAGATTAGCAACAGATTTACATAATACTGAGGCAAAACACATTTACCTTCCTCTGTAGAACAGCTGAATAAAAATGGCTAGTTTAGCTTTGGAAGAATATAATTTTACAGCCAGTCAACATTTCTCCTGCTTTATATCCAACAGCAGAATTCATAGATCACTCACTCCATGTCTTCTTTGCCTCTACCCTCACTTAGTAGCAAGTTAATACTAGAGAAGGCAACAACAAAAGATCAGCAATACCTCACTCAGCAAGGCTTGTGCTGCACGGTATTCTTGAACCAAGTGCTCCAGCTGATTGTTGATGTACTTTTCCCTGCTATTGATCTTTTCCAATGTTCTGCTGATCTCATTATGGAGTTTGTCAAGGTAACCCTAGAAAATCACATTCTGTGGGTTGACAGTATACAGATAGTAGGCAGAGAGTACTGAAATGGTGCTGGAGTTAAGAAGGGATATGGAAGCCTACAGTGAGACAGGAAAATAGTACAGAAATGCTGTGTTTAGCCAATAAAAAATTATTCCCAATGTGTTCATGTTTGCCCACCTCCAAAACACGTCTTTCAAGCTTTACTGCTTCCATCACTTTCCCCTCCTCAATTAATTACAAATGTCAATGTCAGTACGTTACTCTAGCAACAGTGTTTGAGCGTATTTTGGGGTTTTTATCAGTACTTATTTTCAGATTGTATTATTCTATTTGTCCTCTGTAGTCAGGATGTACTTATGGTAATGCATACATTACTGAATCCTGATATCCCTGTTAATCCTCACACATAGTTTCCCTCAAGGTATTTTGCCAGTCACACTGTCCTAATCATCATTATCATATCTTTCCCTTTTTAGTTTTACAGCAATAGCCCAAATAACATAAACTTTTTAAAAAAGGATCAGTTTAGTTCTTAATGCATATCAAATAGAAAATAAAAATGCTGATGGATCAGTGAAATATTCTGCACATACAAGACATACCCTAGTTTCTTTCAAAGAAGAATCAATTCCATCCTTATGCTGATGCATTTGGTCTACATCAATCCTCCAATCCTAAAAAAAGATGTCACAAATTAAAATATAGGAAATACAACTTTTATCTTTCTCTGGTTACTAAGAAAAGGCAGGTATGCAAAGCAGGGTCGGTTCTTTTATTTATTTGTTACCATGCATCATCCTGCACTGCCATGTTCATAGCCAGAGGCACTTGCTCAATGTGACACAATTTATAAATCTAAATGTCACACGTCACGCTCCGATCGATACACAAACACTGACATCCTCACTCATACCATGGCAGCTATGCTTTTTAGAATCTCATCTTCATGGAACTTTTTCTGCTAGAAACCACTCTGGGCTCAAATACTGAAAATATGAATGTAGCTGCACTAGCTCAGCTCAATCTTAAGACAAAATGAGTGCTTCAGATGCCCAAATCCTACCGTTCCAGACTATCAGTTCTTCCCTTTCTATTTTAGCCCTTACTGTTACGAGGAGAAGAATGGAAAGAAATGAAAGAGACAGAAATACATAAAACTGGTTTTGACACTGGGGCATAATTAGAAGAGGGAAAATTACTTTCAGCTTCTAGATCATAGTAAACATACATGGACTCAGGGATGGGGGATGTGAAAAGTTCCTGTGAATTGGCACTGCCCACCAGGTAAGGAGCCCGTGTCCAGGAAAACAAAAGGACTGGTGCTTCTGTCTCAGTGTCTCAGGAGAGCACAGCCAAGCACCTCCAACACTTGCTCAGCCCACGAGGTTCACCTACTGCCCACAGTTGTGCTGCTGCCCACTATTCTCTTCTCTAAAGAAAGAAAGCCTTAGAAAGAAGGAAAGTAGAGAAAATGTGCTTATGTTGTGGTTTATGTTTGCAGGAGACTAGTGATATTTTTTTGGTCTGATGACAATTGTTCACAATTTGCCAAACTTTAGAGTTTAAACAAAAAGAACAAATACACAACCCACCCTCAGCTCCCACTCCTGTCCAGGACTTTACAAATAAATTCTAACTTTCTAATGCCATCGATTAAACCATTAACACTCTCCTGGTACTACTTTTACATGCACAGCTTAGGAAACAGAATACGATGCTTTTCTTGCAGAATGGAAAAGGGCCAAACACTTCACTCCAGCTATTTCTGAAAGCATGAAAACACAGAAGCTAGAATAATAATCTTCTTTTCACGTTCATTGTGATGCATTTTGGTGCATTAAGCTGGAGGCTAGTAAACCTCAGATCCTACAGTGGCTTTAATTTTTCATGCAGGTCTTCATTAAGGTTTAATTCCTTACTGTGAGAACCAAGCATCATTTTCTCTGCAACAGATGGGCTTGCTCAGAATCACACAGAAATGGTCTTCACATAAAAGAATGCAGGAGAGTGTAAGACAGGCAAGCAGTTCAGCAGACAATTCAGAGTTTCTCCTATTTTTGGCAAGATGATTACCTTTTACTGTATTCACATATATGTATTGTACTGATACATCACTGCTGCAGATTGCTCCAACACCCCAACTAGCTGTGTCACTAGAAATAAACCATTTCTATACTGCACTGGTCTGCGTGTGCTACAGAAGCTCCTACAAAGAATGCTTATGGCAATGCCAGAAATAGGTCCTAGGTTTGGACCTGCCAAAGATAGACTTCTACTTCCAGGCTGCTCATTCCAGACTCCCTGAAAGAGATTTTTGGAGAGAAATACACAGTTCTAAGATGTGATGTATTTCACCTTGAGATATGGTGATATCTGGATATGGTGAGCAGAATCAGTTGAAAAAGTACTCACTTCTTTCTCCTAAACATAAGGAGAGCCCATGATGACTAGATCAGAGGTACAGACCTACTTTATTGTCATGTAAAGTCAGAAAGATGAATTCGATACAATCAACCTTTTATGTGGCTGATAAATGGAACAGTACAAAGAAGTTCATCAGCTCTCTTCCAGGACAATGTTTTAATAGTTGGTAAATTAAGGGTATAATTTTTCAGAAGTGTGAATACACTGGAAATGTCAAAGGATTGAAGAAGTTTCTACTGAGTGAACATATAAAAGTAAAATATATAAAAAGAAATATATAAGAAATAAAATATAGAAGTAAATATATAGAAATAAGGTGCCCTGTAAGTAGCAGGAAAAATATTATATAATATTGAAAAAACACCCTACTGAAAATTATTGCTTTAGGGTCAAAGGAAGTGACAAAAGTTCAGACAAGATAGCACTGGAGAGCCCATTATTCATAAGTCTTGGC
Source organism: Calyptomena viridis (assembly GCA_013390005.1). Lineage (NCBI taxonomy): Eukaryota > Metazoa > Chordata > Aves > Passeriformes > Eurylaimidae > Calyptomena > Calyptomena viridis. The sequence goes on along the minus strand of WEIV01014159.1, from coordinate 57,972 downwards.
ATGACAAAAGACAGAAAGTGTAACTGCAAAGTGAACAATGTTGACTGATAAAACATTTCAATCATCATGTGTACACAGGCAAATTCATTCTCACATACTTTATTGTCAGTCCTGACTGTAACTTTCAGCTGTGGAAGCACACGTTCCACTTCCAGATTCCACTCTGCTGCATCTGTTGTGGACTGTAAAATCTCTTCTTGTTTTGCAGTGTCACTCACATCCTGTGTAAGAACCACAGTTTATATACAAACTATCACTGTTATGCACAGTGAGAACTGTTAGAAATCATCATAATTCATATTTAGAAAAAGACTTATCTCCAGCATGATCTAGAATACAGACATAACAGATTTTTTAGTGGCTTTCTTTGATTAGGAATAAAAATTAAAATATCTTCTCATCATACTTAAAATTGAAAAAAATTAAATGTATATAATAAGAAATTACAATAGATTTCAGAAATGGTGCTTGCACGTACGTGAGATTAAAATATATTCAAGAAACTAATATCGTGCTTCCCTAGAAGCCTCTGCAAAAAAAAATATCTTGCAAATGTGTCCAGCAATCCTTCAGTGATATCAGTTTAGAAACTGGCTGCACACTGTGCTTTTAAAATCAGCTGATTCATTTCAGTTGGAATATTTTTTAAAGTTTAGATGACACAAGGATTTTCAGATTTAAATCCAACAGAAATAAATTGCTGCTACAGATGTAAAAACCTTTCAAGAGAGAACTTATGGTAACAACTTACTGCTCTGTACGTTTGTGCCTTTAGAACATTCAGGTCAACGTAATTTTCTTCATTGTCTGACTCTTCCTCCTTAAGGAAAGTTGCAAAGTAAGACTTCAGTAAGTACTGTACAATCTTTGTCCACTATTTTATTTTGCAGGATCACAGAACAAGAAGTATTAAATTCTATATTTCTGAACAAAACAAGACCTGGAGTGTTTATGATAATGAAGCTTATGAAGAGACACGATATCTGGGACAAGCTGAAAGATGAAAGCTACTCCACCATTTCCTTCCGAGTGCCACAGTATTAAAAAAAATAAGCCAACCAATCAAAAAGAATCCCCTAAACCTAAGCCATCTCACATCAAATGGGCCTCTACCAATATTTGTATGGTATCTGTAATTTTTTATGTGTTTCTTAAAGCTTTACCTTAAAAATAAAACCAAACCAAAACAAAAACCAAACCACAGCCAGACCTGAACACAGTTTTCAAGATGTTGTTTGCACTACATATTTGGAGTTGCAGAATAATGCCACATTTTAAGTGTGCAAAGTGACACAATTGAAATTGAGGCAATTGGTTTGTTTTCTTGACTATGAGACCGTGCACTGTGCTGACAGTTTTACAGAATTCTCTATTAGTCTCAAAATTGCATTCTTCAGTGACTATGATCAGCCCAGAGCCCATCACCCATAACACGTATTTTCTGTGCATTACCCTCCATTTGCTCTACACTGTATTTCACCTGCCATCTTTTCACCCATACACTTCACCCTTGCACACCCTGTCCCTCTGTTAACTGTCTTTTCCACCAAAGTGAAATTTCGTCATCCACCTCCTTTCTGGACAAATCATGAAAGCTGCAATAATGCAGGTCTTAGTGAAGAACACTTCAAGACTCAGTTAATGAAAGCCTTGGAGCTTATTCCCCTTTCTTCTACTTTACCCAGTTTTTAACCAAGAGGAACCACTATTTTTTGACTCCCAGTCCCCTGAATAGTTGTAAGAAATGAATGGCAATGTGATTGGGACCATCTTTTGCTAAATGGGTAATACCTACTTGTGCAGCACTTAAAAGAACATACCACCAGAACAAGACTGGTTATCAGACCTGAGAAACCAAACTGTGCAGATTTCCTTGCACACTCAGCCTTACTGGCTACTACTAGTCACCTAGTACAGGCCACCCAATTCTCCAAGATTTGTAGGACTTTTACAGTTCTGATTTGCAGACTAGGCTTGTCTGTCAGCCCCATCAATTTTATTCAGAAGAATCAAACCCAAAGAACAACCAATGAACCTCACTGTTAGCATTTAATTACTGGAAATACTGCTAAATTCAATTATGGATACAGGTAATATCAATATACTGGCAGCAATAAAGGACTGGGCAAAAAAATTTACATTGGCATATAATTAGTCCCTGTAGAACCACTAGGGTCTCTAAACCCTTAGTATCCACTAAGCAAGAGACAACGTCTGTCCAACATTCACCCATTAGTAAATCCTACAAGCATATCTGAACTTACAGGTGTATTTCATAGGTTGTTTCATAGCCATGACAACTGCACTCTAATTACTACAGTTAAAAAGTAGGAATAAATAAAACTGTTGATCCTCAAACATTGTCATCTTGTTGACAAAAGCTGTTTCATAGCATGCAGAAAGACCCTTTAAGTCAGAATGAATGATGGAATATGATTACCATTCCATCCATGGAATATATAGCAATGAAATCCTATGACCTTCGTCTACAGCAACAATTCCACAATCTGTATTTAGGTCTTTGTGGGTATTTTTAAACAAAGACTCTATTTCCAGTTATTCTTTGCCGTCTACTGTATTCCCAAATCTTCACACCAACTAAATACCAAAGTTGCTGTTTCCTAATTGCATGAAATCTAAGTTACCATGGTGAGCACTGGGCAAATTTTAACCAAGTATTAGCCAATTCTGTAATTAGGGACTGAAGTTTTGTTTAACATCAAGAGCTTTTATCAGTAGAAAACAAACAATTCTGAATCTCTGGTTAGAGATTCATGGTTGGATTCCACTGCACATAAGAACACGTGTTCTGTATTGAAAAGTTAACAACCTTATCTGGAAAGCAACAAAAAGCTCTAGAGAGAATTTGATGACGCAGGAATGGAGCTGCAGAAAATAACCCTGAACAGTTAATAGAAAAGATTTCTTAAATGAAGCCAAACTAAATGAACAGTGAATAAAAATTTCCTCATTGACCAATACTAATACAATCAAAACCAATGAGATAAACCTACCACAACATCCTCTTCCAATTTATTAAGTGTTAATTCTGCATCATCTTCTGTTATTTCTTCTTCTTCTAGCTCTTCTGTTGGATATGCTGGCCTGAAATTAATTCAAAGAACAGCAGAGCTTTACATACAGTAAATTGTAAATACTTCTGTAAATTGCTCCTAAGCAAACAAAACATTTAATGAGAAGTACTGATGATGTGGACTATAACTAGACAGTGATTAGTACCTCACATAGTTACATAAATTAACAGCTTTAGAACTCATTGTTTATTTTGGACTGTCTCAAAAGGAAGAGTTATTTACTATGCCAAGCAGTACGGTACATTCATGCTACAAAGACATCTAGGAAGTAAGTTTTGGTCTTCTGTTTTGGTCTAAGCCCTCAAAATTCAAGTGCAAGTCACCACAAACTTACTTTCAGCCCGTAGTGGAATTTATGTACTAAGCAGAAGTAACAGGAAAATATTTCTAAGGTAGAAATTACTTTGCTATATCCATTTCAAAACACATCAGAGAGAAGGAATGAAATAAAGAACACTTTCAAAGACATTTCTGTATACTTGAAATTATGTCATTCAACTACTCCTAAGATTTCCTTTGTATTAAATAAAATTACTGTACCCTACTTGGAACATGATCATACTGTGCATACCTCCAGTTGAAGAGGTCAAGAATTGATTGATTGATAGAACCTAAAAGGACACTATTTCAACTCAACTGTCAGATTAACAAGGAGTTATGCATAGGGAAATGACCAAACAAGGTCATCAGTTAAATCTTAATTAGCTAAGTCTACTAATGGCCCAAACTCAGCCTCGCTGGTAATAGACTCAGTTGTGTGAAATTGCATTAGGAATTAATTGGTCCCACTGCTTCAAGCCTAGTTGAATTTTGCATCTCAAGAAAAGTCAAGCAAAACATTTTTAGTCATTACTGTTTTGTCTTTACCAGTACAACTTACATCTGTTTAATGGAAAACAATGCATAAGGGAGGATGCTTAAAAGTGTACTATACCTTTTCCAGCTAAAGCCAGTGTGTTTTAAGGCTTCTTCAGCCAAACAGTCAAGAACATAGCACACTTGCTCTCCACAACCTGCCTTTAATTTTGAGGGAGGAAAATCCACAGGTCTTCCCTAAAATAAAGATATATGCTGTTTATTAATGGCCCATCGATCTGTATTACCTCACTGGGAAGTAACAAGGTTTTTTACACTAAATCCAAAGTGTCCATTGTGTATGAAGATTTTATGAATGTTATTTCACATTCTTCCCTTATGCAGCTCCAGTCAGGCAACAGAAGGGAAAAGAAAACAACCCAAGGAACACTGGCAGCGTAGAAATCTCAAAGCACGTGGTAATGAAGATACTCAGAGGGAGCAGAAGAGTCAGAAGCCACAAGGGAGCTGGATGGTCAAGCACACAAGTGACAAGCTAAAAAGGTAAGAACAGCTATGGAAAAACTCAAGTACTGAGACTTAAATACCAGCTTTTCAACACTGCCTTGTTTGCTCCAGATTTTGTTTATAAAATATTTTATTTATTGCTGTCCTGCAGAATAAAACTATTAGTTTGCTATGGTTTGACTCCTTTAGAGAACAACATTCTTAGCATCATTCACAGCTGCACCATAGTATAATCTTCCATAAGGTCATACTTCCTGTAAGTTGATATATTCTCCTGATCCTTGGGGTTTATTTTTTAATATTGAAAAAATCCCAATAGTTCCTGGAAGTTTATACAACCTTTCACTCCCTAACAAAAAAAAAAAAAAAAAAAAAAAAAAAACATGAAAAATATTCTAAACCGTTTCCTTCACTATGAATTATACCATTGACTCTGGCAGGAGCAGGATCACAAGCACTGTGTAAACTTTCCAGATAAAATCTCTGTAAATTATGCTACTATAAAAAAGCAATATATGTGGCATTACAAAAAGCAAGCCCAGTTTAATCCATTTTACAGACTGTGGAAGAAAACTAAAGGGAATCATATATAATATTACAAGACAATTTCTGCAGTGCTAAAAAAATTCGCAAAACTGTATAAACTTCCAATTAACTAAGGAACATAGTAGAAGCTTGCAGATAGGAAAAGTCTGTCCGGTCCCTGGGAACATAAGCAGGCAGGAGAGGAAGGTTATTTCTGAAGGCAATGCATGTGTTTGGAATACATTTGGGAAAACATCATGTCCACCACTTACAAAGGAGCGCAGTTCTGAGAGCACATTTGATATCACTGCGTTGGGGTCATCGTACTCCTGTGGCTGCTCGAAGGGACGTCCTGCCCGAGTGATCAGCCAAGCAGCCAGTGTGCAAAACATGAAGAACTGCTCGCCGGGATTGGTGGGCAGTGCAAAGTAGTGCCTGTTTAAAAAGCAGAAAAAATGGTACATATTTTGAGCTCCTGAAGCTCTTACAGCATTATAGGCCAGCACACGCTATGGAGCAGCTTCTTTACCTGATTTTCTCCATGAGCAATCCATCTGAACTAAATTCAGGATGCCCAGTTTCACACATAACCACAGCAGACCAAGTTTTCTACATCCCACTTGCTTGTTTTGGGCAAGCTTTTTGACTTTTCACTAAGCTTGTAATCAACATCAAACTTCCAAGGAATCAAATGGAAACGGGATACTCCTTTCTCCTGCCAGCAGGATTATGTAGCTTCAGTTAACATCACCGAATTAACATTTTCATATAAACCCAAGTTACTCCTTTTATTTACCTCAGTAGTCTCAAATCCTGATGAGCTCAATTCTGCTACCGTATTAGAATGCAGAATCCCATTACTTCATAAAGTACTGGCTAATTAAGAGCCTGTGTAATAGATACATTCAAGTATCCCTTGCATATCATAAAATACTTAGAAGCTCAAAGATCTGCAATTGCCAATAATTTGTAGGTCATTAGTGAGCTAAGATTTTGCTAGGTATCAGGCATTTTTCACAGGACAAGTGATTCACAGTGCGAGACAAAATCTAAATTTGAAAAACATCCTCTGAATAGATAGTAAAATTGGTTAGTAACTTCTGTCAACCTCACACAACAAACAGCCTACTTCAAGAACCAAATTAACATGATCCATTGCTGAATAGTCAAGGGAGGTGATTGTACCACTCTGCTCTCCACTAGTGTGGCCTCACATTGAATATTGTGGCAGTTTTGGGCACCACAACAGAAGAAAGATATTGAGCTGTCAGTGTGCAAAGGAGGGCAACGAAGATGGTGAAGAGCCTTGAGGGGAAGTTGTAGGAGGAGCTGCTGAGGTCACTTGGTCTGTTCAGCTGGAGGAGACTGAGAGGAGACCTCATCACAGTCTGCAACTTCCTCATGAGGGGGAGAGGAAGGGCAGGCACTGATCTCTTCCCTGTGGTGACAAGTGACAGGACCCGAGGGAATGGCCTGAAGTTGTGTCAGGGGAGGTTTAGGTTGGATATTAGAGAAAGGTTCTTCACCCAGAGGGTGGCTGGGCACCGGAACAGGCTCCCCAGGTCACAGCACCAAACCTGACAGAGTTCAAAAAGTCTTTGCATGATACTCTCAGGCAGAAGGTGTGACTCTTGGGGATGGTCCTGTGCAGGGCCAGGAGTTTAACTCAATGATCCTTGTGAGTCCCTTCCAACTCACCATAGTCTGTGATTCTGTAAAACTTTTTACCTTTACACATGACACTGGAAGCCAGGGTGGATTTTTCTCATCTTTATCTACTTTAGAACACATTGAAAAATTCTTTAGTACCACATATTGCTCCCTGTTAAAAGGAGTTTAGACAAATAGCACAAAGAAAGGTTCTGTATTTGAGTATACGAGTATGTCTCTTTAAAAATAAGCAAGTAAATTAATAAATAAAATTTGCACCAAGTGACCACATGCAAACCTGAATGGCACTTTCTTGTGCCACTTCTTTCATGGAAACCTCACTGCCTTTTTTCCTTGGTCTTATTCCTGCCATTATCAGTTGGTTCTAGCCAGCTGTTGGACCATTGGGATGTTTGGAGCAGGGAAGCAAACCTTGGTGTACCTTAGTGAGCAACCACTTCTGTAAAGGGAAGCTTTTGTTTCCCAGTGTCCAGTGTGCATTCTTGGGGGACTAACTGTGGTTAGCAACCACAACGTCATCTCCCTTCTTAACATTCCCAAATACTCTTCCTGACAACAGCAATACATGCAGTTCTTTTACTGCCATGTTGCCCAAAGCACTTCTCCTTCACACATGCCTCAAGGGTGGCAAGAAGCTGGTGTACCTAAATCAGTACATTTGTACTAAATCAGTACAGAGCAGGAGGATGTTTTGAAGTGACCCTTCCACTCATTCTCACCTAACTGCACCAGGGGTTACTTTGCGGAGCAAAGTATACAAACCAGATCTGCTTTGGATCACACTAAATTCAAATATGTGGTCTTAACACCAATTCAGTCCGTAAAACCAGACCACAGTTAGTTCCCCAAGAATATAAATCACATGCACACTAGATACTGGGAACCAAAAGTTTCCCTTTACATACATGACTGCTTGCTCAAGTACACTAAGGTTTGCTTCCCTGCTCCAAACATCCCAATAGTCCAACAGTTGGCTAGAACCAAATTAGAGCCATTGTGCTCATATCTGAGCCTCTTTCCCAACAAGGGAATAATTTGGACTGCCTTTTTTCCCCACCTACCAAAATGTTGCTTATAGAATGCTTAACTGTGTGACACACTGCTGTGGAGCCTGGCTGAAGCTGACAGATGGATTTGTAAGTTATTTGGGCAGGTGGATGTTGGGTGCACATTGGTCCCGTTTCCCAAGTTTCCTGTCTCCCACCATAATTAAAAAAAAATATAAATTACATATGAAACAAAAATGTACTGGATATGAAAACCCAGACTTAGCAGGAACGGGTCCAAGACCCTTTTTGTAAAGGACCAGAAAAGTATACACTCCCCACAAATAGTTACTCCGAATTCAAGAAATTCAGAATTATTTAGATTTTAGGTAGAACTATTTTTTGCAGAATAGGTAAAATTTGGGCAGGATTATTTTTGACACAGGTTCCTTGGCATGCAGATATCCAGTACCTGCTGGGGCCAGGGAAAGCCAAGTGACTACTTATCACATCTCAGCCTCTGGCCTTTTGAAAGCTTCCCGATCAGCCGGGAGCTGTGCCTCCGGCCGGCTTTCCCTTGAGCCAGGCGCCCTGCCACCCGGGACCTGCCCCCCCTCCCCAGGCTCTGACAGCCCACTGGGATTTCTCCCCGCCGCCCCCGCCACGCGACTCCCTCCGGCTGAGGCGGCAGCGCGGGACCAGGAGCACCTCGAAAGCGGCCGCATGTTGTGGCGCCGCAGCGCTTCCTCCTCGTAGCTCAGCAGCTTCAGCTTGTCCAGCAGGTCCTCCATGAGCACGAACATGTGGAAGGCCGCGCCGGGGCCGCGCTCCGCCGTCCCCTCTTCCACCAATCGGGGACGCCCTGGCGCGGTAAGCCCCGCCCACCAGCGCGCGCATTGCTCCGCGCGGGGACCCCGGGCCGCCCGGTGGGGCTGAAACTTTCCCCGCTTTGCCCAAAGTGCGGAACATCTCGCACCGTGCGGGCGCGGGGCGGGCAGCGGCTCGCCTTGAAGTGCGAGACTGCATGCGTGGAAAAGTAAGTCTTAGGAGCTGAGGGGGTGTCACAGCTGAGACTGCCGGCTGGAAGTGCCGTGCGGCGGTGGGGGAGGAAGCCGGTGGGAAAGCTGCGACTCCCGGGAATGTACTCGGCACTGGTGAGGCCTGTGTCCAGTTCTGGCCCCTTCAGTTCAATGTTGAGATGCTGGAGCGTGTCCAGAGAAGAGCAGGGAATGACTGGATGTGCCATGGTCTAGTTGACAAGGTGGTGATTGGTCAAAGTTTCTGAGGATTCAGTGAGGAAATTCTGGAAAGCTGGTGTCGTTGTGGCAGTTATGAGATTTTAGCAGTATGTGATTAACGTGGTTTTTAGAACTTTACGCGTTTTTCTTGTTAATAATAACGACAAGTGGTCCCAGCCCTCCTAAGTGTGTGTGCTTGAAAAACAGAGTGTCTGGAGAGCAGCCAGCACAAAGGGACCTGGGGGTCGACAGCAGCTGAACATGAGCCAGCAGTGTGCCCAGGTGGCCAAGAAGGCCAATGGCGTCCTGGCCTGTATCGGGAATAGTGTGGCCAGCAGGAGCAGGGAAGTGATTCTTCCCCTGCACTCGGCACTGGTGAGGCTGCACCTCGAGTGCTGTGTCCAGTTCTGGGCCCCTCAATTTTAGAAAGATGTTGAGATGCTCAAATGCATCCAGAGAAGGGCAACAAGGCTGGTGAGGGGCCTGGAACACAAGCCCTATAAAGAGCGGCTGAGGGAGCTGGGGTTGTTTAGCCTGGAGAAAAGGAGGCTCAGGGAGACCTTATCATTCTCTACAACTCCCTGAAAGGAGGTCGTAGCCAGGTGGGTGTTGGTCTCTTCTCCCAGGGAACAAGTGACAGAACGAGAGGACACAGTCTCAAGCTTCAAGGGGGAAGTTTAGGCTGGACATTACGAAAAAATTCTTCGCAGAAGGAGTGATTGGCTATTGTAATGGGCTGCCCAGGGGGGTGGTGGAGCATTTAGTGCCACGGTTTAGTTGATGAGGTGGTGTTAGGTTATAGGTTGGACTTGATCTCAAAGGTCTTTTCCGTGATTAAACGTGGCAGATCACTCACTAAGGGAAATATAGCATTGGCTGCAGTTTTTGAAATTCAAACATCAAGCACAATGTATTGTATTAATCATAAGTTGGAAGCAATTGGCAAATGAGCAAAGAATCCAATAAAACATGATGTACACCACTTGCCAATGCACAGAAAAAAGAAGTTAGATCCTAGCAATTGTTGCTGCCATGGAACAAAATTATTTGTCACGAATGTTTGTTTTACTGTTGCATCGCCTCTCTCTCGGATTCAATATTTTGGTGCCTCTGTATTGCTTTTTTAAAAAACCCTTTTAACTTTTTTCAAACTATTTGATTCATGAGGTAATTTCTCCACTGTGGTGTGCTGTATTTCAGGATAGTATGCCTAAGTGGAAGAAGAGTGCAGTTTATCAGTTAAAATAAGATTATTATTTTTCTGTTATGCATGAGAGCTTTCAGTTCATTGCTGTTTAACTGACAAACTAGAAGATATGATGAGAGACTCTGCTCCTACTTTGTATTCCTACCCTAAACTTCCATACACACATTTCTGAAAGTTCAGCTGATGCCCTTTTGCTCTGGTGAAAGGTAAAGTGTGAAAAGTTCTCTAATATATCTGCAATGTGTACAAATGCAGTCAAATTTCCCAACTCAGAAAGTAAAATGCTGCAATAATCAGAAATATGTTTTAAGAAGTAAAAAAACCCCACCAGCTTGGCAAGGGACATACTACATCCTTTTGCAAGTTGTACTTGACCATTTTTCCTTGGTGTTCTGTTTAGGAATGATGAAGATTAATATTCCCTAGCCCTTCAAGAACACTGAGAGTAAACACTATCTATTTATTAAATATAAAGTATCAATCTGCAAGGGATTAGAAGATAATGAGAGGGTCTCAACCATTATGAAATGCATAGGATCATATAATGACCTTAAGGCCAAAAATCTGGGCCAAAGCTGTTGCAAACAAAAAACATAGTACACCTACAGTGTAAAAAGGAAATTATAACATTAGGATATGTCTTTTACCTGCTTTTAAACAGGTTTTCTCTCCTTCTTTTATTTTGCTAGTTTGTCATGACTCTACTATGAACCAGTGAAGACATGAAGGGACAGAACATACTAACTCTTGCCATCTACTTATTTTACATCGGTGCTACACTTTGGGGTAGGTTGTAGCTGAAAAATAGTAAAGACAACAATTATTACTAATTTTTAATAGGGATAATTAATTAATTCAAACACTTTATTAATGGTAAATTGTTGAGGAAGGCACACCCTAATTTTCTCTGAGGGCTGGGACAGAGCTCCATGACACTGTCTGTGATGGAAGTTCTGTCCCTCCTGCCAGTTACACCATCACATCCTTTTTTCCTGTGATGGTGCAACTGCTTGGCACTATGTGAGGGGGGTTGGTAACGTGAGTCATTGCTGTGGATGTTTGAGCAAGTGGCAAGCTGCAGTGCAGAAGGGTTTAAGGTTTAAGGTGGAAAAGATGAGGAAACATATTCACAGCTCAGGTGGTAAGGTGGGGTGTGCTGATTTGAATATGTACGTGCTTCCTCAGGATTTCTGCCTAAACTGGTTTTAAGTTTAAAGACCAGAGCTCTGTGTTATAATATTGATTAAACTGAATGAAGACCCTTGCTGTCCCAGGGGACTCATGCAACAGAAGAGCCATGAAAGAGACATTGGCACACTGGGTAGGAATGTGTTGCCTGCAAGAGCTTTTTTTTGTCAGGGATAAGAAAGGGCAGAAATATACTTGTAGACTGGATTAAACTTACTCATTTGTATTTATGGGCTTTAGGTTTTACAGAAGAGGAAGAAGTAACAGGGCTGTTTTCCAAAGATTCCATCCTCCCTTGTTCTTTCTCACCTGGGCATGATGAAGTAATTTACTGGCATAAAGGGGAAAAAACTGTGCATGCCTACTACAAACAGAAGGATCAACCTGAAAAACAACACTCGGATTACAGAGACAGAACACACCTTTTCCATGAGAACATCTCTAATGGAAATGCCTCCTTGAAACTTAGTAACCTGACTGTGACTGATGAGGGCACTTACGAATGCTATGTGGGAACAGCACAAACTCAGACAAGACAGGAAGTCATACTACATGTGAAAGGTCAGTAAGACATCAAAAATACTTGGATTGTGCCAGTGGAAGTGGGATGATTTTCTCATATTACTTCTCACATGGAATCAAAATCCTCCAACCCAGTAGAGCACCTTTTGGTGTTACGAAGCAATTTGTTTTCTCTGGTGAAATGTTGTAACATAAGTTTAAAAATTACAGTGAAGCACATGTTTTCATAACTTACTGCACAGTGATTTCTAAGGAGTAATCAGGTAGTATACATTATGTGTCATCTTGGAACAGTACAGACCCTGGCATGGACAGTAAGTAGGTAAGCTCTCTTCTGAAATCAAACACAGATTAAGTTTTGTTCTCAGCTGTATTTATTCTCCTCAGTGTTATTTCAAAAGAGCAATCACTTCAAGTTAAAAACTATTTTGAAAGTAGTAGAATTTATTTTTTTAATTTTTTTTTTCATCTACAGTTTCCTCTTATTATGCACTGGAATACCAAAAGACAGACACAGAAAGAAGACTGAAGTGCTATGCGTTTCTCACTTACCCAGCACCAAATATATCTTGGGTACAAGGCAATATATCCATGCAAGAAATAGATCATGAGGAAACCAGGAATGGAGTTCTCTATTCTCTTAGAAGTGACCAGAACATTATAAACACAGCAGATCATTACTACTGTCATGTTGATCTCCCTCATGAAAAATGGACTGCTGAATGGAAGATGCAAGGTAGGAATGAGTGGAATTCTCTTCCTGTGTCATTACTGAATGTCATAGCTGGCTTCTGAGCCAAACTGAAGACAGTGTTTCTGTGGTGGGGCAACATGGATATGGGATGGTGCAAAAGGTTTTACCTTCCTCTTTGAAACTCATCTGTTAGGATTAAAAAGCCTGCATTACAAGTTACTTCCAAAAGGTAGGAATGAGAGGGGCTAGCTCACCCTTCTGTAAGTTAGCTGTACTCAGAACATTTTTTCCATACCAGTTTCACATTTTAAGAAGTACCCAATTAGCAAACTTCATGCTTTATCAAGTAAAGAATGAACTTGGACAAAATACGTGGAAACAGTAGAGAGTATGTGGGTTATATGAAGGAGGTGAAATTTTGCCTGATGCTCTAGGTATGTATGGTTTTTAGTCAGTCAATTTCCCATCTTTTGTCAGGCTTTTACCAGTACTGTTTAACTCTTCAATTGTACATGTGTTCTTAGGTGCCAATTTGAGTGCTGGGGTGCATGGGAATGAAGAGCAGCAAACACTTTGTTTTAGCAAAAAGCAGCTAATTTTGTTAGTTAAGGAAAAGCAGGACTATCAAATTTCAACTCTCCGTTCACTGGAAATTCAGTTCCAGTAAATGAGTACTTTTCAACTTCTCCCGTGTCTTAGGAAATATTTTTTAATTGGATGAATGGCAATGCCTGAGCAGTTCCCTTGTGAGATGTGCATGGCTGCTTCCATCACTCCGATTCCCCATTAATGTGTACCCAGACACTCTCAGTTCCTAATCCACTGCATATGCTTCAGAACAAGAGCACAGATTTTAATTTACAAGGAATAGCTTACAATATGGAAGGTTTCAAGTATGGCATCCTAGTAGCTTACAATTGACATGTAAGTGTCTGTTTTGTTAATCTGTGCCTCTGATCTGCAAGAGAAAAAAGTACATTTCATTACACTTTTACTTGAATTTCCCTGCATCCATCTATCCCCTCACTAGAACATTTTGAAAGCGAACTGCTTTACTTACTTTCTCTTCTATAATAGCAGTGCAGGGTCCAGTTTTGTTTTGTTTTCATGGTTTTCATCCCTGTACCTCTGTTCATTCAGCCTCCCACATAGAAACCAAGCGTGGTTATACCTTGTCAAAACAAGTATTAGTTTCCTCTCCAGCTGACTGCCAGCCACCACAGCCTCCTCTGGTTTTCCTTCCTTTGCAGAAAATCCCTGCTGTTAAATTGATAGTTGTGCTATGATGTTAATTTGTCTTACATTAGGTGTTAGTTCCACTTACCTGCTGCCTTCTCCTTCCCCTTCCCGTTTTTTTTAAAACTATTCATTAATTGTTAAGTGTTCAACATAGACAGGTAAAATACTTAAGTTCACTGTAGCTGAAAGTTATTTCTAACTAAATACAATCTTTTTATTCTTCATTAAATTATGTTGTGAGGGTTTTATCCTTTTGGTCTAAATGTGCACGTATCTGATTATCTGCATTTTCTCTTTGCTCCCAGCATGTTGAATTTCACACTACTTTACACAGTAACTTAGACTAGACTGAACTACTTCTATTAATGTGCTCCCCAATTAGAGGAGAAATAGTCTAATGAAAACAAAGTAATTTTTGTAAGTATTACCAATACCAATTAGATTTTTTTAGTGTAAGATAGGTTTGTTTTTAAAATATTCAGATGCTTCTAGAAACATACTATGCTGTTTGAATATGGCATCAAAGTAGGGAAATATGTTTTTATATTTTTTTCATAGTAGTATCAGACCTCAGGAAAAAATCAAAAAATGTCTAAGTAACCTTTACCATATTTTCCAAAAATCTGCAGAGAGTTCTTTAATTATCTGTTTCAGACCAGCTGTCTAATATGGAAGGAAGTAACACCATAATTCCTTGTGAATATGACTGTAACACTGCAAACACTGAAGGTACCTGTGTTTGGAAGTTAAACAGAGATTCAGTGACTTCACTCCTGGCCTCCTTCAATGGTACATCTCACTCTTACCAGCCTCGAGCCCAGATTAATAGCAGTGACTTTTCTTTGATCTTGAGTGGTCTCACTGCAGCCGACAGTGGAGAATATCTGTGCAATATTTCAACACGTCACTACACAAAACTCATTGTGAGAACTTTGCATGTTGGTAAGTTGCCAGTCTCTCCATTTTAGAGGATGAGGACCATTTAGGGTAATGCAAAGCCAAAGAGTCAACTGGAAATCTGTAGAGTATTGAGAAAAACCATCTTGTATACTTGATACAGTTGGGTAGAAGAGAGACTCTCTTATTGTTGTCCCGGGGGAAAAGGGTAACCTAAGATGTGTTTATTTTAAAGACTAGTTTCTTTTTTTCAATCAGCAGCTTGTTGTGGCAAAGGTCTCAAAATTGGTGGCTGCCTTCAGTTGCCACCAACTGCCCTCAGAGCTGAGGGCACAGGGGGGACTTTCAGAATCCTGTCCTAAATGTTCTGCTCACAGCACCTATGGCTTTAAAGGTAGCAGAGAGGTGATGGGAAGCCAAAGATGTGGTGTAAGTTTGGCTGCAGAAGAAACCTTGTTGAGGAGAACACACAGTTAATTTCAACTTTTGTGCTTTAATTCTACACTGCAGGCCTCTTTTAGGCTTGGGGATATGTATGTTTAAATGCATGCCTAGGTTTTTATGAACTGACTGATGCAGTGAATTTCCAGCCGTGAAATCTTAGTTACAGTTATTTCAGTGTCAGTAGCACATACAATACATAATATTGTCCTTCTGAGGTTCAGAGCATTGAACATGTCCAGAGAGTTACACATTTAACTGACACTCCTAAGTTATATAGTCATGTCCATCAGTCTCCTGGTACGTTTACTAGAGACAGTCCAAATATGATTGGAATCATCCACTACAAATGCCTTTCTCTAGCTGGTCTCTGCAGATGGATCTTAAAATAGCCATAGGTGATACAAATTCCCTCTTTAGTGGTGAAATTACTGTGCTGTTCACAGAATCTTCCTGCTCTTGGACAAGAAATACATTCTACTGTACAGAGAAGACACTTTCCAGAAAGATTAGCACCTTTGGCAGCACAGGCTGAAAGCAGATAAGTGGATAGAGATAGTAGGGTAGAAGGGAATGAGCTAGATCAGTATGTTGGAGAGCAGTCATGGCACAGCAGCTGCTCAGTCACGAGAAGGATTTCCAAATGCCACTGGAGAGAAGGCTTTTAAGGGGAAAAAAAAAAAGATGAATTTACAATCATTTAAAAGTGTCTCTCCTGTGTAAGGGAGAGTTGCAGCTTAAAGCTGCTGTCCTAAAGGAACTGACAAGGTGTGGGTACAGAGTCAAGCTAAAGGCAATGACTACATTGAATGCTCTGTTTTGCCAGTTCTCATTCTTTAACTGCTTACCAGACTTCCATAGGAAGTTTCCAGAGGAGTGTATAATTTTTAAATTTCTTTAGACTACCCGCAGCAGCGTAAAGGTAGCCTAAAGTAGAAGAACCATACAATTCTGACAGTGTGGTACTGTGCAGAGGTTTTTGCTAGATGGGCTTTGATCTCCTGTGGAATCCATTGTTACCACCTACCACAGGATTTCTGTGTCCACCAGGGTTGCATGGTTGCACTATGAAGCTGGGAAATGTTTTAAAGTTGCAGAGATTTTGCAATGGAAGTCATGAAATCTACAGTCCAGGCTGGATAATATTTACAGAACTGCTCTACTGGAAACCAGCGGTGCCATTAATGGCACTGAGCACTGTGCCTGGAGAGAGTGTTTAACATGCTGGGCAGTTGGTGGGTTTTAAATGGGACTAGTATTAAGAAGTCATCAAATCATATCACACGAATACACATGGAATTCTTTATCAGCACGATTAAGTAAAAGAGTCTGCTTTCAGTTATTCACACTTAAGTCAGTGAAGTATCACTTTAAAGTCTTATAGAATGAGTCAGGTAATTTGAACCTTGTCTTTGTCTCGGTTTCCTTTTAATGTTTCTTTCTCCCTAAATCATAGCTTTTAGATTATAAATAAGAATAATCGTAGCTTTGATATATTTATTGAACAACAGTGAACATTAATATATGATATAAATCTCTTCTATTAAACTCTTTGGAATTTTTATTTTTAAAGAAAATTCAAGTAACACCTGGAATACTGTGGTAGGAGTGGTAGGAATGCTCTTGTTCGTGCTTGTGCTGGTAGTAGCAGCATCCTGTTTTTATTTCAAGGTATGTACAATCATTAGAGTATTTATTTTTTATGATATTATTGATACTGAACTCCTCAAAATTTGAATAGAGATTTGAGTCAAACTTTGCAATTTTTTAAAAATTGTTAATGGGTAGCTATAGCCAGACAGTTATGATTAAGCAACTACATTGTGACCTTCTTATACACAATGGGCTGGTGGGATAAGAGCCATTAGGAATGAAGTCAGCAGAACTGAGCAGTAGCTGAGGGAAAGGTTACCACTCAAAATACTTTCCAATAACTTGCCTTAAGTACAATCTAATTTGTGAATTTTCTCACTCATGTTTAAAACTTAATAAAACCCAAACACAAAGTCCCTCAAATAATGCACATGTCTAAGTCTTTGTTAGGGCCCAGATTACTATTTCAATTGCATCCTATGTCAAAGCTCATCAAAACTTCAGTTTGGAAAGTTCTACTGAACTGCTTTGTTTAGGATACTGTTATAACCATATGGTCCCTGATCTCATCTCTCTGCACACTTCTCCTATTTACTAGAGTACAGCATCTTCAAGTGGATGCATTTTATTCTCATGCATTTGTAATAGCTTGGCTCTATTTTAGAATATTCTGTTCTTTCCTCTGCATTTGTTGTGAGTATCCTTAAAAAAACCCAAACTTCCATTCTTTGTCCATCTTTCTGTGCTGACAATACAGCCTTATCTATGGAGAGATACACCTTGAAACTCCCTGGGTTTTTGTCACAGTCTGAATTTGGTATGCTTCAGGAAACATTTTATGATAGTTGCCATGAGGTTCAGCAAGAATACATGAGACAGAAAACTCTGAAATGATTATGCCTTAACCTTTTTTCATTTTTCTCTCACTTAGAGATTCACTTGCGTGCTTCTTATAAGCAGTTTTAATGTTAACATGCTTTAGAGATGATAATACACTTCTGCAATGCAGCTGTTTAAAGAATTTAAGCAAGATAAATTGAAACCTTGAACATATGTTAAGCAGAGGAAGTGGAACAGTTTATAGGTTAACTCTGCTCTGGTTACATTGATAGAGGACCAGATGGAAGAAACAGGAATGTTTCTGCACTGTTCTGTGGATGCTTGTTTTACTCAAATAATGTTAAAATGGAAAATACTGACTTATCTTTATAGTGAGTGTGTTTTGTTCTGTTCCCACTAGTGGATTAATTTTACACTTCAGTAGTTCTTACAAGCATTTTTGTTTTGCCTAGCGATGCAAAGGAGGAGGAATCATATGAGCACCTTGACAATACCAAGAGAAAATCCCTCTCTGCACACAGATGCTGCTGAAATTGTTGAGGAAAAAAACAAAGAGTTCCTTCACCTTCCCCTTTGAGTTACAGTAAGAGCAACATGGAAACATAATTGTCTGAGCAACCGTAACAAACAAATGAACTGACAGGAGAAAAAAAAGTTAGTCGGAACTTGGATTTCCTGAAGGAAGAAAGAAGTTTCCACAGAAGAAGAAATCCCTAAGTTTTGAGACATTATTTTTTCAGTATGACGAAAAGAGCAGGCTTACTGTTCTTCATTTCATTAAGTATTCTAACTTCGCATTTGTATTAGTGTTTAGTACTAGTATTTAGTATTTATTAGTAGTATTTGATAAGCATTTAATACGTATTTAATTCTTTCCCTATTTAATGGCAGAAAAGATCTAAGAGAACACCCTATTTCTGAGCCACAGGCAGTATCAAGCTGTGCCAGGGAAAGTTTAGGGTGGATGTTAAGAAAAAATTCTTCACAGAAAGACTGATTGGCCATTGGAATGGCCTGCCCAAGGAGGTGGTGGAGTCACCATCCCTGGAAGTGTTTAAAAAAAGACTGGATGTGGCACTTAGTGCCATGGTTTAGTTGGTGAGATTGTGTTAGGTCATAGGTTGGACTTGATGATCTCAAAGGTCTTTTCCAACCTAGTTAGTTCTGTGATTCTGTGTTTTTTGACAGCATCTCCTGTGTGTCCTGCAGCTGGCAAACAGAAGTCCTTTGACAGGTGGTAGTGGAGGCTTCTAAACTGAATGTTCATATGGAAATGTTTACTTTCTCATCTCCTACAAAACTCATAGTATTCTACTGGCAAATGCACAAATGGAAGTTGAGTTATCCCAGCTTTAAGGGCTTTTCAGGTTTAATTGCTGCTACTGTCCTAGTTTCAGCCAGAACAGGGTTAATTTTTTTGCAATCACTGGTAGGGGGCATGGTCAGGTATCCATGTTATTGGATACCACCTCAGGTCATTTCCAGGGGTGGTAGAAAGGGACTCTCTTCCTGGGAGAAGAGGTTCCTTCAGTTTGGGAAAACCTGGCAGGGAGGAGCTTTCCACCATTGTTCATTGTCTCGGGAGTGAGCATTTCTGCATTCAAATCACTCTTTTGTACACTTGTTATTGATATTTTTATTGATATGGTGCTGTTATAGTTTGTTTTCTTATCTCATTGCTGTTTCCAGTAAATTGTTCTTATCTCAACCTGTGATCTTCACCTTTTGTGCCTTCTTAACTCCATCCTGCTGCAGCAGGGAGGAAGAGTAAAGGAAAGTGAGAGAGAGGTGTGTGGTTTGGGAGAGTCTCAACAGGGGCACTAAACTGGAAACTTACCATTCCTAAACCATGATAGCCTTATTTGGCACCCAGTGTGGGGAAGGAAGGATTGAGATAACAACAGATCTGCCCAGAGCAGATTGGAAACTATTTTAATCTAAGCATTTGCTGTATTGGGTACAGAGCCACTGCTCACAGTGGTGCTTGGTCTGTTCATGTGTGTGTGGTACCAAAGCCGGTGTATATCCCTGTATGTGCTCCTCACAGGGATCTTTTTCAGGATAGAGAGTGTTGTGGTGTGCAATTAGCATGTATTTCTCGCTGTATATTATTGTTCTGTTCTATGGTATGTGCTGTTATGATGTGCCCCACCCCTCACCCCAGATGGTTTGTACCCTTCCCTCGTTCTCCCTTCCCGTTGGCTGGAGCCCCTATAAGAACCAGGGGCCAGAAGTGGGAAGGGCTCTTTCCCTGGTTATCCCACAGAAGCTTGGACCCTCCACGAGGCCCGTTGCCTCTGGAGAGAATAAACTTGTATTATACGTAACCAGGGAGAGCCGCCAGCACCTTCTTCATCCTCCGTTTCCCTCAGCCATCCCCTGGGGAGTGCAGGGCACACCACCCCTCGGCAAGCCCTGACAGGGGATGGCTACAAGAGAGAAGGATCAGGATTGCTTTGTTGCTGTACTGTTTGATATCAGTTTATGACATGATAACCTCAAGGGCAGTGAGGGTCATTCGGAGTGTGTATTCAGGGTTGCTTTTCTGCCCTGGCCTTGGGTGCAGCCTCTGAGAATTCATTAATAATCCTACCCAGCCTATGCAGTGGAACAGGGGGGGATGATTTTCCCCAGCTTTTCATCCCCTTTTCTTCCTTCGGGCCTGTTACGACACCTTTTGAGAATTTTAAATTCCCTTTGTACGTTAAGGAAGGCGTGGTCTTGTTGCTAAATCTGCCGGGTCTCCTCAGTGTGATCTATACCATGTTTAGAGATTTCTAGGAAGGTCATTTCAAGGATCTGCCCTGAGAGTGGATAGTCATAAGTGTCATGGAATGTGGGAGAAAATGGGCCAGTGTGGGGGAAATTCTCTACTCCAGTGGTTTGGAAGTTTACCCCCGAACAACTACAGGACCCTGATAAAGTGACAGAATATTTGCAAGGAGAATNTGGTGCTTGGTCTGTTCATGTGTGTGTGGTACCAAAGCCGGTGTATATCCCTGTATGTGCTCCTCACAGGGATCTTTTTCAGGATAGAGAGTGTTGTGGTGTGCAATTAGCATGTATTTCTCGCTGTATATTATTGTTCTGTTCTATGGTATGTGCTGTTATGATGTGCCCCACCCCTCACCCCAGATGGTTTGTACCCTTCCCTCGTTCTCCCTTCCCGTTGGCTGGAGCCCCTATAAGAACCAGGGGCCAGAAGTGGGAAGGGCTCTTTCCCTGGTTATCCCACAGAAGCTTGGACCCTCCACGAGGCCCGTTGCCTCTGGAGAGAATAAACTTGTATTATACGTAACCAGGGAGAGCCGCCAGCACCTTCTTCATCCTCCGTTTCCCTCAGCCATCCCCTGGGGAGTGCAGGGCACACCACCCCTCGGCAAGCCCTGACAGGGGATGGCTACAAGAGAGAAGGATCAGGATTGCTTTGTTGCTGTACTGTTTGATATCAGTTTATGACATGATAACCTCAAGGGCAGTGAGGGTCATTCGGAGTGTGTATTCAGGGTTGCTTTTCTGCCCTGGCCTTGGGTGCAGCCTCTGAGAATTCATTAATAATCCTACCCAGCCTATGCAGTGGAACAGGGGGGGATGATTTTCCCCAGCTTTTCATCCCCTTTTCTTCCTTCGGGCCTGTTACGACACCTTTTGAGAATTTTAAATTCCCTTTGTACGTTAAGGAAGGCGTGGTCTTGTTGCTAAATCTGCCGGGTCTCCTCAGTGTGATCTATACCATGTTTAGAGATTTCTAGGAAGGTCATTTCAAGGATCTGCCCTGAGAGTGGATAGTCATAAGTGTCATGGAATGTGGGAGAAAATGGGCCAGTGTGGGGGAAATTCTCTACTCCAGTGGTTTGGAAGTTTACCCCCGAACAACTACAGGACCCTGATAAAGTGACAGAATATTTGCAAGGAGAATGCTGTGGCAACTTACTGCAGTGTGCTGGGCCCTGGCTGCTATTTATTGGATGCTGATCATCACTAGACGGCACCCTCAGGGGGAGGAAGAAAGCAGACCAACAAGGCACCATGGCCACCCAAACTGCTGCTGAACCAGAAGAACAATCTGTGCTGGTAGCAGTCGCCCCTATACGGAAGAAGAAATCCAAGAGCAAATCAGTTCACATAGCAAGGGATGAGGAGCAAGCAGGGCTCTCAGAACAGGAGGAAGAGGCAGGGCCAGAGATAATCATCTGATCCCTATCTCTGGGGGAGCTGCAAGATATGTGAAAAGATTTCAGCCACCAGTTGGGTGACATGGCTGCTCCGATGCTGGAATGTCACGGCTCACAGTACAAAGCTAGATGGTAGTGAAGCCAAGCAACTGAGATCCCTGTCCTGGGATTGGGGAGATGACAGAAACTCAGCCTCTGGAAGCAACTTCTGTCAAGTGTGAGGGAAAGGTAATCTCTCAAGGATGATCTAGTAGTGCCCTCAAGCAGGTGGAATGCCATGGAGCAAGATATCCACTACCTCAGGTGTGCTGGAGGCAATATATAGGGATTCAAATAACAAGCAGTCCCCTGTAATCCAGATGAGGTCCAGTGTACACAATCCATGTGGCCCAAGTTTGTATAAAGTGTGCCATCGTCGTACTCCAACTCATTGGAATTGCTGTCAATGAAAGAAGGAGAATGAACTGCTTCAGGTGACTAGCTGATGTCAGCAATATGAAGATCATCTCTTTTCCTCCTTACCGACCTTCACCGTGGCTGGTGGAAAGACTGTCTAAGACCGTGGATAGATTTGACAGATTTGAGCAAACTAGAGAGGAAATGTACCATGCCCCACCAGTGTGGACCAGAGTCTCTGCTATTGGGAACAAGCTCCTCCCTGCTCAGGAGAGAGGGTACACACTGTGAGAAAACCTGTGTTTTTGCCTGCATGGCCATGGAGAAGACATGAGGAAGTGGGATGGAAAAACCCGCCTCTGCCCTAGCAGCAGTTGAGAGGACAAGCAACCACCGCAGAAAATTTTTTAAGGATCAGTGCTGCTGCAGCTTCCAGTGGGCAAGTCCTCAAACAGAACAGGAGGACTGATGTTACTTCTGATCCTCTTTAAGGAGCTTCCATTTCATATTTACAATGAGTGAGCAATGAGTACTATGACCACAACTAGAGGGGCCCTGCCTTCAGCCAGGTGTAGGAAAGGGACAGTCGGATCTACTGGACTGTGTGCATCTGATGGCAGGGCAAGTCAGACCCATAAGAGTATAAAGGCTTTAGCTGACACTGGCACAGCGTGTAGACTGATGCCATTGAGGTATATAGGGGGAGAATCCACCTCTATTTCTCTGGCAACAGGGAGATCCCAACAGCTCACTGTATTGGAGCCTAACTGGGAATGAATGGCAGTCACCTTCGTGACTCATCCAGAGGCCTGGTATGTCCTTGACATAGATTACCTCAGGAGAGGGTATTTCAAGGACCCAAAAGGGCATAACTGGGCTTTTGGGATAGCTGCTGTGGAGGCAGAGGAAATTAGACAGCTGAATACCTTGCCTAGTCTCTCGGAGGACCCTTCTGCTGGTGGTCAAAGAACAACAGGAACCAGTCACTACCACAACAGTGAACTGTCAACAGCACCGCACCAATCTGGACTCAGTGACCCCCATCCATGAGATGATTTGTGAACTGGAGGGCCAGGGAGTGGTCAACAAGACTCGCTCACACCTTAATACTCCTATATGGCCAGTGCTTAAGTCCAGTGGAGAGTAGAGACTAACAGTAGACAATTGTGGCCTGAATTAAGTCACTCCACTGCTGAGTGCTGCTGTGCTGGACGTGCTGGAATTTCAGTATGAACTGGAGTCTAAGGTAGCAAACTGGTAGCCACCACTGACGTTGCCAGTGCATTTTTCTTTATTCCTTTAGCTGCAGAGTAAAGGTCACAGTTTGCTTTTACCTGGAAGGGTGTGAAATATACCTGGAACTGACTGCCCTAGGGGTGGAAACACAGCCCCACCATTTGCCATGAACTGATCCAGACTGTGCTGGAAAAGGGTGAGACCGTAGAACACTTTCAGTCCATTGATGACATCATCCTATTGGACAACACAGCAGAGGAAGTGTTTGAGAAAGGGGAGAAGATAATCCAGATCCTCCTGAAGACCAGTTTTGCCATAAAACAAAGTAAGGTCAAGGAATCTGCCCAGGAAATTAAGTTTTTAGGAGTAAAATGGCAAGATGGACGTCAGCAGGTTCCAAAGGACATGGTCAACAAAATAGCAGCTATGTCCCCACCAACCAGCAAAAAGGAAACACAAGCTTTGCTAGGCGCTGTGGATTTTGGAGAATGCATAGTCCGGATTACAGTGAAATTGTAAGCCTTCTCTATCATGTGATATGGAAGAAAAATTATTTCAAGTGTGGTCCTGAACAAAAACAAGCTTTTGAACAAATTAAACAGGAGATTGTTCATGCAGTAGCCCTTGGACCAGTCAGTACAAGACAAGGCATAAAAAATGTGCTCTACACCACAGCCGGGGAGAATGGTCCTTCCTGGAGCCTCTGGCAAAAAGTATCTGGGGAAGAGTCCAGGACAATCCCCAGAGTTCTGGAGTCAGGAATACAAAGGATCTGAGGCCTGTTACATCCCAAATGAAAAACAGATCCTGGCAGCTTAAGAAGGGGTCTGAGCCACTTCAAAAGTGATTGGCATCGAAGTGCAGCTCGTCCCTGCACCCTGACTGCCATTGCTGGGCTGGATGTTCAGAGGGAAAGTCCCTTCCATATTATGTAAGTCATATTATGTGAGTTGATCATTCTGATCACATGGTGAACTTGAGCAGGAAACCCCAATTGCCCAGGGATCTTGAAATTCCTCATGAACTCCCCTGAAGGCAAAAATTTTGGACTGTCATGGGAGGAAGAGGAGGAAAAGGTGACACATGCTGAGGAGGCCCTACCATATAATCAGCTACTGGAAAATGAAAGGCTCAGTGCTGTCTTCACTGACAGTTCCTGCTGTATCGTAGGGACAAGTCAAAAATGGAAAGCTGCCATGTGGAGTCCTACACACGGTGAGTCACAGAAGCTGTTGAGGGACAAGGTGGATTGAGCTGCCAAGATTCAAGTGTCTCAGGTGGATCTGGACTGGTAACAAAGATTCAAGATTTCTGGCTTGGTGGACCCACGATGCCTCAGGTCATCAAGGAAGAGGTGCAACATACAGATGGACTCGTGATCAAGGGGTGGGTTTAACTGTGGCCACTGTCTCCCGGGTTATCCATTCCCGTGACACACGCACTGCAGCCAAGCTGGCCAAGTGAGTAAACCCCCTGTGCTGGGGGGGCAATGGTCAAAGAATAAACGTGGAGAGGCCAGGCAGACTGATTATATCACAGTGCCACAAACCCACCAAGGTAAGTGTTGTGCTGACAGTGTTGGAGACAACCACTGGATGCCTGGACATGCACACTGGGCTTCATGCCACTGCCTGGAACACCATCTTGGGCCTTGGAAAGCAAGTCCTGTGGTAACACGGCAACTCAGAAACAATAGCTGCTTTAACTATCTGCATATGACATACCTGGGGTTGTGAAGTATGATTAGATTTGCCCTTGGTTTTGATTTTGTCAGAGATCTGCCAATTAGGATTTGTTCCAACATAATGAAGTGGGCTGTTGGCAAGCTGTAATCTTTTATTGATCCCCGAGGGTTGGGAAAATAGAAACACAAATAAACAAATGAAATAAGCTATACAATCTGTTTGGATTTTAATTTTATGTTTATTTCTGTAAGTGCTTTTTTTTTCTACATCTGTTTTCAGTTGTGCCTGATTATATCAAGTGTCTTCTTATATCAGCCAGCTTGCTGTGTACTTACTCCTCTTCATGAACCTGAAATGCAATTGAGATAGTATACAACTGTTAAAAATGGAAGTGTTGGGGGGTTTAGGGTAAGTTCACAAGTAAGTGACAAAAGCTTCTCTTCACTAATGCTTCTGCTCCCTGGTATTACCAGTTTGTAACTGAAACAGACTAGAAGCAATCTAGCCAATGTTTGCCATCTTACTTCAGCCAGAAATACAGGTATCCGTCCTCATTCTAGATCATATATATCCATCTGATAGCAGAGAACTTCTATACAACCTTGTTTCAAGAGATCATTTGTGTTCTGAATCAATCACACTTTCCAGAGTTTCCAGGAAAATGGGTACTAGTACCAGTGGACAAGGTATTTTTAATGCTACATGATCAAAGTAATCTCTACAGTGCCTTTCTCTCTCCAAAGGAGATGTGTCATTTCTGGGACAGCACTCACTGCCTGAACATGTTTCCTGGCAGCAACTGCCATTACTGCCACAGGACCCTTTCTGTGCAGCTGACACCTCTGTGTGCACTGTTGAGCTCATCTTTTGGCAATGCAATACTCTGCTATAAGCCAGAGCTGGTATCTGACTAATAAAAACAGACATCCACTGTTGTATGACTTTTGCATATTTTAGGCAGAAAGAGGGTATTAGTAAAATGCAGGGAATAAACATAAATCTTAACAGTATTTAAAAAATTAATTACTCTCATGGCAATTTCAGGGTTGGTGTGATACCATGGCTTTGTGAATCTATATGAGTTTTAATTTTTTGTAGGGCTAGAATAATTTAAAGAATTATTATTCTTTAATAATTATTCTGCTACCATTTAGTTCAAGTGCAAAACACCACAAATATATTTCTAGTGACTAATGATTTTTCCAGCACCTGAGCTCTTCAAATCAATACAAGTTCATTAAAAGAGCAATGTCAAAATATGTGGCAATCTGTTAATGCAATAATCCCAGGCTGTATTACATATGTAGAAAGCTACATCATCGGAGGGAGAAAGAGGTGGACTCTTTTAATATCTCTTGCAAAACAAAACCACCAAAATCACCAGTTCTGGAAACTTTTGGTGCTGAGCACAGAGCTTAAATGACAATATCAAGAGGACAGAGAATGTATTTTGTCTAAGCATCAGATTGCTGTCTAAATGGTTATCTTTAACTTAGACTGAAACTAAAAAAAATGTCATAAAAAAAGATTTATTCCAGTCTATGCTACTTTTAGAGATGTAACGGATACATAGCATCCACTACTGTGTATTAAACAGGCATATTTACCCCCTACAGTATTACCATACCTTTTTCATGCCAATATCTCTTGACTTGCTCCTCAGCTTATTAACTTGAGATTCGGCTATTTCAGCCCTTTCTTCAGCATCATCCAGATCATGTTGCTGTTTTCTGTACTTCGAGAGGTACAGATTGGCTTGAGCTTCCTGGTGAGAAAAAAACAGGGCAGCTGATTTCCTCCTGTCCACATGAAACAAAGCTTTTCATTTGAAGTGGGATGGAAAGTGCTCAGCATGTAAGGGGACCACTTGCCTCCTGGAGAACTGAAATTGCCACTGGAAACATTAACTCTAAAACAACATTCTCCATGTTAAGTGAACTGGGAGGCTCTCAATGTGTCTCCTGAGGGGCTAGGAGGAAAAGTCTTTCCTGTTCTTTCTGTTTTCCCCTTCCCTTGCAAATTATACTGCAATTGTAAGATAAAATTGAATGTGTATTCTTAACTATAATCAACAAATATGCTAAATACTTATTTTATATATAATATAAATACAGTTTTAAATACAGAGTTTATATAAATACAAATAAAAATACTAATGCATACAAAAAGTGTATTTGTAATAAAAGCTTCTTTGGATAAAAGAATGTGGGTTTAGAACACTTTATCTCTCAAAAAGTCCCAAATAGCTACTTACAGCTTCCTCTGCTTGGTGCTTGTAACTCTTCACTTTTAATTGTAGCTTGTCAATCAGATCCTGCATTCTGGCAAGATTCTTCTTATCTTCTTCTGACTGTATCAAAACACCATTAATTGGGGTGATAGAGTAAAAGAGCTTAAAGCATTTCCCACAATGCACTAAGTATGGATGCCAACGTATTTTAGAAACTTTTCAGCTCAAAACACAAATAAACATTATGTGATCATCCTATGTACAGATAAGAAAAAATTCTATAGGTTGATTGCA
The DNA here is from genome assembly GCA_013390005.1 of Calyptomena viridis. Classification (NCBI taxonomy): domain Eukaryota; kingdom Metazoa; phylum Chordata; class Aves; order Passeriformes; family Eurylaimidae; genus Calyptomena; species Calyptomena viridis. Next base: position 30,497 of record WEIV01014159.1, on the reverse strand, counting down.
ATGTATGTAAGCATGGAGGCTGAGGACTGAAGGTACCCTCCCCATTCATATATGCAAATACATATGTATGTAAGCACAGGTACAGATGTGCACATACATACACACTGAGTTCCTCAGGGAAGAGGAGCACACTTGTCATTATAAAGCATGTCATTATATAGTGAAACAGATATGGGCAAACCTAAAACTATATAATTTGCATAATTTGAGGTCTGGTTTGAAGGCATTTCTGGCAAAAGGAGCCAGGTTTAAAATGTCACACTCCCTAAGCAGAAGGACCAGGTAATTTTGCCAGTACACTGTATTCTAAGAAAACAACCTTCTGCATACAAAATTCAAAGTAAAACAACAGGTAGGAGGCTAAATAGTTTCCTAAAATGGATGGATGAGTTTATCTTCTTAAGGATGCCATTAGAGGCAAAAGGACCAATGCTCTGTGCTGCAGGCCTTTTTTGAAAGGCAACCAGCACCAGCAGCTGTTACCAAAATTGCGGAAGGTTCAAGCCTAGAACCTACACCTTGTTGCTCAGCAGTGGGTGAGAGAACCCTGGGACTGAGCGACCCTTCACTGAGTGATGCATCAGAGTCAGCTAAGTCCTTCTGGCTCCTTTTGGTAACAGCAGCACAGCTGACAGACAGCTGGGCTCTTTCTTCCTTTGCATTGTGAATAGCCATCGAAACCTGCTCCATACTGATAGTGTGCTAAAAGTGTCCAAACCCCAGCAGAGAGGCTTTCTAACATTAGTTACAACAAATCAGGCAAGAGAATGATGATCACTGGAACAGGTTGCCCAGAGAAGCTGAGGATGCCCCATCCTTGGAAGTGTTCAAGGCCAGGCTGGATGGAGCTCTGAGCAGTGTGTCCCTGTGGGTTGGAAGGAGATTATTTTTAAGATCCTTTCCAACCCAAAGCATTCTCTGATGGTAGCCCTAGGGAGATGTTCCTCCTATGCCTAAAGCTTCCTACAGTCAGAAAGCTCTAGGTAACGCCATCCTTCATCCTTCACTGGAACACTGAGGCAATTTAAGACACGTTTCTTTCCAGTGGCCCAGTGGATACTACAGCCCTCAGATACCTGGTAAGTCAGCTCTTTTATGCGTCTCTCAAACTTTCGGGCTCCTTTTTGGGCATCCGAATTACGACGGAGTTCAGTCTCAAGTTCATTCTCCAGCTCACGAACCTGCAAAAAAGGAAAAACCCTTGCCATTTTGTGACATATATATATAGAGTAGTAGACAATTTGGTTCACAGTTCAAGAAATGCTAATTTTCTAGGCATTGCCATAGAGTAAAATTTCAGGAAGAGATCAAAATGTCACCTTTTTGTTTTGGTTTTTTATGAATGTATTTAAGCTGCACCAGCAGTCAGAGGTGCAGACATATGTAAAGGTGAAAAATACCTACCTGAAGCAAGCAGTGGAGAGGAGATGTTTTTTCTCATCTGAAGTGCTGGGGATTTAATTTTTTTTTTTTTAATCAAGGGCTTTGGCCATCTGCTGGTCAACAGCTCATTATAGCTGGATTATGACCGGGAAGCCTGCCTCCAAGAACTGCTCAACTGCATTTTGTGAAACAAAGGAAAGTGTTCCCACTATCTCTTCTTGGCCTCTATGACCTTATCAGGCAGCCCTAGACCACCTACCTGATGCCAATTCTGTAAGCAGAAGGCAGTGGACTGAAGTTGGATCATAAACTTACCCTGGATTCCAGTTTCTGGATCTGCTTCTTGCCACCTTTCAGAGCTATTTGTTCTGCTTCATCCAGCCGCTTCTGGAGGTCTTTAATGGTTTGCTCCATGTTCTTCTTCATTCTCTCTAAGTGAGCACTAGTATCCTGCTCCTTTTTAAGCTCCTCAGCCATCATTGCTGCCTGAAAAACATTTTACAGCAGCTCTCTTATGCTATTAGATTATGTTTCAGAATAAATGGTGGAAGATCAATCTTGAACTATCCTATATTTGGATCATTGACTGTACCCAAAGCTTCAGATAACACCTTTCATGTGCATATCTTGCCTGGACAGAGAAAACAAAAGAACGGAAAACCCTTGGATACCTTTTTTCCCTCCCTATTCTAAGGCTTTGATTTAAGATTCCCCCCCCCCCCCCCCCCCCTCCTCTTCTTTTTTTTTTTTTTTTTTTTCTTTTAGTATCTGTGCTGTATCATGTTCTCATTTATAATGCCTACAAGTAAGCCTGTGACACTCACTACAGACATTTTATAAAGAAATTATTCAGAGTCTAATCTTGGTGTTCGGAGATCTTGAAAGGTTGAAGTTTAAGACAGTTGGCAAACGAGTTTCCCTGCACAGCCACAGGCGGGAGCTGCCTGGCAAGAACAGTTGCCTGTAAGAACAGGGCAACTTTGCAGTCTATGCTGGGATAGAAAGCTCAGTATCAACATCTTACATGGTCTCTGGTCTTTCTGTAAGACAGGTGAAAAGGGTGACAAATGAGCTCATCCCTGCTTTGATGTTTGTGCGTGCTATCGAGAGCCATTTACAGATTTTGTACCCATCACCAAGCTGTCATCAAAAGACAGCAGTCATTGTAATCCTGGCTGGAGCTGCATCAAGGACAATCAGCATCTTCTCTCTGACAGGCAGTAATAGAGCTGTCAGCCAAGAAGCAGTAAAGATCATGGTACAGGAATAGCTTTGTCCAGGCACTCCAGGCACATATCCCACAGAAATCTCCAGTTTTAGCTTTCATTTTATTTTTTGGTATGATGTAAAACATCATCTGAACTATAAAGACGTGGATTTCTCTAAGTCTGTGGGAAATGAAACTGTATCTGCCCAAATACCTGTTCTCTCTAGAAGAAAAATACACTCTATTTCTCCTCCTGGGATCTTAGGCCTCATGTTTTTCCAATTCGCTAATTTTGTTTCTCATATCAGATTCTATGTACACCTTGATAAAAAGGTGACATGATCTGAGACTTTGAGAATCAGTGCAAACTGCATTCTTGGGGAAACAAAACCCCAAGAAAACAACCAAACACAAACTCTAAACATGAGAAAAAAGTCTGTCCTCTCTTTTTACCTCTAGCCTGCTTTATGTTGTAGTTTCGTCAGTTACCTCCAGATAACTGTGGAGGGCTTTGGATGTATGAGCTCTATAACAAGCACAGAGATGGTGACCTGGGAAATACTTTCTTGGCTGTCCTTAGACATTGTGGTATGAAAAGAAGTGAGCAAGGAACCAGCTTACTTACATCTGTGATTGCTTTCTTGGCTTTTTCTTCTGCATTCCGGCACTCCTGGAGTGATTCTTCCACTTCATTCTGCATCTGGGAAATGTCACCCTCCAGCTTCTTCTTCTGATTGATCAGGCTTGTGTTCTTTTATTACATTTTCCCCAAAGGAACAGTGGAAAAAGAGGAAAAATTATTATTAGAGACAACTCCTCTAAATACTATAGCACATTAAGGCTTACTTATTTTTCCATCTCCTGGATTACACAGAGCAATATTTGGGAAGAGAGACCCAGGTATGTGTTAGGGACTGGTTTGACTAGCATATGTAGCTTCAGACTGAGGAAATATTAAAAATACTCTCAAAGCTGTAACCATTCGACTTTTGATTCAGATAAAATAATAAGCAGTAGGCTGAAATAGAAGAATTAATAAGGCAGTTCATTTTAGTAAATTAATGACTGCTAATCAGCCAATAAGGTGGCTAAAACAGAAGCCCAATGTCATCAATAGGCTGGAGCAAACACTGCAAAACATCACCAGCCTATAGCACATTTTCATTTCTTTGTGACTATTATTTAGTAAAGAGAAGCAAAAATGCTGTCAAGTGAGGACGTGCCCATCCATGGCACCTTAAAAACTGCAGTGTCCACCTTGACAATGCCCAAAGGCCAGTCTTAATGGAGATCTGTGAGGTACAGAGAGCACTTTGCTGCAGGTGGTTTCCTGTCCTGCTCAATATCCCTATTGTTAGAACCCAGCCTCTGGTTGTCATTGCTGAGTAACATCAGTGCCCTGCACAAAAGCAGCATCTGCATTGCTTCTCCAAAGAAATGCCTCACCATCCCATACATAGCTTAACTAAAGCAAGAAACCAGCTTTACAGCATGGCAGAATGAAAGAAATAAAATTTACTCTTGTTATTTTCCATCATTGCTTTTTCTGGAAGCTGTTTAAAGCAGTTGGATGAATCACCAGTTCCAGCTAACTTGAAGGGAGTCAGGTGGCATATCTACATAGAGACTTAACTCCTCTCCCTTATTTTCTCTCTTGAAGGGTGGCAGGGCGTATCTGACTTGTGACGGCCGTGGAAAAACAGTGTTAGTGCTTAACAGAGAAGGCTCAGTTTAACCCAGTGAGGAAGAGGGCTCAGAAAAAGCCAACCTGACTGTGAAGCAGGTTCACACGTTCAGTGGCTTCCAGCAGTTCATGCTCTGCCAGCTTCCTTGCCCGCTCAGTCTGGTCCAGCAAAGCTCTCAGCTCATCCAGCTCTGACTGGAGAAGGTTGTTCCTCCGGTCAGAGACTGCCAGCTGCTCCTTCAGGTCCTCATTCACGTGTCCTGAGTCATCCAGCTGCACCTGAAGCTCCTGAAACAAAGCAGGTGTTTGGTTCTTTACCAGTGCAACTCCATTTCAAGTTGCTGTGCTTGAGAGTCCGTAAGAGGACCCCAGATTGTAGAGGCTACATGGGGCCCACCTCAAGAATTTCAATGCTTTTTTAATTTATTGTATTTATTTATCTTATTTATTTCCACATTGCAAGATGAATAACTTTTGCAGTATGTGGTACAACAGGGGAAAATCTGTGTGCTCAAACCTGGTGATTCTGCCTGAGGCAGAATTAGCTGCTTAGGCATGGGAGAGGATATAACAGAAGAGATGCCTCAGCAAAGCACTTTTTTTTCCTTTTTATTTTTTTCTTTTTAAGCTATTACAGATGTTGCTGCAAACAACAAAGCTGAATATACAGATATTCCCTGTATGCCAGCCAACTCACTTCCTCTCCACTTGTAAGAGACTTGTGAGCTCACAAGAAAATCACAAGTTTTCAGTTTCTTGTGTTGTAGCTTTCTGCCCCTGCATGAGGCTGCAGCCAGCATGGCTTTCAGGACTGGATCTCATCCAGCCTGTATGCAATTCTGAGAAGAAATCCATATTTCAGTATTCTCTTATACCGGATGTAATCACTAATTCCTTTTACATCACTGGGAGTAGCTTCTCTTTCAATTACAATCACCACTGCTGGTTTTGGTCTGTGCTAGTGAAACCCAGCCCGTGACTACCACTGGGTGCTTGAGGGACTGGCAGTTCTCTGAGTACCTTTATTTGTGTCTGTAAGACACGTGCTGACTTTGTTGCTTCTGCAGCGTGCCTGTTGGCATGGCTGAGCTGGATTTCCATCTCATTGAGATCCCCTTCCATCTTCTTCTTGAGCCGGATGGCCTCATTTCTGCTGCGGGCTTCGGAATCAAGGGTGGACTGCAGTGAATCTATGGCACGTTGCTGGTTTCTCCTGAAAAGGACATGAAGGATGAATGAAATAGTTTTCCTCTCTGCACAGGAACATAGCACTACATGCAACAGTACTTCGCTTTCTGAAAGTGTCTCATTTCCAGACATAGTATATTTCTGAATGCTGTGCTGTGGAGTAGTGATAAAAGACAGCAGTTAATACAGAACAAGATTTACAGATGAAGGATCTAATGCCATTTCCTGAGTGGGAAAAAAGAGACTCCAGCTGCCACTTCCCAGATAACATAAAGGTCATGCTGTCCCATAAAGGTTACCTAAACACTGATAAGCACCTGTGTACTGAAGAACAAGGTGGTGTGAAGGCACCATTAACCAAAACTTCAGTAAACCAGGCACTGGATGGAAATGTGGTGATCTTTGACCTATGCCGCTATCCATCAGAAAACAACAAATGCCTGTCACACTACAGATTCAGTTTGCTGACTATAGTAGTCAACCTCCCCCACAAAAAATCTGAAGAAATAGCATATAAAGAGGTTGGAAATTTGGAAATAGGAAGAAATCGAGAGAAGCTTTTCCACCACACTGCCGGGGCAGCTGACAAGCTGACTGTCTTCTCCACCTCATAAAGGGACACCTGTGTGAGTAACTTGTAACTTATGTGTGCTAAGTGCTTGCTTTAGAAACTAAAACTTGCTTTTCTTCATAATATTCTTAATAGACTGTTTTGCTTTAGAACTTGTACTTATGCTTTGTCTTAATGCTGTTTAAATGGGTCTTTGCAGACAGACCCTATCACAGATTACCACAAACCCTCATTTGTCACAATTTGTCTTAATAAAAGGTGTTATTTCATAACTGTTAGAATGATTCCCTTATAAAGGTGCTAACAGTGTCCTTGAAGGCGGAATACCACATTGAGAAGACCCACTGAGGGGTCCCCTCCTCTGTTGGCTCAGGCCCTCCTGAAAGGGTAAAATTGAACACACCCTCCAACTGGTGAATCTGATGAGTGAAGATTCCTCACACATGGAACACTGACAGACTGGTCAGGCAATAAATGGTTTCAGTTTCCTGGGGACTCTGACAGTCAAACCAATTATTAGGAGTTGAGAGAATCTTCCCCTTTGGAAGGGTTGGGCAAAGCCATCCTCTTTTTGTGACCCATGCACAGCACAAATACATAGCACACATAGTTTCTAGTGCTTCACTGCTGTCTAACTGGTTGGTGTGCTTCACACCCTCAGCTAACTCCTGATCTATAAGCATGTGTAGCATCCTTCTTCTGTGTTGCCTTTGGCAATACTGGAGCAAGGAGTGCTCTCAGATCTCTTGTAAACACAAGGAAGTACAGAATTGAACCTAACAAGAAGCACTTCAAGCCTACTTGAAATCATTTACTAAGATATTTACTAAATAATTTACTTAGATGTTTTACATCTCAGGCTATTTATGAAGGCATTAGTGGAGGGCATTAATCAAACTGAAGTGGCTGCTACATTCTAAGCTAATTACTGTAGGTGCTCTGTATAGTAAATGGCATGTGTAAGCTACAACTTATTGTGTCTTAAAATAGATGTTGAAAAAACATTTCTTACACTAATGATAGGAGAAATATTTCAGGAATAGAAATCCTGTAACAGACATCTAAATTTAGAAGAGATTAAACCCACACAATTAACAGCATGGTCCCCCTGTGAAAAGCAGCTTAAGGTCAACTTAAAGACAGAACAGATACAAGCAGGGTCTTAATTTTCTTGACTCTGTAACAGAGAAGTCCTACCATGAAAGTTTTCTCTCTTACAACCAGAAGGTAACTCAAAGCACAGAATACGACTCACAGAAATATTTATCCCACTGCTGGCCAAGTTTTGCTGAAAGTGTGGGAGTCCTGGGAAATTGATGCCAACAAGGAAAACCTTGAGGGCTTTATTGCTTCATCAAGTTACTGCACTGTGTACTAGACTCCCAGGGAACAACACAGCATGTCTGCTGAACAGGAGCAGAAAGCACTGATTAGCTTATCCTGAGGTCTCTGCAATACAGATATCTGCAGGACATCAGAAGATTAAAGGGCTGAAATATTCTTGAGTGTGAAACAATTAACATGTCAATCTCTGTATGTACACTGGCCAGGGTAGGCCTTGGACTTTCCCTTCCCTACCCTTTAGTCTACCAATAAACAATAACATGATTCTTGGATAAATAATAATTCAAGGCCAAAGTTTTCTGAATGACTGCACAGACACATTGCTGAAAATCTGGCCCAGTGTGGCCTCCTTTTAAGAACATAACTCTTCAGACTTGCATTTGTGCTGGGTGGGAGTGGAGACACAAAAGATGTCATCCTCCTCTTATCTAACTGCTTTCCATCTTTCCTGTTTATCCCTCTCACCTGCAAGCTTGTGTCCTGTTACACTCACACTTTCTGCACCCCTGCAATTCTCAGGGCTTAGCCAAATGGTGTACACATAACAGCAATCTCTTCACATCCTCCCACAATCAGTGTAGCTGTAGTTGCATAAATTAACCAAACGCCTTTAGATAACAGGTTTATGCACCAGGCAAGCACTGCTGTTTTAGCTGGAGTTCCCCTTGGGACTCAGCCATCCCACAGGATTATGAGAAGACAGCTCTCTAGACTTATTTGTTTCCATACTGTAAACATATAAACTTAGTGGCCCTTGGTCTGCTGGGAATTGGGTTGTGCCGGTCAGTTTTGTTACAGCTGCCATGTGATATGCATGATGGGTTTAACTGTGCACTGACAGAGACTGATCTGACAGGAATATTCAATCTAAGAAATAGTATTGCAATAGGATTACCCTTTGGCAAATAGTCAGGTCAGAGCTGTCTTGGTTTCTGGTACAGACAATATCCGCTCGTGCTGGTATAACAACCTGTGGTATATTTGACTGGCTCAGGTCTTGAGAATCGTTCCAGTCTTTTGAGACTTTCCCCTTAAAAACCATGCTGCTTCCTGCACAGTACCTTATGTTTTCCATTTCTTCTTCTTTTTCTGTCAGTTTCCTTTCAAACTCTGCTTTAAGCTGAGAAAGTTCGAGTTGAAAACGAAGGGTTTTGCTTTCTTCATGCTCCAAAGCTCCCTGAAATAGAAAGCAAGAGCTTGCAAGCCAGGAACTGCTTTTTTTTTTTTTTTAAATTATGAACAGCTGCACAAAGATGATCCTTTCACACACCTCTTCCTCTTTCTAATATTTCTTCCTTCCCTCTCTCTCTAAACAAGGACATGAGTAGCTTACATGGCAAAACAACACATTTACTTGCCTTCTAATGCAACCTGACAGTTGGAAAACAGAGCAGCAAGCTCCTCAGAGGATGAACTGTCAAACAGTCCACAGCTCACAAACCCACCCCCCCAAACAACACACTGACACCTTTAGCCCTGCTTGCCTGGTTTTGACATCAACAGATGTTCCCTCTCTGCACCTCTGTGCAGATACACTCCAGAATTTCACAGGCTTGTAAGGGATAGGAATAAGCTAAAACAAGAATCTTTTTAGGAAGTCAAAGGGGTCCACACATCTGTGCCCCAGCTCACAAAAATCTCTCCAAATCACAAAATGTTGGAAGCTCCCCAATTATATAAACTTATTAGGCAATATGACTTCAAGGAAAGAAATGCCAGACATCATTTCTATATGACAAAATGCAAAAATACTCGGTCTATTCTTTCCAATTAAAATGAACTGTCTGTGAAACAGGGATGATTTATGTCTTTATTCCTTCTTTTCTCTCATATGTGGAAGTGAAGAACTAAGCAGACAACAGCCCATCTAGAAATAACAAGGCCTCGGAATTTCAGGTTTTGAATAAATGAGGCTCAGTGTCATTCTGTCTTCTTGTTGATTGAGCAGGGAACAAAAGCACAGACTGGAACATCACGTGTTTTGAAAGTGCTCTCTGAAGGATGTAACTGCACAAACTTAGCTGTGCTTCCTTTGAGAGATAATAGAAACAGAATGGACGTTCTGAAAACAAAGCTGTACAAAATCCCTGCTAATCTCTGGCCAACATGCAGCAGCTACAAATCAGTCAAACACACACTTCATGCCAAGGAGCCACAACATATTAATTGGGAACAGCACATAGAGGTTCTACCAGTGACTGCCAAGAAGGGAGAAAATCTGCATTAAACCATTTCTTCCACAATTAAAATAAGATACATCACCACTTTACTTTTGTTAATTCCTAATATCATTGAGATTTAGGAAGCCATTCCACACAGTCCAGGAAAGTAAAGTGTGCTCCTTAAATCCCTCAAGAACTGATGTATTCTTTCTAGCAAGGCAAGTTTTTTGACAGAGTACATAACCACTCTCCACATCTCAGAGCTGTAGCAGAAAGACACGCTCTTTCCTCTGCTCTGATCACACCACCTGTTTGTTTGGCTGTGAAATCCCTGCAATGTACAAAGCATCCTGTAACAGACAAAAGAAGTTACACAGCATTTAAGTTATTAATGGATCCCTGTCACTGCGTGATGTTCATTTTAGCAGATGTTATTCAGATGTAGTCCAAAAGAAATGCAGCCTTCACTAAAAATCCCTTGCTGTGCTGTGTTGCTTCTGCCAGCATCACCTACACCCCTTCTTAGCTTTCCAGTGCACAACACTTTTAAGAAAATCTGTCAGCTGAGCCCTTTAAGTGAATAACAAGTATTTCTAGTTGGCTTTTTCTGCATTGTTCTTTCTAGAAACTGGGATGAGGCAACCCTCTTGGCTATGTGCATACTTGTCACTGTAGAAATTAATGCAGTGAGGCCAAATGTCCTTATCAAACTCTTATTGAACTGTGTTAATTTGCTTTCTGAGACTACTGCATCTTTTTACCAGGCCGCAGTATCCAACACAATATCTGAGACCTTATAAAATTGAAAGTCACCAGGAAGCTTGTTTTCTTATTCTCATAAAGAGGAAATGGTGAATTTGCTGTTGGAAACTAGACAGTAGAAATATATAATAAAAGTGTTTAAGACCATAATTTTCAGCAATTTCTGTTTTCTGAAAGACTGAAATATTCTATGCTAAAGTGAGCAATGACTGAATTTTGAGGCAGTGGGCAGAAGATTTCTGAGCTTTCTGAAAGTGGAAAAGAACCCCAAACACCAAACCAACCAACCAGAGAAGGGCAACAAGGCTAGTGAAGGGTCTAGAAAACATGTCTTATGGGGAAGGGCTGAGGGAGCTGGTTTTGTTTTGTCTGAAGAAGAGGAGGCTCAAGGGGCACCTCATCACTCTCTACAACTACCTGAAATGGATTTGTAGTGGGGAGGGGGCCAGTCTCTTTTACTATGCCTGCAGTGAGAAGACCAGGGGAAATGGCCTAAAGCTGAGAGAGGAGATTCAGATTAGATATTATAAAAAAATGTTCACTGTTCGGGTGGCCAGGCACTGGAATTGGTTGCCCAGGGAGGTGATGGAGTCCCCATCCTTGGAGGTGTTTAAGAGGTGTCTGGTGCTGACTGATATGGTTTAGTGGTTTAGGGGTTACAGTGATAGTGCTGGATGGATGGTTGGACTGGATGATCTTCAAGGTCTCTTCCAACCTTGATGATTGTATGATTCTAACAAAAAACCAAAAGCTACATGGCACCTCCTTTGAAAAGGTATCCATTGATGATCATAGAGCTGACATCTCCAAAAGTCACTAGTCACTCTTGAAGACAGTGGCTAGCAAGGCTGGAAGAGCTGGTTGTGAAGAGGTTGCACGTGCTAAAAATCAACACATTGGCTGTGTTGCTGAGAGGATGAAAAGGATGGAAGATCCTGACAAATAAACCTTCCTCTTCCCCTGAGCTTTCTTTCCTTACCTCTGCTTCTTCCAGAGCCAGCTGAACTTCTGACTTCTCTTGTTCAACCTGCTTCTTGATTTTTTCTATTTCATGGAGGCTTTTGTTTCCTTCACTAATCTGATTGGTCAGATCAGAAATCTCCTCTGTAAGAAAAGAGGATGGATGGATTTAGCAAACCTGGTCTGGACTATACTGCAATTCATTTTATATAAATATAAGATTGATTATATATATTTATATATAATGTATATATTATTTCCATATACATATATATATAGTTTCATGTATATATATATATAAAATATATAAAATAAATAAAGGACCCCTGCCTCAACCTGCTACCCCAAGGCCTTGTCTGTACACAAGCCCTGCCTTACTTTCACTTACAGCAAATTTTTTTTACCTGAACAACTTGAGAGTACAGCCTTTCTTATGAAAGCTTTTTGAAGTGATTATAGTGATTTAGTTTTTTCTGTGATCTGCAGGCCAGCAACACTATGCTCTGCTTTGATAGCTGTCTAGGCTTCATCCACTGCACCTCTGTCCTCTTTCTTGTTCCTCCCCTAAGACTGGCTCCTCTGCCAGTGAGCTTCATTGGCAGGGGGACGAAGGCAAGGG
>WEIV01014159.1:5672-17815 GCA_013390005.1 Calyptomena viridis | reverse complement strand
GATTCTAACAAAAAACCAAAAGCTACATGGCACCTCCTTTGAAAAGGTATCCATTGATGATCATAGAGCTGACATCTCCAAAAGTCACTAGTCACTCTTGAAGACAGTGGCTAGCAAGGCTGGAAGAGCTGGTTGTGAAGAGGTTGCACGTGCTAAAAATCAACACATTGGCTGTGTTGCTGAGAGGATGAAAAGGATGGAAGATGCTGACAAATAAACCTTCCTCTTCCCCTGAGCTTTCTTTCCTTACCTCTGCTTCTTCCAGAGCCAGCTGAACTTCTGACTTCTCTTGTTCAACCTGCTTCTTGATTTTTTCTATTTCATGGAGGCTTTTGTTTCCTTCACTAATCTGATTGGTCAGATCAGAAATCTCCTCTGTAAGAAAAGAGGATGGATGGATTTAGCAAACCTGGTCTGGACTATACTGCAATTCATTTTATATAAATATAAGATTGATTATATATATTTATATATAATGTATATATTATTTCCATATACATATATATATAGTTTCATGTATATATATATATAAAATATATAAAATAAATAAAGGACCCCTGCCTCAACCTGCTACCCCAAGGCCTTGTCTGTACACAAGCCCTGCCTTACTTTCACTTACAGCAAATTTTTTTTACCTGAACAACTTGAGAGTACAGCCTTTCTTATGAAAGCTTTTTGAAGTGATTATAGTGATTTAGTTTTTTCTGTGATCTGCAGGCCAGCAACACTATGCTCTGCTTTGATAGCTGTCTAGGCTTCATCCACTGCACCTCTGTCCTCTTTCTTGTTCCTCCCCTAAGACTGGCTCCTCTGCCAGTGAGCTTCATTGGCAGGGGGACGAAGGCAAGGGTGCTCTCCTCTGGCTATATCAATTTCTGTGTTCAAAACCTTCACTGCCAGCATCAGTCAGTATCTCAAATGACTGGAAAGCTCATCTCAGGATGAGGTAAACATCTTTCCACACAGCTGCTACAGGGCTCCTCTATCCCTCCAGCTGTCTGATGGTGAGACTCTTGCACTACTTGCAGGACCTGAACGAGTCCTACCTTGGAGGTTCTTATTTTCCCTTTTCAAAGTCTCCAGGTGATCCAGCGTCTCCTCATAGGCATTCTTCAGCTTGAAGAGCTCAGTGCTGAGGCCACGGGCCTCCTTCTGGGAAGCCTCCAGCTCAGCCTGTGACTCTTCATACTTCTGCTTCCAGTCATTGATGATCTTGTCAAACCCACGCTGCTTCTTGTCCAGGGAGGCAGCTGCTGAGTTGGCCTTTTCCAGGTCAATCATCATGTCTTCCAGCTCATTCTGCAGCCTGTGCTTTGTCTTTTCCAGGGAAGAGCACTTGGCATTGGCTGCCTCAATTGCTTCCTCAGCTTCTTGCAGGCGAGCAGCAAGCTTCTTCCTACCAGGTGGTAAAACACAGTGAAATGACCACGGTAACTTCTGTGTCACCCAGACAAACTGACACCAAAGCAATGTCTCAATAAATCAGTTTTGAAAGGGAAAACAGGGAGGGGAGGTGGGGGTGAGGAGAAGGGACGGGGAAATCAAGCATCTAGAGAGAAGATACTGTGATGGAAAAAAACCCAGCTTAAATTATGAATACTAATATGTGACAGATAATTTTGTGCATGTGTGAAGAATGTGACTATTTGAAATTGAACTTTTGAACTCCCAGGCACTGGCTTGCTATTTACTGGCTGTAACCAGTATGGGCTTGTTGTAAATTTTTCATAAGACTGGTCTGAATGACTGTGTCATTTTCCTCCAACTAAGAGACATGAGACAACCACCAATTAGGAGGCTGTCATGCCTCCAAGCTTTTGTTCATAGACTATTTAGATTAGGAGAACAGGGATCTGATAGTCCTGGCAACAAAAAGTCCTGGAAAGAAAGGATAGCCCAGAAAGAAGATTGTAAAGATACTAGAAGCTGCAAATATGCTGGAAGTGGGGGAAGATCCTGAAGATCAGAGAAGTGCAGAGGGAGATGCTGGAAATAAATGTTCCGAGACCTTGCCCAGTACCACCTGAGCCTGGTAACTGGGAGCAGCTGCACAGAGTGAGCCAACATGATTTTTTGCCCTACCTACCCAGGCCAGTCATCATCTCCCAGCTGGGAAGAGAGGTCAAGACTGAGAAAACATGGCACTGGGCTGGGGCAAAGCAAGGGAGTATGAGAGACAACCAAGCGGGGCTATCTGATTTTGTTAGTACTCAAATGACCCCCAGTATCCACAACCACTACTCCATGGACAAAGGCTCAGCAGAAACATTGATAATATGAAGAACAGAAGGACGGCCACAAACAACAGCAACAAGTAAGAGGGACTTTTCTCTCCAGGTTGCCTTATTTCCTTAGCACATAACAAGTCCCAGGGAAAAAATTCCTGCAGCCAAGGGAATGATGAAGCCCATGTAACTCACTTGGCATCTTCCAGCTCCTCAGTTCTCTGAATGGCATCAGTCTCATACTTTGTTCTCCACTGTGCCACTTCTGCATTTCCCTTGGAGAGAGCCCGCTGCAGCTCTGCCTTGGCTTCTTGCTCCTCCTCATACTGCTCCCGCAGGAGATCACAGTCATGCCTGGCTGCTTGCAGGGCGTGAGCCAGGGCATTTTTGGACTGCAGGGATAGAATGGTCACAGCATAGCATGGTTACCTGCAATTACCTAGGTTAATTGCAGGGTTATCTAGCAAAACCCAAACAAATAGCCCCTAGAAATTCCAGTGGAGGCTTAAGCCTTTTTTCTTTTTGCCTCAGGCTTTGACAGTCCAGGTCAAGTGAGGTAAGAAGTGTTTGAAGTCATCCCTAACTGGTGACATGCAGAGGAAGCTGTCAAGACTGAAGATAATTTAGCAGCTTTGGAGAAACACCCAGACTTTTAAGATGCAAGATCTGAAATTTTGGCTATCCTACAGGGTAAGTTTTATTTAGCATTTATGGATCCTGACGATTTCCCCAAACTCTTCTCTTGCGACTTGCCTCAGTCAGGGGCAGGAATTTCTATCAGTACAACTGGCAGGAATCATTGTCACTCCTATGTCTCATTTTAGCTTTCATCCAACCTCAACTGAACATGAACATTTTTCTCCATTCCGTTCCAATGAATGGGACACACTCAAAGCATTACCTTGGTTTCCTCTTCTAACTGTCTCTTAAGTTCTTCAATCTGTTGTGTAAATGATGTTTTCCCTCTGGACAGCTGACTTATCAGTGACTCCTTCTCTTCAAGTTGTCTAATAAACTCACCTGCCAGAAGATTCAACAAACAAACAGAAAAAAAAAGCAAGATGATGAAATTAATAAGTCCAAATCAAAAAATCAGAGTCTCGCCTCTCCAATTCTGCTGAGGAAAAGAACTTACAGTGATTGAGACTGACCTTTTGTGTAGCTTCTTCCAAAGTTGTAACTGGCAGACACTTCACCAGGATAGTTTTTCTTAGGTTTCCTTAGGGTTTTGTTTATGGGGTCTTTTTGTGGTTTGTAAGGTTTGTTTATTTGTTTGTTTTGCACTGCCAATACCTAGACTCATTAATTTTACCTCAGCTCATGGATTAGACTAGACTGATGCTTACTTTCATGTGCACTTGTAGCTGGTTTTGTTAATTTACATTGCTTTTGAACAGGCTTCTTTTCAGAGGGCTGCAAAGCACCCTGAGAACCTCACAATGACCAGCATACAGAGCAAAGGGATACAGAAGGAAAATTTCATTTAGCACAGGAAGGGTGTCACTGCAGGGTGAAAACCGCAGCCTTATAGAAGTATATAGAACTAACAAGAAAACAGGAAATGAACACTGTGTCTTTGAAAATACATGGAAGAGTGATATCTGATGAGGATGCAAAAAATAACACTGCTCTGGCTAAAAACGTAGCAAGAACTTAGAGATTTTTTTGGTATTTTGGTCAGATGTCAGCATTTACTAAGGTGCAATGCCCAAGGTCAGGTTGGGGAAGGCGGTATTCACACAGAGAGCAGCAGTATTCCAACTCCTTCTTTATCCCTCTAGCACTGCAGGATGGATGTACATGCCCTTGTTCCTGAAACTGGGTACCTCGGCAGCACATCCATTTTGGTTCATGAGATGGTACCACAGTATGCTGGTAAATATGGGTATAGGTTTGTTTCAAAAGCCAGTCCAAGGTCTCACCACCAAATAAAAAAAATTAAAGATAGAAATATCAAAAGACACAAAAGCCACTGATCCATTTGGCAATGCCAATCCAGCTACCTTCGGAGCAGATGCCACTGTACAACACACCTCACCAATGCTGTGCTGTGGTGCTGCCTGATAAACTTCTGGGAAACAGTTTGGGCTAAACATGAACATACCATTCTCACTCTGGAGTTTTGTCTTCTGAGTAGTCAGGTCATTCATAAGGCGAGTCATTTCCTCCAGTTTTGTTTTTGTCTCATTCAGATGGTCTTCATAAGTGCGACAAAGTTTCTCTGCATTGGACTAGCGGGAATCAGGAGAAAAGACAAAGAAAGCTGTAGCCTTCCAAATGTATCATTTTGTGTGTGTTTGTCTTTCAGAGGAATGGAAGATAGCAAAGACACAAATACCACAGTAGCAGAGCAGGGAAGGGTAGCCCCATGTCTATGGTTCCAGGTCAAGGGACTCCACATAAGATCACCTTCCCCATTTGTTTTCCCTGAACTGCATTATAAAAAGACTCTGCTAGAACTTTAAAAGCAGTCACATGCCTACGAATTTCAGACACAGCCTCCTCATAATTGCTAGATGGGAAAATCACCTCCAATGAAAATTGCTCTTCTGATTCTGCTTTAATTGCCATTTATCATAAATTGGGTTTGATGACAGCTTTCTAACTCTGAGAATACTGACATTTCTTTTCTTCACTTGCACTGAAAGAAATCTATTTAGAGTGTTCTGAAAGCTACTGAGATTATCTACTCAGGAAACAAAATCCACAATTCATTTGCAGGAAGTGAAAATACACAGTGAAAGCCTTTGCTTTGCACTCCTTGCTAACATGGGTCAAAACTGTGAACCAAGGGCGGGATCTGAAAGTAATCTGCTTAGGGTGAGAAATATCTTGCCTTGGATGGCAACATCCCAGTTGTCACCAGCCTGGGGGAACCTGATTTAAAGTGACATGTTTTGTGCTCTGAGATACATGGATAAACAATTTGCCTGGGACTGGGGATGCACTATGTGTTTTAGACAGGCCATCTTTATTGCTGTCCCATCTCCAGATAAAAGGGTTTTGCCACCGGCTGGGGAAGGGAGACACTGTGCACATAAGCACCGTCCAATTGCAAGACACCACTTTCTAAAGAACTCCGGCTGTCCCAGGTGTCCTGGGAAACCTTCAGACCAGCCTGAGCTACACATGACTTTTGGGGGCTTTGGGAAGCCTCAAGACCCTTACTTTTCCTTTGACCATCTGCTCCATGTTGGATGACAGATCATCCACTTCCATTTTCAGCTCGCTTTTCTCCTTTTCCAGTTTCTGCTTGACCCTCTGCAGGTTGTCCAGCTGCTCCCCCATCTCGGCCACACTGTCCGCATGCTTCTTCCTCAGGGTGGCAGCCGTGGCTTCATAGTGCAGCGTGGCCTCCTCGAGGTCCCGCCGCAGCTTCAGGAACTCTGCCTCACGTTTCTTGTTCATCTCCAGCTGGGCAGCTGTGGCTCCTCCAGCCTCCTCAAGCCGCTCACTTAATTCCTCCAGCTCTCGGGCCAGATCTGATCTCTGCTTTTCCACCTTGGCTCGAGCAGCTCTTTCTGCTTCCAACTCCTCTTCTAGTTCTTCTATACGAGCCTACCAGAGGGATGTGAACACCGTTTGGTTACCGGCGTGGTGATTCCCATCAGAAGACCATAGAGCACCTTACAAATTGTTAAACCTGCTGCCAGCCCACGTCTTGCAACACTGGCAGCTCAGCAGCTAAAGTACTTGACTATTTGTGCCAATAAATCAGATTTTGAGCTGCAGTAATGATGAGTCACATCTTTCTCGCAGTACATTGCTACGGTGAACAAGTTCTAGTTCAATACATTTATGTCCAGTGCATTGACCTTATACTCTTGTATTTGACATTCAGCTGAATACGTGTGAGCACTCACTTGCTAGTAGGAGTAGTAGCAATAAATTTTCATTTTAAGAGCCCTGTGACTGAAGTAACTTCTCTCTAGGAGTGCTAAGACAGGATTTCAAATACAGCAGTGTGTAGAACTGCACGAATAGTGAATATTCATTGGGAGCAGTCTTTTTTATTGAAAGATTATTTTGACCAATCTGCACTTTACATCCAAGTTAGACAAATATTCTTTATTAACGGAAAAAGCAGAGCTGATATTTTTGGGTTCAGACATTTTGTTTGAACTGTGCTGACTTTCTTTGGCCTTTTCATTTCTGTTGAAAGGATCCTGAGCATTTAAGCCCTTTCTCTAAATTTCAAAACCATGCTTATCACTGCTGAAACCCCTCCCCAGCTACTACCCTAAGCTCCATGGTTTGGAACAATATTATTTGCTTAAAACAGAACACTGGAGTCTTTCTGCCTTGCTCAAAACCACTAGCATTCTCTGCTCATATGTCCTGCTACTGGGAATGAACCACTGTAGACCAAGCATCCTGAGGGAGAAAGGGATCTGTCTGGGAAGCTATGGAGATGTACCACTTTGTCTTCAGCTAGCCATGAAAAGTTTCTGCAAGGCCTTTAAGTGAGGCACAAAGAGAAACTCATCCTAAGATAGATGAGAAAAAAGAAGCTGACCTGAAGCTCCTTGATCTTCTTCTGCAGCTGCATCACTATAGCTTGTTCGTCTTCTATCTTGGAATTCAGCTGACTCATTTCAAATTCTTTCCTGCAACAGAAAGGAAAATCCTACTGTGGCAATTTGCCTTGTAGCTTCAAGTAAAGCTTTTGCAATTTTTAAAGAGTTGTTTAATAAAACTTCTAATGTATCTAAATATGAAAACAATCCTCATGTGTTGCAATTTGCATGAAAACACATTTTCCTCTGAGCAGCAGTTTCCAAGTCAAGCCTCTGAATGCATTTGTGCAACTGTGTTTCTGGCTCTTTCTGTCATACAAAAGTAATACTATTTTCAGACTCAATGGAAAAATATATTTAACAGGTCTTCCAACAGTACTGTCACAGATAGTTAGGATGAACAAGAGTTCCTTCAGCTTTCTCCTCTAAGAAATGAAAGACATTAATAAATTTTCATGTTGGTTATTTTTAATGCTGGAAAGTTTAATGAATTCTAATGTTTCAGGTATACTGTGCACAAGTAAGAGTGATTTTCCCTCCCTCTTTGGCTACATATTCTCATAATGGAATTTCCTTTTAGCCACCATCAGAGCAGGATGACACACCTGAAGGCTCTGAAATAAGAGTGGTAACTGTGCTGCTTTATTTTGTACAACAGAATCAGCTTCTTACTTTTTCAGTTTTTCTTCCATCTGCAGCTTATCATTCTCCAAGTCCATGACACTCTCTTGGGTCAGCTTCAAATCCCCTTCCAGTTTGCGTTTTGCCCTTTCTAGATCCATCCTCACTTTCTTCTCTTGTTCAAGTGATCCCTCAAGCTGTAGGAACAAAGTCACTTAATAAATATATTGAACACAGATGGTTTACAACAGTCACATGTATGCTGTGCCTAGTGGTATGCTGAGCTCTAGCAAGCCATGAAGCAGAAGTACTTAAACACAAGCATCATTTTGCACTTTTTGCTTTCTAGAAGCCTGTGAGCATATGGGTTAAAAAAGTAGAACAAAAGGGTTAGTCCAATGCTTTATAGTTGTGCAAACATTACAGTTCTCTTAGTAGCAAAGTTCTGTTTGACTTCATGCTTGTTACCCTGCAAATGCAAATTGGTTGTATTTTCCCTTGTTATTGCAATCCTTTCAAAGGCTGAACTACACAGATAAATTTTTACAGTGTTTCTGTAATTATACCTTTTACAGACAGTGCAAGAACTACATTTCTAAAATGACAGGAATACATTTCAAAGCTTTGCAACCTTTCAGTCTCACGAAAGCTGTTAAGTGGCGGACAAACCAGCCTAGTGAAACATGAAGGCAGAGCCAGCTTACATCATCCACTTGCTGTTCCAATTTCACTTTAGCCTTGCTCAGTGTGTTGACTTTGTCCTCCTCTGCTTGTAGGTCATCTAGAACTTGCTGATGAGCTTCCTGCAAGGACTTTTTCTCCTTAGTAAGTTTGCTGATATTCTCATCAAGTGTTGCCATTTCTTCTGTCAGATTTTTGACCTGTGTGAGAAAGGAAGATGTATTGGTAAGATTTTGAAGGAAGGGATTATCATAACATGGTGCAAATGACTGTCTGTTCTGAACTTGCAGGCAGGAAAACAAGGGGAAAAAAGGGGGGATCTCTCCTCTCTCAGCACCTTGTGGCTTTTTGAGTGAAATTGCTGTCAAGAGAGTCAATATGTGCCAGTTCTTGTTGTGGGTGTAGTACATTATTTCAAACATATTAAATTTTTTTCGGAGTCACTCATTTTGATGGACTCCAGCTTCTGATTCTCTCTGGGAGAAGCAGAGATGAGCTTTACATTTACAGGCTCTAAGCAGGAAAGGTGGAAGAACTCCTGGTTACAGCAGAAAATTGTTTGCTTAAAAATGCCCAAAAGAGACATAATTCTTTAGCTGAATTGCAGCAAAACTCAATTCAGAAAAAGGGAAACTTAGGCTCAGAGTTAACAGCTTTTATCTCATAAGCTCAAATAACTGTATATAATGATCCTTCAATGTGGCCTGTGCCACAAACAGTGTAAAACCATCAGAAGACCAGTAGCACTTGTCGTAAGAGTAACCCATGCCCAACTATTTTTGAATACATGGTGAAGTTCTAAACGTACCTTGTTTTCAGTAGCATGCTTCTCTTTCTCTACTTTTGCAAGTGTTATTTCAAGATCATCAATATCCTTCTTAAGCTCAGAGCACTCATCTTCCAGTTTTCTCTTCTTAGAAGTCAGCTCAGAATTCATCTCTTCCTCATCCTCAACCCGTTCTGTCAGTTCTTTGACTTTGGCCTCCAGCTGAATCTTGGATTTAATCAACAAGTCGCATCGTTCCTCAGCATCTGCCAGAGTGTCTTGCTCCTGGTATGACGCAAGGAAGAGGACAGCAATAACTGCCTGGCCTTTTTATTTCCTCACTTGTCCCCATCCTGTAAGTGGTCAGAGAGCCTGATCCAATGCTACAGATAAGTGTAAGGAAAATTTCCTACTCTCGATTTCAGAAGACAAGGATGAGACTGTGGTGAGAATGGCTAGTCACATATGGGACTACTTCCATATCTTACTGCCATGGTCAGTGCCTTCTACAGAACCTGTTCAGATTTGCATAGCTAGTACACCTGGTTATATGCTAAAACATAAGAATTTCTATGCATCCTAATTTTTGGCAAGACTCTCAACAGCTTATTTTCATTAAATTGTACTAACACTCTGGTCTGTAAACCTTTGAGTTTCAAAGAATATCTAATAAGCATATGAGTCTATGTGTCTACTCACAGCTTGGAGCTGGAGAAGCAAATCATTTTTTTCCTGAACTAAAGAAACTTGCTTTTCTTCAAGTTCCTTCCTCCGGGCTTCGGATTTTTCCAGGGCCTCCTTCAGTTTCAAGAATTCTTCCTTCATGTTGGCCATCTCCTTTTCAGTTTCTGCACTCTTCAGAAGAGGTTTGATCTTAAAGAAAAGCTTCATCCAGGGCCAGTTCTTGACAGCCATAAAAGCACGGATGTTCCACTGAATTACCAGAAGAGCATCCCTGGTTTAAGAGAAAACAAACAAAATTCCATAAAGCTTAGCCTGAATTGAAAAAGTGAGATTTTTTTCATTCTCAGTTAGTTTCATGGCTTTGTTCTGAGCAATATTAGGAACTTGTACTAGGTTCCAAGAGATACAAGAAACTTTCTCCAGATCTCTTGTTTTTCAGAGATGTGAAAAATTTCCAAATCTGATTTTCACCAGAGCTGCAGGCAGCTAATATACAATTGCTGTTATTTTTATCATACATCCACTTTAAGCCTTTTATTTAGGGTTATCTGTAGCCTTAGGGACTGTAATTAATGGCTCTATTCAAATTATAATTAAATGGTAATTACTATTATCTGCTAAAATTTAAGGGGGTGCCTTCATACCTGCGCTCCACTATCTTCTGAAACTCAATCCTCATCAGTCTGCCACGTGCTCTTGCCTGGATCATCGTTAAGATTTTTGCAAGTCTCTCATCCCTCATTTCTTCTAGATGGCCCAAGAGACCAGCCTTGAAGAACACCTGGTACGTGCACAGATATCATTTCATCATAACGAAGGATTTTATTTCAAAGTTACACAGACCTTACTGAAATAGTTCAGAATGGTATTTTTAATGACACTTTATAAACTAAAAGAGTCTAAAGGGCCAAAATACTACTTGCATCAGGGACCGCACTGTACTGTTCCAGAGTTGTTTTGAAACTGGGGTTTATCTCCCCAGTCTTGAATAGGCCAAAACTATTTTATTGTCACAGAACCTTTCAGCTGTGGCAGAGTTCAAAGTAGGTCAGCTGAACCACAACTCCTGAGTCCCAGAAATCCCTGCTGACATGGGATCATGTCAGAGTTGCATATGGCCTCATTTCAAAAGCTGCAGCTGATCTTGTGGTCCATGTCTGTTTGACTGTACCTATGTGATGTTAAATAAGCTATTGTTTTACTAGGGGGCATGAAGCATCAGCTGCTGCTGTGTCTGCTTGTAGTGTTGCTGTAATAAAAGCTTTTTGGGAACTTAAGCCAGAGAAATAACATTCCTCTAGCACAGCTTAAAACCTACTATTGCTTTGCTGCTATTTTGCTGGTTTCTCATGTTAGTAAGTCTCCATTAATCACCACCACCCGAAATTTCATAGTGTCTTATTCTGAAAATTAAATATTAGATGTATCACTTTTCTCTTTACATAAACAGTGGTGGTGTTTTCTAGTTACCTTGGTATGTCCAAACCGATATTGGTTATGGTCAACATCTAAAGATGCCATCAATTTTTCAGCAGCTTTTCTGCTATCCACAAACTTATCCTCTGGGATTGCACCTGGATTCAGAATGCGGTACCTGTTAATCACAGATGAGCAATAAGTAAAATTGGCCTAGATTCTCCTTTGCGTTTTTTTCCCCCTCCTCCCCCAAAACTTAAAAAAGGAATGAAAATCACCCAGGGTAGTTTCTTACTTTGCATCTACACAGAAGAGCAGAATTCTGCCTTCCATGTTCAGGCAAACTGAATGGAAAATAAACTTGAATGGAATAAAATACCTCAAATAAAAATGAGACGGCATGCTTTGCTTATTTTGACTGATGGATTAGGACAGGAGCCAGCACAGCTCTGCATTACCTTTGTTTGAAGTCAGCATAAAGCACCCTGTTTGGGAAGCCCTTACGGCAGATGCGGATGCCTTCCAGGACACCATTACAGCGGAGCTGATGCAGGACAAGGAATGCATCCATTTCACCTGCAGGGGAAAACCAAGGCTAAATTAAATGGGGTTTCTCCACAGGGCTTCATCTCCATTTCCCTGAGGAAACTCGAAAATGTGAAAGAGCAACACCATTGGGTAAGGCGAGCAACATAGACAGTATTTAAATACAATCTGGTGACTTAAAAGTAAGTAATAAGAAGTAAGAATTAAGTAATAAGAGTTATATACACTAAAATTTTAAGACTGTTGTGTTTTCCATACCTGGAGTTTTTGATTCATTGGGGATAATGCATCGTACAAAGTGAGGGGCTGTAGATTTTAGGTTAGTCATCAGCTTATTTAAATTTTCCTAGAACAGACACATTAAAAACACAATTAGCTTCAGTGATTTCGTGGAATTCAAATCACTTATTTCTTTGGTTTGTTGGTTGTTAAGCTTATTAAGGTCATCTTTGTAAAAAATCTCCAACAAAATGATAAGCTTAACAAAATTATTGCAGAGAAATGTGTTCAAATAAACTAAATTATGATTTAACTTTATTATAGGATTCCACATCAGTTGTAGCAAAGTCTTAAAAAGACATGTATTTTACTCGCAACCTCAGAAATATCAGAAAAAAAGATGAAAAGCAGGTAAGATGCAGTATCATCCTGTGGAGCATTTCTGTAAATCCAACTGCATTTTGCATA
>WEIV01014158.1:49490-113706 GCA_013390005.1 Calyptomena viridis | reverse complement strand
ACTGGTCCATTACTGTTTATACCCACTGTGTTTCACTGGCAGGGAATAGAAGGGGTTTGCTTTCAGCCCAAGCCAGGACCCTCACACCCAAAAGAAGGGTTGTGCTGTTGTATATCTGTTATTTCCAGTTTCAAGTCATCATCTCCTCATGGCTCTTGGCTAAACAGACAGAGCAGTGGATCACAGCTGAGATCCCCCTACATAACCCTGTATTCCCAGGCAACCATACCTAGGGGCTCTGGCAATGCCCAGAGCCACCACCTCCAGGGACAGCATTCCCACACATCACTCTAGACTTATGAATGTGTGGGAACAACCTTCAGCATCTGGCTTTAATATTTCTTCTCCCTCCAGTAGAATTCCTGCCGAGTTTCTAGTAAGACTAGACACTGCTATACTTGTCTATCTTTATTTCATTTGTAATATGGCAGAAAAAAAGGAAATACAGACATTTTCCAGACATAGGGAAAACAGAGTATTTTTCAGGGCTGGCTTTGTAGACATATAACAAAACAAGGATAGATTCACACTGAATTTGAGCTAAAAATGAAAGCCATAAAAGCTGCACAAATTCTTAGATCTCCAATACCGAGCAACCTAGCGCAGAACTGCACAGAGCTTGTATGGATAGGGTTTCATGGTGCTCCCAAAGATAAAGTCTGTGTTGATTTCCTTAACTCCTTCTGGTGCAGTGAACTTGAACGCCTGCAACAGGTTGCAGAAGATGATGAAAAGCTCCATCTTGGCNCCAGGATATAATCGCCAGACACAGTGACTAACTCTGAAATGTAGTGTTTAGGTCATTCAATCTGGATGTGAGAAACCAACGTTTAAATTCCTCTTCTGCCCATGTTAGGAGAGAAACCTGAGCCGAGGGCTCTGACAACCCTGCTGCCACAATACCCAAGAGCTTTTGTTTGTTTAATTTCCTATAAACTTTTCACACACTGGTGAAAGAGTGACTCCAGATACTCCACAGGAAAGACATAGCCATCTGGGATGTGTTTGATCCAGCTTCTCTGGGTCTTCTATTCATTTTCTGCACTGATGAATACATAGATATTACAAAATAAATCAGCTCCAGCACAGCAACCTGCTGCAGAACAGCCGCTGTAATAGCAGAACCTGGCGTATGCAGAGGATGAACAAGGACTCAAGTCAGCATAAGGACTCAAGTCCTCAAATGATTGGGAATTCTCGGGCCTTACTCCTTTTACCTTCTCTGCATTTTCACAAAAATCTAAGATCAAGTGTTTATACACTTACTAAACACCTTATTGTTGCAATCAATCATTTTTCTGGCCTGGGAAAAGCATATGTTCCTGTAGTTTGGGATTACAGTCCCCTTTGGACTTCTCCAAATAATACATAATATTATACAAATAATATTATACAAATAATACACCTTCATCTAACCCACACAACCAGGCTCAGTTCTCAGTGCACCTACCTGCTGAGAAGGCTAAGAAGGCATCTCGGGTTACAAAATTTCCATCCTTGTCCAAGAAATGACCAGGGTTGAACTGGTGAGGTGTCTCCCAGTATTCAGGGTCAAAAAGAGCAGAGTCTATATTTGCCATAATTAGAGTGCCCTGAAAGGAAGATGCTGTAGGCTCAGTTCTGTCTCTCACACATCAACAAGAAAAGGTCAGAAACAGATTCCAGCTATAATTCCACACATGGAGAGGTAGCAGAAATGTAAGATTATTTTATTAGGGGAAAAAAAGAAATCAATCTGAAATAGTTCTGAGGGATTTTTCCTCAAAAAGTAAAGAAGCAAAGAAACATCAGTATTTCAGGTTCAGAGATTTCCCTGCTGTATTCCTTCATGTCTCTTTTTTTCCCCCCCAATCTTTTAACAAGTACCACAGAATGTGTGGTCTGCAGTTCTTTAGCACCTTATCCTAAATCTAGTAAAATTATCTTCCCAGGTTTGACAAGCTCTGACAGGTTTTGACAAATGAAGAACAAAGCACCTTGAAAATGAAATAGTACATTTCAAATTATCTTTCTCAAGGTGGAGGTGGGAAAGGGTGCATGACAAACACCACAAGAAAGAGTTGTGCAGGAAGATCATCCTTTGGGGAGGTTTAGCATTCAGGTTAAGTTTGGAAAGGCTGGATGAAGAAGCTTGAAAAAGATTTTAATTTGAGATTAGATGGCAGTTCAGAAGCTGTGGGGAAACATCATTATATTTCAAATCTGATGCCAGAGAGGTGATAATAAGAAAAAGAAGTTCTAGGTAGATGGAGTAGATGTTTAGTGTTATCTCAGACATCACCAGTGAAGAGAACATCCCATCTCTCAGTTGTCCATGCAACAGACAATATCCTGGCACTAACAGTCTGTAGCACCTTCCCTATAGATGCCATTGACCATTTCTGAGAAGTCTTCTCTGAAGTCTTTTGAAAGTGTAAGAGCTCAAATGCTTATAAAGTATTTAAAATCACAGGCTCTTGGAAAGTATCATCAGCACTCTCACAGAATACTGGTTTAATTGGCATGAAACCGGGGTTTTGGCAAGTGTTTCAGTCATTTATGAGAAAAGTCACAGGCCAGAGGGCATGAGAAGTGAGAAATTCTGCTGCCAGTGCCATCACCAACACCCATCCATCCTGAACTGGAGGGAAAAGGGATTAATGTTAAATGCGACTGCAAGGACCTTAATTTATGGCCAAAGATCACATTGGAATACAAAGGATATCTGTACCTTTGGAATCCGATACCCCAAAACAGTTGTATCCTTCACTGCTTCTCTAGGAAGTGTGATTAAAACAATGCTACTGAAGCGTATGATCTCATGAATCACAGCATTTGTATATGGCAGCTTCTTCCGATCCTCATAGCAGATGAGATGGGAGGGGCTCAGAACAGCATCCAGCTCTTTCTGGACTTTTTCTGAAAAACAAAAAATCCATTATAGAAATAAGAACACTGTTTTGCATGACATAGAGCTTTCATTTCTTTTTTGGATTATAGTACTGATAGAAAAGAATAAAATGTATAAATAATTTATGCTTACCATGTCTTAAACTCTAAATACACTTACACAACAATCTAGTTATGATTTTACTACATTCTGTTTCCTAGTCGATAGGTTCAATGTTCAGACCATCTTTCCACAAGCCCAACAGACTTACTGAACTTTATAGTTACAGGAATTAGAGCGAACTGTAAATAAAACATCAAGCTGATACAGACATTTAATGCTGCAAACAGAAACAGGATAATATTACTAAACCATCACCAACTGTTAATCTCTATGGGCTGTTATGTAAGCTTCAGTAACTTTTAGGGTTAGATTTCATGCTTAAAACTTAGGCTAGTAAGTTTTTAGGCTTCTTTTTATTTTGTCAGAATTTGAAAGATATGTGTGTGCACAGGGCTCTGTTGATCACGCATTCTAGCACCAAAAGCACCAAAAAAAGAATTTCTAGCCCTCAACCTAAGAGTCGAGAACATGTACATGGCTTAGTAATTCAACACATTTGAAAAACCTCTACCAAATAATCAAAAAATTTTAAAACTAATGTGAAACTATGCTTGTCATCTTTCTGTTTTCTCATTATTGTCTTCCTTCTCTGTTTAACAGTTCCATATTTTAGGATAAATATATTTATTATACAGAAGTACAACTGATTAATGAATTCAAATCATATAATCTTATTAGACATTCTGGATACCAGAAAAGCATCACTTTTCCCTAACCCAAATTTCACTTCGTGTGTTTTCAGCCTGACTGTATCTTCCATTACGCACTTACAGTACTGAAACAATCTGACAAAAATCAATAAGACAAAATACAGTATTATAAGATAGATATCCTTAAAATTGTTCTAAAATCAGTCCAAAAATTTTTTGCAACACTGGCTTGATAAAAGCAGAGCTCAAAAATATGATCTTAAAAAAAAAAAAAAGCACTTGATCTTAAAAAAAACCTTGATCTTGACCATAAAAACAAAAATATATAACAAATAATTGTTGTACTTGAATCATCCCCATGTTTGTGTCTACAACTCACCTTGGATGTCAGGATAAACCAGCATATAGAGCAGAGCCCAACGCAGAGTGGTGGCCGTGGTCTCTGAGCCACCCAGAAAAAGGTCAAAAACAGACTGCACCATGTTGTCTTCATCAAATGTAGAATTGGGGATATTTTTAGTCTACAGATGTCAATGAGAAAGGTAAAATGGGGTATATACCTGTGTAACAGCACTGAGACAGACAACAATCATTATATCTAAAGAAACAGTATTTCTAGAGGGCAGAGAAAATACAGGTACTTGGGCAAAAAACGGATATAGCCAAAGACTTTCCTCAAGTGAGTACATTGAACTGTTAAGTTACAGGTGCTGTTGAAAGTCTCAGGTGTATATGTCCTGTTACACTGCCTTCCAGAGTGGCATGTTGCTTTGTGTTAATTTCCACAGCAGAAAAACACATTTCAAAGTAGTTTTATCCCACCCTTGCCACTCTCTGCAGATTTGCTAATTTCAGCTATCTATTTGATACATAATGTTATCCTTCAAAAAGATTTATGCTTTTTTCAGAGCAGAGACTGCCATAATTTTAAGATCGTTCTGATAACCATACAGTTCTACTAAGTACAAAAATAATAAAATCAGATATTAATAAGGCAAAAAGGATCAGAATTAGGCAGCCATCCAAATACCGCCACCTTTTCAAGGTCCTCTCTACTGCTCACCCCTCACTAATGATTCCACAGTATGGCAACAAACCAATATAAATAATGTGTACTTCTAGAATAAGTTATTGAACTAACTATTCAAAGTTTATATTTTGAGTTTGAAAGCAGTTTCTAAGCTGGACTTGTAGAGTTCTGTAGTAGTGTTGCGGTGTGCAAACAATTGTAGAGAAGGAGCAGGGAACCTGTTATGATTGGGTTGTTATGATTGGCTGTGTCACATACAGCATTAATTACTCACTTTCTCTATCTGATCCAGGTAGAAGTCAATGAAATCCTCTGGTTCACCTATTCTGCTTTTTTCCCTGTGGCTTTTGATTTCCCGCCTTACAAAGGAACGAACAAAATCCCGGGAAAATATTACTTTCTGTAGGTATCTTGAGAGGTGCTCTATGGGCCACGGGAAAATTTCACACACCTGTGGAGCAAGCATTCCACACAAAGGCAGTGAGTGACACCATATGAGAAGCCTTGTGATAAAGATATAGTATGGACATTTTTGGTGCTAAATTGCTGAATTAATTTCTCCAGGAAAATTGCTGTAACATCAAAGAAAAATGTTGAGTACGTATTGAGTACACGAACACATGTTAAAACCCCAAATTAAAGACAACACAGTTTCTACTCTGGATTCTTTCCTATCATTGCTGCATAACTTCAATTGTATTTGCCCTGTTAATTCACCAACAGAATAATCTGCTTTTGCAGATAGATGTAACATGTGTTATTATTAATAAATCTAATATTAATAAGTATTTATATCTATTAGCTTAGCATACAGAAAAAAAAACCATTCTCTTTCATTCTCAAAGAGTATCACCTTCTCACCTTAACAATATTGGTATTTCCATTACTGAAAAGTTCAGTGTCCCAAGCATATTGCTTTTGCTATGACATTCTAATAAAGGTTATTAATATAATATTCATAACTGAATGATGTCAAATCCAAAGCACTGCAGGTCCAGTTCATATTCACAGTCCAAATTTTTATCAGTATTAAATAATACAAAAAATATAATTATATAATTATATTGCAATAAATAATGTGCTCGATAATCAAATAATTTGCATATTAAATAAGTGATTTTCTCACATAATAAATGTGGCTGTTCCCAAAAGCCACTATACAATTGTATGCTTCAATCAGCTGGCGGAAGGTTTCATCCCCTAGGGAGAAGCGATGTCCAAAAACCACAGCACAGATCACATTAGAGACAGCTTGGACAACGGAGAAGGAAGGGTCAACAGCTTTTCCTGCAGACAGAGAAAAGTATTAATCTCCAAAGCACTTCCTTTACCTCCTTTGCTATTTGAAAAGCAAGATCACAATGACATCTTACAATAAACGTCGTCTATGATAGACTGTTATTCAGAAACACACAAAATTCGCTGGCAAATGTAACAAAATATGAACCTCATTCAAAAATGAAGACAGCGAGAATTCAAGTATTTAACTCCTAGCCTTGTTTTTTTGTTTGCTTTCCTTTTTTTTTTTTCTTTTCTTTTTTTTTTTTTAATCTAGGTCTTGGTGTTAATTCCAAAATACTCATTGCTGAAGTCTGACACTACAAACAGTTTTGATTGCATTCTAAATCTAACATGTGCTCCAAACGCATTCTATTCAGGAGGAAAAGCAGTCTTCACCCTTAGAATCATGCAGACTATATATTGTGTGAGTTCCCAAGCACCATTTCAAAGCCATACCATCTTTGTCTCTGAAGAACTCGACCAGGTGATGGGCCTCTGTTTGTATTCCACGCTCCATTCCTTTATTTCCCATTCCCAGTTTTCGAAGAGTTCCGATTCCAAAATGTCTCTGTTGTTTCCAGATGAGACCATTTGAGACCAAGATACCTTCAGCCATCAAAAATCAATTTTACATCATGTTAATGTTCATACAATTGCAAACAATAAACACAATAGAATCATCTTGTCCTCATGAGCCACATCAGGGCAGTGTTGTTTTAAAAGTATGTTGTTAGAGAAAATGCTTTGGTGAAGATATTCCCACCTCTGCAAAAAACCCACTCGGGACTCTGGACTCACACACCTGCCCTCCAAACCTAGCCCTATTCTTTCTGAAGCATCCAAGAACAGTGGTCATAACTCAAAACTCCACTCAGCAGCCTGCTGAAAGATGCAATGACAGTTGCCTTTTATTTGCTCACATTTTGAACAAAAATTCATCTTTCCCCTTATTCACATAGGAAGAGTTATAGCCCAGCTCATGCAATCTCTTACAAGATCTTATTTATTATCTTGTACAATTTTCTAACACAATTAATACTTACTTGTAAGCTGTGTTTGCCAACATCCCTATGTGAACATTGCATCCTTGTGGATGTTGCCACAGGACACGGCAAACACAGCTTTCCTCAACAAAAAGCAAATTCAGGTTTCTTCCACCTGGAAACCTGGTGGTGTCTCTGACCAAGCTATTCACAGCCAACAGAGAGATTTCTGCAGAGCTCATTGGTGAAATCTGGGCACTTTTTTGTGCTTGAGCTTCTTAACCTCATGCAGAATTTCTGGATATCATCACATCTCCATGTTGCTAATGTTCCAAAAATAAAAATTCCTTCATGAATAGAGTGGATAATTGGTTCTGAGCATTGTCTATGCTACACAGTCTCTGGCTTTTAGGGGATCCTGCTTTTACCAGGCTGTTTACACCAGATACTACTGAGCTCTCACCCTCATCCAGGTCCCTCCTCAAAAGAAGTGAAGCCAGGGCAAGAATCACCCAGTAAAAACCAGAGAAGAAAGAACAGGCTTTAGTCAATCTGCAAACAGCTTCCTAGGACCAGAGTTCCTATGGGACAGGAAGGAATCCCAGGCCACTGTGCTGTGAGTCTGCGTTCTAGCTGACCACTCAGCATGAACCACTTAATCCACTTGGTGGGGAATAAGTTCCCTCCACCAGTCTGGCCTCCACTTCCCCTGGGAAAGCCAGCTTGCTGCCCAAGATAGCTGCTTCACTACAGCCTGTAGTAACTCTCCCCTATTCCTTCTGCTGTCCCAAGAACCTGGACTAGCAGGAAAGGAGCCAGCCCAACAGGCAGGTATTTGCATCACAAAGAGTTGCCAGCTTGGAGCTGAGCTGCAGCTGTTTGTTGAAGTCAACCCTGCTACAAATTGTGAGTGCTGTGGAAGCTTGTCACAACCCAACTAGTTTTCTCCACAGATCCCAGATAAAAAGTGGCAATACAGATCCTTCCAAATGGACTGAAATGGCTCCAGACCTAATCATCTCTATTCCTTAAAGAGGTTTTTCTCTGCTTATATTAGCTAGTGCTATATGTTAAAGCTTTCCAGATTGTAGTTCACATGCAACAAATCCTGACTGAGGATAAAGACATCTGCTCTATATCCTCTGAATAAGAGCCTGATGGAAACATGTTCAATTATTTCTGTTTGAAACACAGTACTGTCTTTATTCTCTATCCCTTGCAATTCAGCACTGTCTGTGATAGCACAATAAGTAGCTCTGAATAAGAATATGCTGCACTTGCACTCTGTCTAGTAATTTTAAAGCCCTGGTGACCTTCCTGTGACTTTGTACTTTAGGACAAGGCTAGATCTTATTCACAGCTCTGTACATGCTTTCCTTATAGCAACTTTTGCTGTAAACAAACAAATGGAAGCATAAATAATTACTTTAACCTCAGCTTGCAGATTCCTCAGGCAAGCTCCAGATTATTTCAAATCAGGACATGCAGACAACACTAGGAATGGACAAACAAGAACTAGCTATGTATAAATATTGCTGCTCTGATGAGATTCTGAAATCTACATGAGAGTGGGGCTTTGGAGACCAATTAGGTTAATGATTCAGATTAAGTGATTCAGCTTGAGAAGACAGAAAAAGTAAATGGGGAACTTTCCAGTAAGTAGAAGAGGAAGCAAAGAAAGTTAAGGATTAAGTCCTTCCACAGACATGAACATCTTACCCTTTCCATTTGCCATTTTGTTGAAGACATAGGTCTGTAGTCGCCCAGAAACATCCTCTGAGTTGGTGGTGAGACCATTCTTCACAGCCTGGAACCCATGGAGCACCACCACAGGTCTGTGACCCATCCACAGGGTACAGATGTTGCCATAGGTTTTTGCCAGCTGCAGGTTAGACCAATGCCAAAAAAATACTCATGGGAGAAACATCAACCAATGTGGACACACAACGGGCTGCTCTCTTCCAGCATGATGCTACTCAGAGGTTCAGGAGATGAAAAGTGCCAGTGGTTGTGTTTTGCAGTGAGGGTGCAGAACCACAGTAAGGTTCCGGGCTCTCTCTGGGAGCACTATTCACAGAAATGTGAGCAATGAAAGAATAAATGCTCTTCTCCTTTTTAAAACTTGCCCTGGATTGCTCTTGTGATACTGTGTTGTGGTTTTAAGTAGCCAGAGTTTTTTATTAGCTGGAGGGCTATGAGAGAGGCTTCTTTAAGAAGCTGCTGGAAATTTCTTAGCTCCAAGCTAGCCAAGGTCAGCTGGTAATGCTTCTGAGATAACATATTTAAGAAGGAGAAGAAAAAAAAGGCAAGGCAGAACATCATGGCCACTCAAGAGAGAGAAGAGTGAGAAGTTTGATTAACACCAATGTTGGAGAAAAGAAGAAAGAGAAGATGTCTTAAACACTGAAATAGGGCCCCAGCAATCCATGGGGGGACCATAGGGAGCTAAGATTCACCTGCAAACCCATGGAAGACTGGAAGACTCCACTCTGGAGCAGATAAGTGCTGGAAAAAAGAGAGGCTCTGATCATGTGGATATTTGATGTCTATGTCTGGAGTGGGGGGCCTGATAGTCCTGTAGGCTGTGGGAAGAAGAGACTCACACTGGAGCAGCAGAGCTGCATTTCTTGGGAGGACCAGTGGCCCGTAAGAACCTACACTGAAGCAGCCAAGCGGCACCTGAATGACGGCACCTATGGTAAAGTTACTTATGTGACAACAATACCTGGAAACCTGTTGTCAGTAATAAAATCTAAGAAGCAGTTTGTAACAGACTGTTTTCGGAAGAAACCCCTCACAGAAAAAAGCATGGGATTGGATTTCTCTTTCAAATTGGCAGCAGGAACAGCCTCTGATCATAACCCCCAACTCCTGCCTTCCTGGGCTGCCGAGAGAAGGAGAAAGATCTTTGAAAGAGGGAGGGGTGGGGGGAGAAAGGTGTCTGTAACATCTATCAGACTTCTCACTCTTAAACTCTTAAGCTCTGATTTTAGTAGTAGCAGTAGTGAATACTTAATATTCTAAGTTAGAGCCTGTTTTGCTTGTGAAATAGTTAATAAACAGTTGCTTGTAATCCTTATCACAAAAGTTGAGGGTTTTTTTCCTTCTCTGAGAAATTTTGGATGTGTGTGCAGGCTCTCAGCATTTAGCCAGAGTCAAACCATAACATACTGTCAGGTAAATGTCCCTGAGTGTTTACAGATCTATATGAGGTTTCATGTGAAATTTCACCTACTCATTCTTCATTACATTTTTCAACTCCATATTTCATTTCCTCAGGCAACAACCAGAACTTCTTGAAATTACATCTTCCAGGTGTAACTCTCCTTCTAGTACTGCAGATTTCAAGTTTTAGTGGTAGGAACTCCTTCCCTCTTATATAGAAATACTGTCAACTGAGGCATCTGACATAGATGACATAGAGTTGTGATGGGGACTACTCTCAGGCAATGCTGTGGGTATTCTGAAAAAACAAAGTTCTCGACTCTAGACAAAGAAAAGTACAGCTCTGTCCTCTCACAGTGATGAACATATTCCCATCAGAAAAACTTAGCATCAAGGTCTTTTAAGTTCCCTTTTCCTGAAGCCAATCTTCTCCAGCTGCAGCTAGGTACCTCCTGACCTGCATGTTGCACTTAGCAGGTAAGGAAGTCACAACTTGAAGAGATATATCAACACGTTTCATTCTTTTGTGACATTTCAGCTCAGTGAAGGATGTTGAAAACTGAAATAATCTGTAATAACATGCTTAGCATGGACCAAATTTTTCCCATTAGATCTTTTCTTTCACCATCATTTATGTCCTTAGCTTATCTGCAAGGAGAACATTCCAGACCAGACTTCAGAGAAACAACAGAGCAAAGGATTTGGCTGCATACTCCACCGTATGACAGCAGAAGACATTGTGGTGTGCTTTTTACATCTTCTGAATTCAAGACACCTTGTTTTAAAAGATTTTCAATACATGCCTGTGGTGGGAAGTCTGAGAATTGCTTTTTTCTTTCAAGGCCAAAGATTTCCTTAAAAACAGAAATCTTTTGAGGCAAAACTAGTATTGTCAGTTCTGTTTAAGTTGCACACACACCAGCTTTCACATGAATCACACTGTTTGCGGATTTTACTTAACTTGTTTAGGCACTTAACCTAACTCAGGATTAAATTCTCCCTGCTACCACATCAGCATATCAACAGTCATCACCATTTTTTATAGGTTTTGCCCCAGTAGCTCTTTAGTTCACATCCGCAAATACATACCTTTTTCAGACTCCCATGATCAGCTCTAAACTTTATCCACCACATGCTTCCAATGATGGGAAATGGGGTCGGTCCAGGAGGAAAACCACGACTCTTCCATTGCAATTTCAGGAATTGTGCACTCAGAAGAAACAAAACCAGAGATATAAGAATTACACTTATCATCATTTCACACCTCCAAACTCTTACCACTGAGAAAACTGCTATGAATCATCTGTTGAAATGACTCTTGTTCTTCTTAACTCTTCCCTGTCAAAATGAAGCTTTCTGAATTTTTCACGTCCCTTCTTACCACTCTTCCTGATCTGAGAAAATGAGGAATCTTCCTGTTCTTGAATGTATTTAATCCATCACTATGCTGCAATATGCTAATAGGTACCATAACTTTAAGATTCAGCAGAGACAAGAAGGCGGGAACCTCAGCCAGAAACATCCCTTTGAGCAATCATTTTGATGGAATATGTCACTCAAAACACCGACTATATGCATGCCAAGAGCTCAGGTACAAAGCTGCAGCTGTCATTCAGCTACAGACAAGGACAGAAGCACTCAGCAGGCAATATTCTGGGGGCAGAAGGAAAAGGAAGCAGTCATCAGTCTTATACAGGAGTGGGTGCAAATGCAGACTTGGGAACCAAGAGCAAGGAAGTGTTGTAGTCTGCTTTTCACAGGAAATGATACAGATGAACTGCAAAAAGCACAGTGAAGAATCAAACATAGCTAGTAATATTGACACAAAGCATAACACACCTCATATCCCAGTCAATCACATCTCAGGAGACACCACTGAACATTCGCTGGAAAGATTCTGGTGGAATTAAAACATTCTTCCACCCACCAAAAGCCTGGCTGCATCCGTGATCCATGCTTTTCTGAATTCCTCAGGTCTATACATCAGAGCTCACCCACAGCTGGCCTGCAAGGCTGGTGCACCTGAAAGCTCAGTGCCTCTCACAGCACCCTGAGCAGAGGATGCTCAGGGAAGTGGAATGTGAAGGGTTGTTTCAGACCCAGCACGACTCGACCATGGATCCGTGTGTCCCAAACACATGCAGCCCTCTCCCATGACTGTTCCAAGACTAAACTCCAGTGCAATAAAGGAGCTAAAGAAATTAAGCGATTTTACAAAGTTTATTGTCAAGTTGTAATAATTCAGATGTCCAAATTAATTCCTAAATTCCTTTCAGTTCCCTCTAACTTGTATAGGCATTTCACGTCGCAAATCCTTTACCTGTCTATAATTGCAAAAAAAAAGTGGCACATGAAACTGGTTTCCCTGCAGCAGCTTATTCTCACATCCCAGCAAATGCTAATAGGTCAAAGAATCTCCCTCTGTTTTAACCCCAGAAACCCCTAGCATTTTATTTCCTCAGCTGTGGCCCCTCTTTTGAACTTAGGTTAGATTTTTCTAACATACATCTATGCCATGTAATTACCTGAGACCACAGGCTAAATGACGAGTCAGGAAAGAGACTTTGTCTGGATGTTGTTAGATCCCTGGAGCTGCCTTTTAACACAGCTTGCAGCAGCTTGCTGCCTCACAGCACAGCATATTCCACCTCAGCTGTGTACATTTGGTGAAACATTTCCCAACAGTGGCTGCTTAGGGGCTGGCAAGTATAAGAAGGAGCAAGTTTTAGATGTTCTAGGAAAGGGGAGGTTGCAGTTTGCAATCTCAGGGAGTCTGTAAGAATTCCAGGAGACCAAGTGCTCCTGCTTATTCTTATTTTACAAATGGAAAAATCCTGGTGGGATAGCATTGCTGGAGATACAGGTCTTCAGAACAACACAGGAGCGCGTTCTGCAACCTGATGAGCAGCAGTTTACCTCATACCCATAACTCTACTGCCAGCAGGAGTCCAGCAAGGCAATGCCCCTGCTCTCTTCTGGGAACACAACAGACTTTGCTCTCATTCAGCCCAAGTTCTGCCAGAAACAGTAGGCTGTCTCCTCCCTCAGAGTACAGGAGGGCAGGGAGCACAGGCCAATGCTCTTCAAGGATCACCATATTCTTGGATAAAAGAGCTCCACTGCTTGTTTGGAAGCACAAATTAACAGCTCTGCTGGCTATTTTTTGTATTGGGTCTAGAGCTAGATGCCTCCTTCAGCAGCCAAGGTTTTCAAAGTCCGTGTTAGGACTGAGTTCTTGTCCATTATGAGGCTTTATGCATTACTTTCTGCCTTCTCACACTAGCAGGAGTTCTGCCTAGCCAGAATTAATGCCAGAGCCTGTAATTCTTTGCTTTATTTTTAATCATAGTACCTGAAGCAGCAAATACAAAGGCCTCCACAACACACACAGACACAAAAGCCCTATAAACAAGAGCAGTTCTTAGAAGAGTTCCAGGGTGCAGCTAGAGGAATATACTGTTCAAGATGTTGGTACCAAGCTACCTCATAAAGAACCTTATAGGGATGGGGCTGCACAGTGCTCCCCAAAGGGTATTATGTATTTATTATTATGTATATTATGTATTTATTTATTTATGTATTTATTATATATTTATTATTATTATCTCTAACTCCATCAGGCAGGGTGAATCTAAATATCTCCAAAAGGCTGCAGAAGATAAAGAATGTGTGCTGACTACTTGCCCAAAAATATACATAGCCCTGAAGAAAGGGCATGAAAGTGCAATTGCTGACCTTAATTGCTGCCTCCACCACACTCCTTGCACTTTCTCTGAGGCTGTTGCTCCTTGTCAGAGCAGAGATGTCCCTGCAGACTGTCATTGTCTCTCAAGATTTGCTGTCTAAAAAAACTCAACCCATCCTTGCAACTCCACTTGTATGATCTATTGGTGTTACTCACTAGCTGTCAGAAAGGACATCGGGGCTCATTTTGAAAGTTGTTTCCACAGTTTATTCACTCATGCAAGTTCTTCAGTAGCATTCAAAGTACCTTGTCTCAACACCTGTTGAGAAGGGCGAGACTTCTCTGGAGAAAAAGGCAAAATTTCTTCGGAGAAAAAAATTCCTTCCTCACACAGGAATTAATCTGGGTCAGACTCTAGAAGTTTCTTCCAGTGCTCAGGAATCAGGACAGTATATATTTGCAATAACGTCACTGTCCTGCAAGAAAGGAGGAGTTGGTCCTAGACTGTGTCTAAACTCCTCTCTCTGGGAAAGTCCAAATTAGACAAACAACAACAGAAAAAAAAAGAAAAACAAAATGAGGAATGTTTACAACAGTCACTTTCCTTCCTAACAGCTAGGGCTCTTGCTTTTACTAATCCTGCTCTCACTGCATGTCAGCAACGCACACTGTCTCAGCCTGCTACACCCTCAGAAATATGACTGAAAATTAACAAATTAGTTGCAACTCTCTGTTGAAAAAAAATTAGTAAATCTCTATCAGAATACATATTCCAACTGGTTTTACTTTGGGATGTCTGGGATTATTAGGTATTACCAGCAGTAAGAAAAAGTGATGGTTGTTACAATTCATCATAATGCAGAGTGATAGTAGTTAAATGAACTCAGCTAATATGCATGAACTGTGAATTAAGGACCAAGATACAAATAAAGTATTAGAGAGATTAAGCAGGTAGAGGCAGTTGTTTATGAAGAAGCTTTCTGTAAGCAGGTTGTTTCAGGAAAAATCAATTTTCCTTGTTCCAATATCTTCATTAGATGTGAGCAGTACCTCTCCATGCAAGTTGCTCATTATTATCTGACAAATACTGTCACAAGAGATCATCAGCAGAGATGGCAGATGTTTAGTCAGCTCAGAAAACCTTCTTTTCCAATGAAGGTTTTAGATCATAGGAGTGGGAAGAAAATACAGGAAAAGAACAGAACAGAAACAGTCATACCTGCCATCTACATCTTGGCTTTCATTAGTCAATCATCAAGCTCTTTAGAAAAGTGAGTGTCAGAGTTGATTAGGCCCAGAGAGATGAACTGAGTTCCTGAGACACACAGACAAGCAATGTACAGATCTAGGAACAGAATTTGAAGTTCTCAAGCCTCATTCCAACATTTTGTCTATACAGCCTGAACAGCTCATCAATCTTCAGGTCCTGACAACACAGATAACAGTAGGAAGCAAAAACCTATCAAATTTATTTATAATGCATGTAAGCAAAGTTCTCTTTTCTTGAACTGAACAGAAACACAGAATGGGACCTTCTTTTGCTCACATTTCCCAGCTTCATGGTCATTGCAGCTCTGTACTCCAAGCTGGGTTCTCCCTCTCTCAGTGCTTGCCTGGGATATACAGTGTCTGTGTAACTCTCTTCCCTCAGAGAAATCCTGATGCCACTGACCAGTTAACAGCTCTTGTTATGAAGCTCTTGAAAGACAAGGGAGTGCAGGGAAGAAAAGAACAGCTGAGCTGGGAAATCCAAATTATTGTCTTTGCTGGAAATAACAACAACAAAAAAATCAACAAAAACCAAACTTACAAAAAAAAAAAAAAAACAATCCAAACAAACAAAAAAAAACCCCGCTTAGCAATGTCTGCTCAGTTTAGCTTGACATCAGGCCAAGCAATACATGCACAGCTTGGAACCAAGTGGCATTTTCTAACACATGCTGAGCTTCTCTCTGCAACAGAGAAAAAACAGGCCCTGGTTCTATGGCAGAGCAGGTGACACACACCCTGTGGCACAGGTGTGCCAGGAACCCTTTCCACCCCCATCACCCCCATCATTTGCTTCACACCTTTCTGAAGATGCTGTTCTTGCCTTGTCCTCTTCAGCTGCTGCATTTGTTCCCCACACCTATGGCCTGAAACCTTCATTACAAAAGCAGGTTTCCTCATCTGCTCAACTTAATATCTGTCATCTTAACTAGGGAGCTCTTGCAATAGAATTTGTGTCAGAGGAGATCAAGCAAGATTTATGTGAATAGTTACTGCTCACATATACTGAAAGTATTAAAATACACAATATTGAAAAGTTTCCTTGCTTTTCCCTTCCTTGTGAACTTCACAAAAGCCCAAGCTTTTGTGAAATAACTCTGCCTCACTCTACTTCAGCATGACCATAGCTCTCACCTGGCACCAGGAACACACACTGCCCACAGTATCCAAGAGGTCAGGCTCAGGTTAACCCTCTTGGCAGGCCCAGCCTCACTCAGCAAGACCCAGATTACTCTCACATTAACCACCTGTTTCTTTTTGTTTTCTTTCAGTTGCATCATAATCACCCTTATTAATAGGCAACTTCAAGGCTTAACTCATCTTAATTCTGGTAATTTTAAGTGTATAAATCATACCCTTGTTCATGGCATGTGCGCATCAACAGCTTTCAGGGGTCTTTCACTATTGCAAAACTTGCAAACTTAACAAACAATTCTGTGCACACATAAGAAATAGAATAGCATTCATACCCTTATGACCAGACAGGACTGGCTGGATGAAATAGGGAGAAAAAAACATATGAAG
The DNA here is from genome assembly GCA_013390005.1 of Calyptomena viridis. Lineage (NCBI taxonomy): Eukaryota > Metazoa > Chordata > Aves > Passeriformes > Eurylaimidae > Calyptomena > Calyptomena viridis. The sequence goes on along the minus strand of WEIV01014158.1, from coordinate 97,127 downwards.
AAATGAAGTTCTGTTGCACACAAGAAGCAAGTCAAGTTAGCTGGATAATATCATCAGGTAACTCATTTTGAAGTCTCAAATAGCATCAAAATCTGAAAAACTGGGTGGATAAATGACTGCGTGACTCAGCAACACTACAATTTTTGGTAAACATACAAAACTGTCAGAATTGGCTGATAAAACCATAGAATCTACTGAATTTCAAATTGCTTCTCAGTTTTTTTGTCTTTTCAACTCTACAAGTGTATGATTCATAGAACCGTACTGCTGAAAATGGTAATTACTAAATTCCATTTTTCTGCTCAAAAATCCAAACAAATAGATAAAAAAGGGTTCTTGAAGTTTAATGCAGTTCTTAAAAAGCCCATGGATAGCATTAAGTCTTTATATTTCATGATCATAATGTACCTTGAGTCCAATCAATAATCCTGATTTTGCTGAGACTTTTTAAGCTGAAAACTGGAGACTGGAAAATTCAGCAAGCCTGCTCACAGAAATTATGATAACATTTTGAAACAAGCAACTTGTGCAATTGTATGTATTCCCTTAATCTCCTATACAGAGTTGAAGATATATCATAGCATTAGCTGCATTCTTGAACAGAGTGTTGAAAAGTCCAATGTAATATATCAGTAAGTACAAAAAGGAAGTCTCTTAAGTTAAAATTTGCTACACATCGGTACAAATCTCTCCTGAAAGCTTATGAGGTCCACAAATCATGAAAGAATAAAAAGTTTTGCCTCTTTCTTCAGTTTATTTGTTCTTTTCCATAGATCAAATAGAACTTGTTTCACCTCCAAAATTTGCACCAGAAGATTTTAAAACTTAGCATAAAAGAAAATTAAAAAAAACCAGTTTAAAAACCAGAATACAATCTGATGGACATAAAAATAATTTCTCCCTAGTGTTCCATATAATATCATAACTTAACCTTGAATATGATAGAAGGGGAAAGTAGATACTCTCCTAATTATTAAATTACCTTTTTTCCTTATCAAAGACATTAATTTTGCTTTATGCTGCATGAATTAAATTCTTTTTCATCTCAGAAAATATCCTAACAGACAGGTACCATGTAGTATAGTCTTCTATAAAGAAACCACATAATAATTGTAGTATTTCTGAACAGCAGTAAGTAATGCATTTTAATGTTTAACTACAGGAAACTGCCTGAGGTATTATCATTATACAAAACTCTTGATAACCTTGGATAACTGTTCGATAATTGGCACTTAGACCCAGTATCAAGACTAAGAAGGAAACAAAATCCTAAGTGAAAAAAGAGACAGATCACAATTACAGATCATAAAAAGAGAGTGGGTGGGGCTTGGCTAACCACAAAGGATCACATATTTTGGTTTTCTAAGGACTTGAGCTTGGGAAAACTGTAGGTTGTCAGAGAGAGATGGCTAGAGCAGGCATATATTCTTAGAAAGAGTTTGTATTCAGTAGAGGAAACTTATCTACACAAATCCAAATTTTCAGAGGAAGTCATAGTCTAAAAAAAAAAAAAAAGGACAAAAAAAAAAGACAAAACCTAAGGAGAAGTTAAAATTTTGATAAAATGTTAGGGATTGCTGAGATTTTTACAGCTCTAATAGTATGTCTCCTGATTTTGCAGTTCCTAAAGATGCAATGGATGCGTACCCAGCTTCCTCCAGGACCTGTTCCCCTCCCTGTCATTGGAAATTTGTGGCTGCTGGACTTCAAACTTCGTCGAGAAACTCTCACTAAGGTATTTATTTACCTCTGTGGTTGAAAGTCAGTCTGAATCTATTTTAACTTAAATTGTGCTTTGCATAGGAACAGTCTAAAATGCTGGTTTTTAAAACCTCAATCTTGATTATCAGCCAATTTCAAAGACTCCAAGGACCCTGCCTTGTTAAAAATATTTCTCAGTTATAAACACCACAATCGCTTTACTCCTTGTTATTTTCTCTCTCTTTTGGTTACATTATCACAAGTACTGTCACAAAATGCTATTTCATTGACAGTTTTATTCTGTTTCTGCATTGATATCCAGCCCTATAAGCCATCTCTGGTAGAGCTTCCATTTCGTGACACCAATGTCACTGGAACATCTCTATGCCACAAGTGGCCTGATCTCCATTAGAAGATCAAGCATGTTTTAAATGGACTCTTTTTTTTTCTTATTTGTAGAACAAAAAGATTTCTTGTCTGCAGTAAACAAAATCTGACTGCTGTTATGTTCACAGCACGGCTGCTTTATAAACCAATTAAAACTATTTTTAAAAAGTAAGGAACTTGTTTCAAATTATTTCAAGGGAAAATACAGGCATGATCTGAGGAAAGAAAATAGAGAAATATAAGAAAAATCATGTGGAAGCTATAGAAAAGATTGCAAAAGCATTTTTTTTCTTTCTTTGGAAATTGGAGGCACAAAAACTACCATAATTTTTGCTCACTAATGAAATAAGCAAAAAAGTTCTGGGATTTTACCTGTATTCATTTGTTCTTTGAATCAGAGCTAACAGAGTAAACCCACTGTTTCTCTTCCAGTGAAATTTTCAGAGCTGCTCTTCTGAGAACTGTCCTTAGCATCTATTCTGTAAAGAACAACTACCTTCTGTTTTCAGATCACATTATTTACAAAAGGATAAATATTTCCAAAACCTGCAATTCAATTTGATGTTGGCAAATGGGTTTAGTTACAACTACAGAAAACTCCTTATTAAATTAGTATTCAAGCATATGCTCTCCCTGGTTTATAGTTACTAATTTCCTGTTATGAACTCTTCAGTTAACCAACATCTATGGAAACATCTACACATTGTGGATGGGACAGACACCTATGGTTGTACTGAATGGATACAAAGCAGTAAAAGATGGCATCATCACCCACTCAGAGGAAGTTTCTGGAAGACCTCTCACCCCATTCTACAGGGATATGATGGGCGAGAAAGGTACAAGGTGTTACACCAGACTGAAATAGGAACAAGGTGTAAAAAAGGAAAATGCTTTCCTGTACATACACACATCAGCTACTGCTGTACAAAAGCATAACTGGGCTTTCATAGCAAAGATGTTCCATGCAGAGCTGAGCATGTTAAGAAAAGGAAAAAAAAAAAAATTCTTCTTGTATAAAGCCACTGACTTTTTTTCCTTCCCAATAGATCCAAAGGCACATTTGCCTGGAGAAGCTGCCCTTTAGCTGTATCACTTCTAAATCACTTCTACATGAAGATTGTTAATGTGGACAAAGCTGTTCTGTCTTTACCAAAACCCATGGCCACTCAGTTTCCAGGGTCACATTCACGAGAAGCTGAAAATCATAAAATCCTCAATTAGAGACCAAAACTCAGAGTCTAAAATTGTGGTATCTTGTTATTGACACATAACCTCATTTACATCAAAATCTGCCTCCTGCAGTGAAAGAATTTCCCTTCCCAGCAATGAAATATATGTTTCTGTGTTCTTCAGGTATTTTCCTGACAAGTGGCCACACCTGGAAGCAACAGAGACGCTTTGGCATGACAATTATAAGAAGCCTGGCACTCGGTAAGAACAATTTGGAGCATCAAATTCAGACAGAGGCCTGTCACCTTGTGGACATCTTTGCAAACACGAAAGGTAAATTCACTAGAAAGGCAACACTTAGAGCTTTTTCTGAAATATTAGGTGTGGTGAAAGTTTCACAATACATTCTTACAAGTCATATAGATATTTTTCATATTAGTAGGACTTTTACTGGCTTCTTAACTGCATTCTTTGCAAAAAATGTTTTGTCTGCACAGTGGGCAACATAAAATTGTTTTTTAAAGTAAGGATAGTTAAAAAAATATTTGTTATCAACACAGTCTTGGGAACAGCTGGTAACAATTCTTATCTTCAAGGAGTATTGAAAAATCCTATGCTTTTCTACATAAAATACACAATGTGTGACCTTCTGCAAGTCATTCTAGGACAGCAGACTTTTAGGATTTGGCAGAGAAAGAACTCCAACACAAGGAATGTATCATTCAGTTGTCCAACAAAACTTTTTTTAAGTTTTGGATAAAATAGAAACCAATAGAATTTTAGCAAGATGCCAAAATAAAGCAATTAAATATAAATATTCTGAGCAGCCAAATCCCTCATACACATTGTGTTCCATACTGAAATGAAAACACAAGAGAGGTTGCCTGAGGTCTCTCTCCAACTCTCCTTGAACCATCTCTCTTCCAAGAGCAACATATTCCCACATCTTTAAAATGTAGGAGATGAAAAAAACATCTACTCCAAGTCCCTGTACAGCCCAAATCCTCACCTTCCATGCAATCCTTCCTCAATTTTAAACTCAATAAATGCATTTATTCTTTCCAAGAATTACCAAAAGCCTGAAGTCAGGGATGTATTTTCCATAGAAGGACCATTCAAAGGTTGGCCCTGCCATTGAAATGTGTACTTAAATTTATGATTTCTGGATTTAATCCATTTAAATGGGAGCCATTTTCCATCCCACTATGTGATTTTTGCCTTTTCCGTCCCACTATGAAAGCTTTGCCTTTTCAGTCTGTGGGAAAAAATATATATACATATATGGTGGAATTGTTAAGCTGTTATTTGAAAGCCAAAGGGGATAAGTCATTTCAACATGACTAAGAAAATAAAAATCTAAATTTGTCGTTGTTGTTTTGAGGAGGAGGAATGTTTGTTTCAGTGTTTAATTGCCAAACCAAAATATCTGCCTCCAGATTTGAAGGCATAGGTTCTAATCAATTGCTTGTATTTCCACACAATCCAGACTCCAAGTCAAAGAAGAAAAAAGAGACTTAATGTTTGTCTTCTCAAAACTGATAATCACTGTATTTTACAAGAGTAAAGAGCAGACTGAAAATTAAGATTCCCTGCACTTTTACAATTCATGTACTTAATATGTATTAAAACAGGGTTCACTTGTATGAAATTTATCAAAAAGTAGTCTGATCCCTTATTTTTACCATTAAAAAAAAAAAGTCTTCCTTGTTTTTCTCACTGTGTTCTATCCAGAAGTACTTACAGTACCTCCTATACTCACAGGCAAACCTTTTGACCCCCACACTTCCATTGTCCATGCCATTGCAAATATAATTTGTGCTGTTGTTTTCGGTCATCGCTTCGCCAGTGAGGATGGATCTTTTAGCAAACTTATCAAAGCTATTTATTTTGTGATCTACTTTCAAGCTACTATCTGGGGCAGGGTAAGAACTTAGTTTTCTTGTTCTTATTCCTTTAAATGCATTTGCCCTTGACAAGTCATAATGTGACAATTATTCCCAAATGGTTCCATACCATTGTTCTGCAAGCCACTGTGAAGAAATAAATTCATACCTTGTATATGTCGTTACTGCCTTTTAATCCCTCTATGTCTGTAAATCACACGCCCTAAAATTTAGATCATCACTGGTTTTCACAGATTTCCAACAAGTAATCGTTTGCAGAATACTGCGTATGTAAGACTCTTAATTCTAAAAATGAAAGCAACTTCTAAAATAAAAATTTTGTTTAGTCTTGCAAGTACAGAAGTGTGGTTAATTAGAACTAAGCCTTCAAAGTCCTGTTCTTTTGAGAAGATACCTTGCTTCTCATATTACCACAAAGACCCAGGTTATTCTAGGTATCTATAAGATACGGGTTACAACCTCAGCACATCAAGGATATTTTTAGGTTCTCAGAAGAATAGCTATTGCTTATGTTGTGCAGATTTCAGCATACCGGCATTCTACAACATTATCAGGCTCTCCGTAAAGAGATGCCTTAAAAAACTTACAGTAAAAGAATTAAGGTTAAGAAAATCTGTTTGTGAGCCAGATTCAGCCCTCAATTACTCCTATTCACCCATTTTCAGAACCATTGCTGCATTCCTAAGTATTCATCAAAAAAGTAAAATATAATCATACTCTTAGTACTTAATCTCTCTCTGACTTGTGTCTATTGCTTCTCATCCTAATTCAGAGCCCATGTGTTGCAGTGACTTCACAGAGGTATCAGGAAATCAGAATTCAGTTTAAAAGAGTTCACATTCCTTCCTTTCTGTCTAAAACGATAGCTGTATGATGCTTTCCCGTGGCTTATGCACCGTATCCCGGGGCCTCATCAGAAGGTGTTTGCATACAATGACTTCATGCACAATTTGGTCATGAAGGAGGTCCAGACCCATGAGAGGCAGAATACAGGTGATCCACAGGATCTCATTGACTTCTACCTAGCTCAAATAATGAAAGTAAGTATCTGTTTACCACACTATCCCCCCTCCTTGGCCTCAATGCCTACTACAAACAGTTCCAGTAACTGCCACGGAATTTTTACCTGCACACTTTGTGTAGCACTGAAGATGTTTGTTTGATGGGCTGCTCACTGTTTCTGTCAAACAATGACAATTTCTACATGAGTGATGAAATGTTTGCAATTACCCACTTCATAGTCTTCTTGTGAATATACCCTACAGACCAAAGACGACCCTACTTCCACGTTCAATAAAGACAATATGGTTCAGACTGTGGTTGATCTTTTGTTGGGAGGGACCGAAACAACAAGCACCACCCTTCTCTGGGCACTGCTCTATATGGTACAATACCCAGAAATACAAGGTGAGCAAAAGCATTACCAGAGAGAACTGCATTCAACATCATAATGAACATCTCAGCGTAAGTATTACCTCAATCACTTGAAATACCTCAAAATAATCCTTAACCATGCATATGAATGGTGGTACATCAACAATTAAGATCTAGAAAATGGAAAGTTAAAGGAAACAAACAGGTGATTTCCTCTACAGTTCACCAGCAACACTCACAGAAATTACAAGTAGCCACTGTTTTCCTGTTTTCCCTCACTAAAAGGGGTTGGCAAGACAGAATAACAAGTTAAAGACATTTCATATGCAATCTAGCCTCCTCCTAACCTTCAAAGTGGAAAAGTTTTCTGGTCTGATGCGTATTTATAAACGTAACAGAAATTACACCTGCAATTTCAAATTCTAATCCATTTTTTGAAACATAGAACTGTATTGTCCTCATCACCATGTACAATGTGCCTTAAATGAGACATCATCCTGTGCTGTGGGAATATTCACTTCCTTGATCAACTGAAACCAACGCAGCAGTCAAACTACATGTCAAGGCATTTCATAGCAACGTAATTTATTTCCCCGGTCCTGGATATTCTCATACAAAAATCTGCAGGATAAAAAAAGGGGGGGAAAGACTTATTTTCATTTCCCTTTCTGCAGAAAAGGTTCAAAGAGAAATAGAGGCTGCTGTGGAACCCTCCCATCCCATCAGCTATGAGGACCGTAAGAAGCTGCCCTACACAAACGCGGTGATTCATGAGGCTTTGCGGTACAGCAACGTCACTTCTGTGGGGGTCCCTCGGCAATGTGTGAGGAGTACAACTCTGCTGGGCTTTCACATTAAAAAGGTACATGTTTCTTAAAGCTTTGAGCTATTAATATTTAGTATTTATACAACAGGAGCTTCTACAGCTCCTGACCTTGTAGAGAGAGAATGCGGCAATGTGTCACAGACATTGAAGAGTACAAAAACCAAACAGGAAGGTGTTAGGATTAGCCTGGCAAGCACACAAAACAATTCAAGCTCCACCATAACTTAGACATGAAGACACTTCAGTGGTCCTGACAGATTACATAGACAAAGGCAAACATGCAATAGGTTACATCAAACAGAAGGTACAAGGGGTTGTGTACCTGTAAAACACCAAGCTGAATCCAAACACTGGGCTGCAGGCACAAGATGGTAGAGAGAAGGAAAAGCAAAAAAAAAAAGGAAAAAGGAATCAATCATACATGGAAAATAAAAACTCTGCTGCTTCTTGCAGGGCACACTTGTATTGCCAAATCTGCACTCTGTGGTGTATGACTCTGAACACTGGGCGACCCCTTGGAAGTTCAACCCAGATCATTTCCTTGATTTGGATGGCAACTTCGTGAACAAAGAGGCATTCCTACCTTTCTCAGCAGGTAACACTCTGACCTTGAATATTCCTGTTTGCTGTGTCTTGCAGTAAGATTTAAAACACTTTTTCTCAGTTCTAAAATTTTAAAAATACAAATTTATTAAAAAGTATTTGGCACAAAGATTTAAAGTCAGGGGTTTTTTGCTCTGTAAGAGCCACAAATAGTGTCTTGCATTTTGTATTTTTCATGCATTCAAACAGAAGATAAGTATGGCCAAGACACACAATGCTCTTTCCTTGGCATACGTAGGGTTCCCACCATAAGGGTATCTGAGCTTCTTAATTCCTAATGTGTTAAATCAAAGTAACACCCTCAAATCAGAAAATTGATTTATTTTCACCTTACAAACAGGAAGCCTAATGACAAAAGTAGTATGATTTTTTTAGATATACAGAGAAAACCTGTGATAAAGCAGGAAATCAAACCTCAGTCTCCCAAATCCTACAGTAGTAGTCTAGCACCAGGTTCTCTTGAATCTGTAGAAAACTGGCACAATCCAATCCTTTCAGCAGAATATTATTAGGCAACAAAAAAAATTGTAACTTTTGAAAACCATATTACAATGTACAGCTTACCTAACTTACAGTGCAAAATGCAGGAATTCAGAGATATAGGAGAGCAAAAACAAAAAGGAAAGAGTGAAAAGCAGTATAAAACATAATTCTAGAGAGTTTCTCTAGTCTAACAATTCCTCCAATACACAGATTATGAAGAAAAGTAGCACAAAACAGGAAACTGGTATCATTACTAAAAACTAAATTATAAAAATTAAGCAATAAAACCACTGGGAATTTGATTTTTTTCATGTTACTGTGACAGATTATACTATCATACACTTCTGTAGATAAGAAGCAAGTAAATATTGAGTAATGTACAGTCATATTAAATGTAGTAAATCAAGATTTTAAAACCATTTGCCTAAATTGTCTGTAAATCCTAAATTCAGCTTTGCAAAACATGTACTTAGCCTCTTACCTCCTTTACTTACCAAATGCCCACTAGCTCACGTGAATCAAGACAACTAATGTGGGCTCCCATTTCAACTCGGGCATAGGACAATTTCTTTTTTAACTTGCTTTGTTTGTTTTGTGCTTATATAATCTGAGTATTTACATATCCTGAACACCTATCTTTTTCTTTTTTTTTTGTATCTGGAATACATAGATATCTTGAAATATACTGTGAAAACAACATGCCAAAACGAGTCACCGAGTCCATACATCACAGCACATGCCACTACACATTATGTTCCCTTAGCTCACTTATCTGCTCCTGACAGCCTTAGAGATCATGGCCTACAAGGACCCAATATACCCTTCTGAATTGCTGTTAGCCTGATTACATCCTTTTCCTTGGCTTCAGAACTGCATCCCACAATGCTTCAGCCTTCCCTCTTCAACAACTAAAGACTCTGAAGTATATGAAACCAGATTTTAAAAAGCTTCACTGAGAAGCAATACATGGTTCTCACAGAACAAGGAGCAAAAAAATGGAAAGGGAGAATCTCATACATGCTCCAGGGGTGAAAAAGCCTAACTAAATCAACCAAAACCCCAAACCAAGCACCTGACATACAGTTTCTCGGTTAAACGTTTCCCATCTCCAAAAAAACTTCTATAGAAGGAAATAATTGTCTCATGTTAACAGAACTGATGGAACTCAGTAGAATTCTGTGTGAAGTTCTTTTACAGAACTTAACTATATACAACTAACTGTGTTTTTCACCTGCAGGGCACCGTGTATGTTTGGGGGAACAGATGGCACGAGTTGAACTGTTCATCTTCTTTACCAGTCTCCTTCGGGCATTTACATTCCAGCTTCCTGAAGGAGTAAAGGAAATCAATCTGGAGTATGTTTTGGGTGCAATACTGCAGCCACATCCATATAAACTCTGTGCTATTCCACGCTAGTCTGCAACACACTACAATGCAGAGGGATTTCAACCAGTCAGTAACTGCAGATCCTATAAAAAGATGTATCACTATCTCAATTGTATGTAGCTCTCAAGTGTAGGTAGCTCAGTGTAGCAAATTAAGTGTGGTTTTATTTAGGAGCCCTGTCCTCATGTACTGAACTTTTTGAAATGAAAATAAGTGTACTTGCCAAAGCTCAGATAACTGGCTTAGGCATATACAAGTACACAATAATACATTTTTTAAAAAATTTATTTTCACACTCACGGTAGCAATGAATTAGATGTAGGATTTTAGAGAAGTGATCTGTATCAAGCAGTTTCTCTGTCAGGTATCACACTCTTTAAAATGACACAATTGTTCTCATGCAGCAAGGATGCCTGAATAAAAATAAAATTTTCAGTAAGCTGTTACTCCTCAGAGTTCACAGGTCTTTTCTTACATCTTCTTGCAGAAGGTAATAGAGTACATACACTTTTCCTTTCACACTCCCATAAGCATTATATAGTGTAGCATAAACTTCACACACACACACAAATAACCACAGAATGGCACCTCTCATAACCACAGCCCATGTAAAAAATCCTTCCACCTTTTTTTACTTCCTCAGTATCCAATTCCTATTTCATCGCAACTTGGGTCCATCTGCTTTCATGAACCTTTCTTCTCTCTAGAAACATTATTGTATGATCCAATGATTTCTCATTTGAAGAGAAAGGAACAGCCTTTCAAGAAATTAAGAAAATAAACTAAAATGTCAGTATTTGTTAAAGCAGGCGTGGGAGTGATTTATTATGCAGGCTGTATTCTTTTGTTCTTTCTCCACAACAACAGATGTGGAAGGTTCTGACCATTTAAAATTCAGCTGCAAGCATCTTAACAGCTTTCAATTTTCAAAGTCCAACAGAAGCCAGTATAAATCATGGCAGGACATAGTTAAAAGCAGAAGTAGAATATTACACATTTCTCAGACATAAAACTAATGGAAGACTTGATTCTCCTCTGAAATATTTCCAATTTTCTAATCTTCAATATTTCCCAATGTATTACCTTCCATTTGCTGAAAACTCCAAGACTAACATACTGTAAAGTTTGCTACCACAGAACAAAGGCAAACTCAACATCATTGATATTTTTCACTTACCTTTTTAATAAAAGCCATTTTAAAACTTTCAACGTTACTTTATTTTTATTGAGGAAAATATAACATTTGCAAAATCCTGCTTGAATAGGAAATACTTTCAAACATAAATTAAGAAAAATCTTGTAAACTTGCTATTTCTTACAGTGAAGGCAGATCTTGCATAAAATACATTCTCACAGATTTACAAAAGCAGTCTAACAGGATAGTTCAAAAGTTTTCAAGTTTTGTCGGTTTACTTCCTGGTCTTCATTAAAGAAAAACTCACAAAAAAACATCTTTCCTTTCAATGTACCATTTGCCTGGTTCCATAAAGGGCCCAAGGTAAAGTGCTCAGCAGCAGGACTGGCAGTGTCAGATACAAGCTTGGACTTTCTTTGCTCCAGTGTATTTTGATGGTTCTTGAGGTATGTCCTCCCTGAAAAAAAGACTCCAGTTTTTCCTTCATGTTTACTCCTTTAATCACCTGAAGTTATTTTGTCAGGTTGAAAACTTTTTTTCACAAAATATTATTTCATAATCATAGAATGGTTGTAGTTAGAAGAGATCTTAAAGACCATCTCATTCAAACCCCCTGCCACAGGCGGGGACACATTCCACTAGACCAGGTTGCTCAGGGCTCCATCCAACCTGGCCTTGCACTTACATTTTCTGGTTTTCTTCCAAAACTGTATCCTGGGTTAAAACATGCACATATTCTTCACCTGTATTTCTGAAGAACTGAGGTACATTTGCTGTACAATGCTTGTTCTAAAAACACAGGAAGAACAAATATGCAGAGTCTACATGACTAAAGGAGGTATTTTTACAAAGAAATTGTCGTAGGCCTGTTGTAGGCAGTTGGTACCAGTGAAAAACCGTTGGTCTAAGAGCATCTTCTTGCTATTCCATTTAAAACCAAGAACAGCAAGAGGTGAGGCATTCCTTGGCTTTCCGGTGTTTCTTGAAATGACAGTGAGAGAATTCCAGGTTACCTTTTCATTACAGTTGTAATGGAAATCTATAAGAAAATGAGCAATACAGGAAAAAAAAAAAAAAAGATATTTCATGAGGGTTTTTTTTTTTGTCAAGAAGGAACTCATAAGGATTCAAAGTGAATCAGAGACATGACAGATTTAGAAATTAAGGATAAAATGAAAGCTTTCCTGTGAAACATCTTCCAAAAAATCTTAAAAATCATATATCCCATCACTTCAGTAATTAGAAAACAGTCAAACTTTCAGAAAAATAAATGGACATCCAGCTCTGCTATTGCTATGCATCCCTTAGAAATCACCAGCCCGGCTCCTGAGAGATCTAGGCAGTCTGCCTCACTGAGGAGTTAAACCCCTGAAAGCACAAAATGATTTCAATTCCAGTCTTTAGAAAAGCCTATGCTGTTGAAGATTAGATTCAGACATTAATTTCTGACACTGGTAATAAAACTGTAGCTGCAATTTCCAGGTTCCTGAAGCTTTCAAGTCCTTAAGAATCTAAACTGCTTGTTCCCCTGATTCTGTTTTCATGGAATATAAGAAACATGTCTTTGAATACATTCCTTCTGATAAAATGGCTTTGCAACGTTTTATTTCCAAAACAACAGGAATAAAGAACTTTCATTACATACTTCACCTCCTAAATGCTAAAATAACAAGAACCATGTGGAAAGCGCACACAGGTCTGTGCCGATTTTTGGGAACGGCACAAAATCCACACTGTTTGTGTGGTTTTAAGGACAAAATGTAATCATTGGTCAACATGACCTAGATTAAGAAAATGAGTCAGCCAGTTCTAACCTTAGATGAATTTGGGAAAACCTTTTTGTTTTGTTTAAACCTTATAGGGAAAGACCCAAGTATGTAGCTGGTCTTCTTCCACCTAATAAGCACAGTATTATCAAGGACATACTTTAACTCACCATTCAAATCAGATATTAAAAAATTGTTAAAATACATTCAAAGTTCTCCTTTCCACATAGTAAAAATACTGTAAGAGTTACACAGCATTCACATACAACCCTTCAGTATTACATGCCTATCTAACCAAACAGAACACAGAGCCAAAATATTAAATAGCTGGCATTAACTTCATCAGAACAGCTTGCACACCAGGAAGGATTCTAATGGCAGGATACTATATGGGCTGGCTGTAAGGAAGCAAATAAAGAATTCTAGAGTGGTAGAAGTTGATCTTTGAATTGCCTGTTTGACCTTCTCTTTTTGCTGTGCTTTAAGGCTTTTCAACTCTATAATGTCATTAAATTTCAAAATCACAATAGGTAGAATACCAAGTTAATATCAAAGTCAATCAGATGGAGGAAGAATATGGCCTATAATTAAAGCAAACAGATCTATGGTGACACCAGGAATGAATATAGCAAAATATATCTATCAAAATGGATCACTTACCTCTTGCAATACTTGTCCAAGTGTCTCCTGGCTGTGAATGCGCTTCCTGTTGAAAACCCAAAACACACTTATTTCTGAACAAAGCATTGAGAAATCTTGAAAATATCTATTATTTATCCCACTTTCGAAAGAGAAGACTGTTACATGTTGCATATTCTCTCTCTTACAGAATCTTGATGCAATTCTATGGAATCTTACTGCAATCTTATGAAATCTACAAACTCAGATTCAGATGTGTTGTTATGCACATCAGGAGGAACTACCTAGAGTAAGGTCATCTACCCATCACATTTTTTCAAAAAATTGAGAAAGAACCCTGATTATTAAAAAGCTGAGTTAAATTTCAGTATAAATCCTAATATCCAGATATAGCTCATTATAAGTTGCTTTAATGCCATCTTCTCCAGCACTAGACATCTGTTATTCAGCAACTCATGCACGAAAATGTAACAAATACTTCTTGTTTAAGTCATTCTTTCAACATAATCAAAATGGTAAGCAGTGCATGCAAACACAACAGCAAAACAAAGACTAGAAAAAAAAATTCCATAATGCATGCACTAAAAGCTCTAAAAATACAAATGGATGGCAACATAATTTTACCTGTCTATTTTGGTTGCTATGACCACTGTAAAATTGCCTTCTGTATTGGGCAAGTACGTAGAAGGTATAATGACATAACTTCCTGCAGGAAGCCTGCAAAGTCTGCTTACTTCCTGCGCATAGCAATGAGGAACACAGCTCACCAGTGGCTCCAAATGTAGAAAAGAAGTAGTTTGTGGTTTCCAGCTGCTGTTAGGCACCTGCAAAAAAGAATGAAAACATGCCTAAATTTTCATCTGTTTCGGGTCTCAGGATGTTTCATACTTAGGATACCACAGTATGGTATAATCCATCTCAATTCCACTCCAAATACTCTGCTTTACAGAGCTAGAGAGAAGAGGGATGGGAAGACTTCCAGAAAACCCAGATGGTGGTATTAAGTACAGATGAATCATTCCTAGCATGTTTGTAGACAATTTATGCAACCCACTACTCACACAGCATTAAAGCTTTTTCTGTTATCTAACCTCACTGTTCCCTGCTGAAGCCTAATGCATTTGATTTTCACCTCATGGATCTGGTGAAGACAGTGTGTCCTTCCTTTTCCAGTGGCCTTTCCTGTATTAAAAATTAATACTAGACTTCATATAATGCCCTTGTAAGCATAAAAAGTGCCAGTCTTTATTCACATATTGTATTATTTCAAGCCTTGCCTGAGGGAGCAGTGGCTGAGGCCCCGTTTAACGGCTGGCCCAGTCTAGAAAAGAGTGCATGTAGCCTCATCAGCAGCCTCCTGCCATCTCCCTGACATACGTCTTACAGTCCCAGTATATCTCCTGGGTGTCCCAGCTTCAAAAGGTGTTGAGGCAGCCAAGTTGGTGCTCTGTAATGATGCAGCGGGTGTGCATTTTCCAGCCCGAGGGTCCCTGGGAGGCTGCCCTTGTGGTCTGTCTGAACCCTGACCCAGACCTAACACAGCAGGGGCACTGCACCCGAGTTCCCTATCCCCATGGATGTTCCACAGGAGCAAGGTGTAGTAGCAGCAACTCTTTTGTCCTTCCATGATCCTTTTTGCATGCCTGTTGCAGTCCCAGTATCCCTTGCACTGTGGGCTTTCTGAACCCTAAGCTCAAGCAGAAGAGCACCTTGACACTGCTGCCCCTGAGGGTCCCCATGGCCGCGGGGGGCCCAGATTGGAAAAGTGTTGAGGCACCAAGGTTGGCAGCCTGCCGTGATCCTCCTGACATGCCTTTCCCAGAACCAATGGCAGTAGGCTCTGTGGCTCTCTCAACCTTAACCCCAACCTTTGCCCTAATCCTAGCTCTAATTCAACCTGAACCCTAAGCCTGACCTGAAACCTAACGGGACATTGGTTCTTTAGTGGAGTTCTCAACCTCCTCGGTGTCCCAGCTTCCAAAGGTGTTGAGGCAGCCAAGATGGTGCCCTGTAATGCTTAACTCCAGACTTGTTTGGCTCTGGCACACACATGTAAAACCTGTAACTGTCCAACCAAATTGTATCTTGTTTGATTTCTGATCACCTGCTCAAGATATCACAGTCTTTTTCATCCAACATCACTTGCCTATGGACAAATAAGTAATAATTAAACATGAAGAAAGGAAGTTTTCATGATGAATTACTTAAGGTCTGGTCCTCGATCACTTGGACACTGAAAATTCTTTGAAAATTCTCAAAAGAGTTCGTAATTTCTAAAACTAATGTAGAATGCTGTAAGGATTCAGTGGAACCAATTATCTGGTTACTATGCTACATAACTACATAGTTATCCCGTATCTTTCAATGGCATTACTGTCCAGGATCAGAAGCAGCAGGTCCCTTGGAGCCCTGGACTGACAGGCTTACCTTCATCAGGCAAATGTGCAGATCAAACCGACCAGAAGCCTTACCTGGAAAATATGGAAACCTATTGGACGACACTTGCTATCCTGGCAGTGCTGACGGAGGGTAACTTTCACACTGCTTTTTCCTGGTCCTGCAGGAATGGAGAGGGGAAAGCAGGGATTGGTATGGAAGGAGGGGAAGTTCCTGCTACCTCCAGCACTTCGTCCATTTTTCCAGCTTCCGTGCAACTGCACTGTCTCCCATTCACCAGCTGGGAGCTCTTCGCAGAGGGCAGCATCTGTGGGTGGTGGCTTTAGCTCACTGTCAAATGTAAGAGAGAAAAGAAACAAAAATGTATAAAACCTGTGTACTGTCAGAATACAAAAAAATCTAAAAGGCTTTAAACGTGTTGCCAACAGTACACTTTGCCTCTGCATATAGCACTAAGCTGCAGTTTAGAGTTAAGATGCTACTCATCTGGCTACTTCTGATTAGCATTTTAACGAGGTAGTAGCAGCTTCTTGACAAAAACAAGGAACTAGAGCACTATTTAACAGCATGGTTTTGTCTTTGAATTATCCGGCACTCCATACAACTCTGAAGTATTCTGAACACTCAGACTTAGTGCTACACTTCATATATTGATGTCAACAACTATAAAAAATGTTCTGTTTTGTTTCAAACCTACCTGAGAGAGATCCTCCCCGTTGAAAATACACGAAGCAAGAAATTCCCTACTGCGTCTTTCAGAAAAGTGCTGGGAACAACAAGATAAAAGCCAGGCGAAAGGTCACAGCACACGTGGACTTCTCTATCGTAGGAATGGCAGATGGTACCTACAACTGGAGGAGCAGAGAGGGTCTTTGGAAGGTTAAATCGTTTCTTCTCCACCTAGAACAGATGCATAATGATGTGTGGTGGTTTAGGAAAAATAAGTAGTTTCTAATAAAACTAAAAAATATCAAATATTGTTTAAAACATTTTTAAACATGCATGCATTTACAATGGAACCAAGGAGGAGAGTATCAGCAAATAAGCTGTACATCAAAGAGGAGTAGGAAGAGTTAATATTCAAGAGCAGTAAATTTAGGAATAGTCTCCAAATAATCAGCCTGAAGTGTCACTAGTTTGGAGCAATCTCAAGCGCTCAGTGACAAGAAGAAAGTACTAACCCACTAATAGCTTGTACAGACAGTAACTGTGAGATAATCAGAGATGCAAAATGCATGACCCATTGAATTGTATCACTGCCATAAGAAATGAATAATTTCACTCAAATGTCTCAGTAGTGCTTCAAGACTTATTTGCAAAAAGAAAAATGTCACTCACATATTACCTTCCAGACATGCAATCCCACAGCCTGGTAATTCTTCCCCTGTACACCTCCAGTCAAAGATGGATTTTCCTCTGCTAAATGAGTTGGATTTTGAATCCTTCCAGCCCAGTCAGTGCTGTATTTCCTGTGTTTCTGCAGCAGAGCAATGCACACCTCACTTGTTTCACAGACCCTCAGCCAGAACTTGGGGTTTGTAGGGAAGCTGCTGTTGTTACGGCAGCCACCTGCAGACTGGCCTCTCACCCAGGATCCAAAAAGATTCTGTGAGTGACACAGCACTTTCTCTAACAAAATAAGAAAAATATGGTGCAGATTTCAGATATGGGAGGCTACTTCATTTTACACAACAAACATGGAAGAGATTCCCCAGCCCAAGAAAAAATGTTATCATAGCCCTGACACCAAGCAAAATTCATGACCAAGATTTTGAGAAGCATGAGAAGTAATGTCACAATTGGTAATGGCAGACCGATGACATGATTTTTACAGAAACAGTTTCTAGAAATCTCAAGTGTATCTACCATTAAAAACAAAATATCACAGAGCTGTCCAGAACAACAGCTTTCTAGACAGAGAACTAATCTCTCAATCAACTAACAAGTAACTAGGTTTCAGAGAAATATCAAAGCTTCAATTTCCTCTTGTCCTTCTGTTCTTCCCAGCAGAGAGAGAAAAGGCCTATGGGTCTGAAGAAGAGGGAAAAACTGAGAAAGAGAAATTATGGTCTAGTTGCATCCATTAGCAATTCAAATCAGCCCTTCCCATTGACATGTTATTTACATGAGAAAGATATTTTCTCATACCACACCTGTATAGAGGCTCTGAAGTTGTCCTTCCTCATTGACTGGAAAGCCCATGGTAATTTCATCAAATTCCCTGAAAAATTCCTCTTCATCAACCCAGAATTCTCCCTCTTGGACCTGTGAGAGCAGTTCTGAAGCAACTACTGGATCTAGCTGGCTCCATCCTTCACCACTGCACATAAGACAAAAGTTAACATTCAGCTCTTTGCCCAGTAGAGTTCCAGACCAATGTTCTACCAAATACCTTATGGAGCAGGACAATAAGAAGAGATTTCTTCCCTTGATTGTGAAATACTTGCATTGAATATTTCTGTATATGGGTTGCTGGGAAGTGAGAGGAATCATAGACAGTAAAAGTCACAACTTATCCAAGAAAACCTAGAAACAACCTAATATCAGACTGGATACAGCAGACTATTTTTAGATGAAATAGGTGTTTTGCTTACAACAGTCAGTGCAGCCCAAAGCGTGAGAGCAAAATAAAGAATTTTAACGGCTGTTAAAAACAGCAACAAAACAGTTAAAAAAGCTGCACAGTGACTGTTCTGGAAGAATCAAAAATTGCCCTTTGTATAAAGCAGCTGGTTATCTCCATGAATCTGTCATGATAAACTAAGAATTTAAACACCTCATTATTTAGGGGCCATTAAAAGCTAGTAGTTTCAACATTTTTCATTGTTTCACTAACAAAAAAAGAACAGTTCTGCACTTAAATAAAACAGGGATCTAAGGCCACCCAATGGAACACTCCCCACTTGCATCTATTTGGCAACTTACTGTTTGGTGAAGAAACTACAAGAGACCAAGTGTATAACTACAACCAAAACTCTGCCAAAAGCAACATCAACTGAAGTCTCAATTACGGGAATTTAAGTCATCTATTTAAGTCAGTGGAAAAAACTTATTTCTACAAAAATGTTTATTAACATCATCATATTGATACCACATTTTAATGCTGAACGCTTGCTTGTTGGGTCAAGAATTGCATGTTCTTTTGTACAGTCAAAACATGCTAAGGCTTTTTAAAACAAGCTAGTAGGGTCTGCCCTTTAATTCTTCTTACTTTGCTCTAAGAACTGCTACACATATTTCTACATTTCCTTTAACAGATCTCTTCTTTATTTCTACTCTATATGGACTCTGTACCAGCTTCTCCTATTCATATCAGTCTACAGAAATGAGAGCACACAAGCAACAAACACTAGCATCCATTCTTCTGCTATATTTTGTTTTGTAAATACTTCTTTGCATGTTTTCTGCAATTGAACCAAGATCACATGAGAAAAGTCAAGTAAAGATGAGTGATTACAAGTCACAGAAATGATCAAAGATACTAGATCAAATGTAGAACAAAAAAGCACCAGAAAAAAATCAGAAACAGAAAATAAACACATTGAGTTTATTTCTATGAAAAGATATGATTTGATAAACCAAAAATAATTAAAAAATTTAATTACCAGAACTAGGAGATCAAAATTACCAGCCTCAGAACCAACAAGATGTGTGAACTACCAACTCTCTAAAGGACTGAAGTCCCTTAGACACACACTGAAGTCTCTCTCCTCCACTACAGACTACGAGCAG
Organism: Calyptomena viridis; assembly: GCA_013390005.1. Lineage (NCBI taxonomy): Eukaryota > Metazoa > Chordata > Aves > Passeriformes > Eurylaimidae > Calyptomena > Calyptomena viridis. The sequence goes on along the minus strand of WEIV01014158.1, from coordinate 77,624 downwards.
TGTTTGCCTATGCCATACATAGATATGCTTTGTGCTTCAGAACTTTCACAAATGATTTTCCAAACAGAAAGAAACCTACTCACCCCTCACACCAGGGCCCTTTCCAGCACCGCCTCCCCCAGGGATTTCGTATTCGTAGTAGGAAGATTTCCTTGCCTGACACTTCAGACAGATTCAATGTGTCTATCACAATAAAGGCATGAAATTCTCCTAGTTCACTTGCACCTGAATAGAAAAAAGCATTTGAGAATAAACAAAAGAACCTCTTCCATATTTTAAAAGGAAATTAAACTATCCTGTGAAAGAAGGTGATTTTGAGATAAAAGGAAATGGGTTTTAAATCTTATTAGAACAGCACAAGAAACAACCCAAATAGTTCATTCTACTTGTGAATATATAAACTAAAATTTTAAGGTGCATTAACTCACTCCTTGATTTCAAACACATACAAATTCACCATGCTGAAATTCACTGGGGTTTTTAGGGTTGTTTTCGAGATGTTTTTTTGAGGTGGTGCATTTGGTTTTGAGAACTGATCACATTAGCATCTAATACAAAAGGCACTCCTCATTCTGAACTCAGTATCATCCTTAAATCTTTATTTATCCACACTTATACAAAAGTTGCTCCATGAAACTGGCATGGTACTAGAATTGGCACTTGCATTTGCTGGCTGCTTTGTGCTTTGAAGCCTGTTAAAAAGAGACATTTACTATTACCTTGTCTGGAATTGAGGACTGAGCAGCTTATTACACATTGTTCCTTCAGATTCATTAATCTTCTAAACACTGCTTTCTCCAAAACCATGCCAGTCTTCTCTTTCTCCATGTTTTTTCCAGGGCCTTTCAGGGTCCATCTTTCAGCAATTCCTCCAGTCAGATCAACCAAAGCATCAGCCACCTGTCCTGCCCACAACTGCTCATAAGATCCATGCACTCTAATAAAAAAAATTTAAAAAACAAACAAACAAAAATAACAACAGGAAAAGGTTTGTACACAGAGCAGAACTAAAGAAACACGGTTCTTAAGTACTCTCAACCCCACCCTATATCACAATTATGACTGTACCCTACCTCATATCCCAAAGTAGGCAAGAGAAGGTAAATGCTATTTTATTTATACAGAATACAACACCTAAAGAACATGTAAGTCATCAGATATTCCACCGTTTGATGGGAGGTCTGTTAAAATTCATTCCATCCTACATAAAAACTGCTGTAGTCAAGTAGTAGTCACTTGCACATTATTATCCATGCTCTACATCATCTCTCATGCTATACTAACTGCATTCCATATAAATAAAAAACGTTTCTTCTTCTTGAATTATTATTTGTTCATTCTGCACAAGCGACCAGAGTAGCACTTCCTTCAACAATCTAAGCAAACCAAGAGACCACCCAACCTGATACAGCAAATGCAAAAGATAGCAAAAGAAATCAAGACTGTAAGAGAATTATAAGATTAAACAAAAAGATCTCAGCAGAAAACAAAGAATATTACCTTTCAAATCTAAAGAGAAGCTTTAACATGACATCGTTGCTTTACAACTTCTGCTCAATATATCTACAGTTGAATAAATTACTTCATTCTTAAAGCCTTCCTCTGCCCTCTGCTGGCCACCACATAATCTTCCCGCCAAGTGAATTTGGACATTGGATATCTCTCTTACCAGTGCACTTTGTCTCTAAATTGCTTTGTCTATCTGGACAGTTTTTCGATGAATTTGTCATAAACCATAAAATAGTTGCGTTTTCACACAACCAGAGCCTCAACTAGCATAAACTTATACAATGTTGTTGCTTTCTAGGAAAATGTTTGCATGCTTTTTGCTTTTAACTGAGCTCTCATCTTCCCTAGTAAAATATCTTCCTTTAATAAATTGGATGACCAATGGACAGTGACTTAATGAACATCATTTGAATCCTGAAAATTCATTGCAGCTTTTACTTCTCATAATTCTCCCTCTAAGACTACCTTACTTCTTATGCAACTAGAAATACACTTTACAAATCTACAGTTAAAGAGCAACTTCTGCACAAGCCAGGATGGGACCACCTGGAATTCTGTACTGAACAACACACAGATCTATACCCAAAGCAGTCAGATAAAATAAGTAAGCAGAAGGGACACACAAACATTGCACTTCTGTTTCCTTCAATGACAGCATTCACATACTTTGCATAAGCTTTTTCCAGTAGTGGGAGCCAAAACAAATCCTCTGTCTGACACTGGGAAAAGCAGAGTTTACCCCCAAGGCAAGGCAAGCGATCGTCGATGGTCACTTCCACCCAGTGCCCAAACTGCCAGACCCGGCAGGTGAAACAGCCTTGGTAGGACTCATCTGTCCAGCTGGGCTGACCTGGAGGGATTACCTACAGGGCAAAAACCAAAATCAAGACAAACAATGAATTTTTTCTTGTAAACAAAACCAGTTTAATATACACTGAATATCCACCATCTGTAATAAACACAGAAAAAAAAGTTCACAACAAAACCAGTAAAACTGAGCATAATAAAACCCACATTCATATGGCAGCCTGGGACTCCAGAACAACACACAAATGTCAATTAGGTGAATAAAACTTCTCAAACATGAAACTTCTCTGTACCTTGTTCAGTAGGTATTTACTCTTCTGCAAAGCTACACAGGCACACAGGAACCAACAGTCTCCCAAAATTCCTTGCTTCACTTGCACATCCTGCACGTTGTTTGAAAATAACCGAGGAGAAGAACAAATGTCCTAAAATTAAAAGAAGAGGAGTTAAAGCCAAAATCTGCATGACATTCTAAGGAGGTCTGTGTTTTGGGGACTGGGAGGGCTCCAGAGACCTCTCACAAAATAAAAGAATTATTACTTGTAGAAAATTTCCTTTTCAGACACAGCCTAAGCAAGCAATAATAAATAATGTCTTGTGGCTCTTTTGCAGGTACTTTGTGTGATGTAAATCCAGTTCCCACATTAGTATACAAATTTTAGTACACAAACGTCACCATCAGGTGCAACCTCAGCAAAAGCAATAAGAAGTGAAAGATAACATAACTCATCAGCTTCTTGCTAGACTTATGATCAACTGTGCCATCCACATTGAACTGCACACCCCAAGTCACAAAAATCTCCAATTAGCATAAGGGAAAATCTTTCCCAGGGCACATAAAATTAGATTAGTTGGTAGCAAGAAGGGTAATTTCAAATGCAAAGTCCTGAACACTTAATCAAATCTGAAAGTGAGTTTTTAAAGTGCTTCTTCTTATAAATAAACACTGCAAGAGATGGAAATTAACTGATCAGCTCTCAGTAGTAATCAAGGTGTAATGTACAAAAGCAGGAAGCTGCACAATGAGCTCTGTGAAGTCATTTGTTTGCCAATTACACCTGATAACCAACAATTCTGTCACTGTTCTACAGCCACCCCCAGATGCAGAGGAGAAAACACAACTGAGGACAACATACTTTTTTCCTCCATTGCATTTTTATAGCCTTTTTTTCCCCTCCACACAAAGGCAGCATCATAAATACTTCACTTTAAATGAGTGTATCTCAGAAATGCATTCTAAAGCTTTTAGATCGCACATGACTTGCTCTGCAACCCAGCTGTAAGTTTAAAAGCAATACAAGTCATATGAGAAGTTTTAAATTTAAAAAGATTTCTTATTATCAAATAAATTAACAATCAGAAAAATGCAATATGCTTCTGAAAAATTCTAAAAGCCAAATATTTGTTTCCAAGACACTTGGGAAACATCGAAAAAACTGAGAATGATAAAATGGTGCTTTCTAACTTGGTTTGCAAATTATTTGCATGAGGAAACACATTTACAATAAAATATCAGAATTTCTACTAGTGCCATGAAATGCAAAAGCTCTACAAGAGCTTTTAAATCAAACCTACAAACAAGCATCCAGACTTAAAAACTGTAACTCGTGTATTGTTACACTGACATTGTTTTTCCAACTTCTATATTTCTAAACAATAAAAATACCCAGAAGCAGTCATTCAATGCTAACTCGCATTTACTAACTGAAAGCCCAGTTCTTTCATACCCTTTCATACCTTAAAACTCACCTTAGGTCTCAACCAAGATATCGCGCCTTTGAACTGGGCAAGTGGGGTACAATAATCAAAAAATATAGAGAGGTCACTGGCCGGAAACATGGGGTCCGTGTAAAGGTCTCTTTTCACCGTTAATTGCTTTTTCTCTCCCAGCATTTTCAACACAATCCTAAGCAGCTTTGCCGGCCATTTCCACGACTTTATATCGCCAGGCACCAACCTGCAACAGAAGCGAGAGTTACTGGGGAATTGCAACAGGGAAACAAGCAGCCTAGAAGGATTTACTTGGGGACGGAAAGCCTCTCACTCTTAACACGGAGCACCTTGAACCATCACATTGCTGCTTCTTCCAGCACCTGACACCACTCTGCACCGCTCTGCTGGAAGAGAACGGGGAGGGGGTCTCTGAGGAGACCGACATCCACCCAGGTTCCTTACCCCCGCCCCTTTGCGCACACCCCCCCAAAAGGCTCCCCCACAGCACTCTTTTCCTCCGGCCCATCCCAAGCAGGGCCCCTCCGCTCACACCTCCTCCCACTCACCAGCCCCCCGTTCGCACAGGGGCTCTCAGCCCGCCGTCCCCGCTCCCCCCTCACCTCAGGGCCGCCCCGCCGCCATTGCCCGGGGCGGCCGTTACCCGGCAACGACACCGGCCCGTGGCCCCGCCCAGCCCGCGGATGACCAATCAGCGAGCACTACGTAAGGCGCACCACCTATTGGTCCCGCCCCGCCATGAGGGCAGCCGGGCGGTCCCCGGATCCCAGAGCCCGTTGTTCAAATTCACTGCCCAGAAATTCCTGGGAGAAACCGGAGGCTGCCCGCACGGACATGAGCTGGGGGAGGAAAGCGCAGTGGTCACCTAAAATGCTCGTGCAGGCGGAGGACAATGAAACCAAACCCTGTTTTCATGAAAATTGTGACAGAGAAACTGAGAAATTGCTGACCCTCACCAAGTGCATTCCCAACACAATGGCAAAAATCACATTTTCGCATAGCCTATCACCATACAAATGTCCAAGGATTTAACCGGCATAGGAAATACTTCAGCTACTGCTGATCAGTGAAACAGAGAAAAAGCATTAAAAAATACTGACTTGCTCAGGAGAAAGGACAGAAATGCAGCAATAAGAGCCCCATGAGACCATCCTTCAGCATACCAAGGTTTTGGGACAGGTTAAGGCACACTGAAGCCGGCTGCTTTCTTTTTTGTCTTTGGGCCTTTCACGTCAGCGTTTCTCAAGCAGCGCAGGTGAGGTCAATGAAGCAGCTGCTGAGCCAGTGTGGGAGGATGTGGTGTTCGCCAAAAAGATTGTTTTTCACACTTGCCTGCAATGGGTCTAAGGGTTATGTCACCTGGTTCCTGGAACCAGACTGAACCAAAGAGACACATAGAAAACACAGACCTGACTGGTTTCTATCCAAAATGAATGCAGAAATCCTCCTCTCAAGCCAACCTTAGCAGATGGAAATGCTCACAGGTAACTGCAGCAGCTGTTCACTCACTGACCGACCCAGAAACAGGTTCTCTGCCCCTTGGTCATGCCCGTAGTACAGACAGAAGGCTTCTCCTCTGCATACTGCAAATTTAATCAACAAACAAGACCTTTCACATTCAGTTTTTACCATTTTGGTAGCAGAGGAGACATTGCTGGCAGTAAGAATAAGGACCCCTCTTGTCCACGAGTCATGCGAGGGAGCTGCAGCTGCGTGGGCTGCGGGTGAACCGACACAGGAGAGGTCTGTTGGGGGAGGGAAAGCGGGGAAAAAAGGCCTCTGTGTCAGGAACAGTGAGGCTCTGATCTGTGTGATTTCACCCCTGCGTTCTTTAGGAAACAGCTATCACAGATCACAACTGCATAAATTCCATTCAAGGACAGATTCTAGAAAAGCAGGATAAATATTGAGCTCTTAACTGTAAATACAGCAGGTTCAACCTGGAACAATTAAATAGTTAGACACATAACTATTTATTTATGAAGCTATTAGAAAAAGGAAAGAGTTGGATATTACCTTGGTCTCCTAGATACCTTACATGCTTTCCTCAGTCTACTGGGAAATTGGAAAGGGGAAAATTCATCCATTATGCAGCCAATTATGTTTTTTTTCTGTTAACCTGAACTCCTGGGAAAAAAATGCAGCAGAGAATTTTCCTTGTTGCCTCTTGGCCATCCTGATGAATATTACTGAAGACAGAAACACAGGTCTGTTTAGACAAGATAGTATTTTAAGACAAAATAACACTTGCCTTTTTGTCAACCTGTTTCTCAGTCCATTTTTACATAGATGCTTCATTTCTCCTTGCAAAGGAGAAAAGCAGGCTGAATCCCATTGCTATAAAAATTTAAAGGTAAAAGGTATTTTCATCCAGCTAAATAGCCAGCTCATTTCCATGGGAATAAAGATGATCCTTCAGAATAGTATTTGATATTTTCATGATTATTTGCCAGTTTGGGGGTTTCATCAACCCCATGTTTGCTTTCCTCTCCAGTGGTGGCTGGGCCCAATATGAGTGTTTGTTTCTGCAAATTCTGACACCTGGAAGTTGTTCACAACAGAGCTCTTCCAATTCTCTGGATCCTGATACCAGAATTAGGAAGGCACAGGCTTACTCCCTGCAATATCACTCAGCTGACAGTGGTCGGAGCTGTTACCAGAGGAACAGCACAGAGTGTGTTTTTGCTCAAAGGATCTTGGAGGGGGTGCTTGGGATTATAGATCTCTCTCGTTACCTCGGGCACACCCGCAGGTAAAGCACAGCTCCAAACTTCCAGCTTGGCTACCAGAGTACGCAAAACCAAGGTGTTACAAGACACCAAAATGAAAACAATGCAAAAAGCTGATGCTCCCCTAGGTCACACATTTCCCCTGAAATGTCATCCTTAATCTCTGTGACACTTTCCACCAAATCACATCCCATTTCCCACCCTTTCTTAAGGCCCTGCATGTCAGTAAGTATGCTTTTGGAAAAGGGTCCAATGCTCTGCAAAGCCCATTAATGCCATTCCTTATTTAGAGAGACTTGTCTCTAGTATATTACAACACCTGCCTCATAGGGCACACAACACACTGTGTTCAATATAATCACTATTCTCTGGACAAGAAATCCGAGATGTAAGACTTGATTTTTCCAGTGCAGGAGGTGCATGCACAAAGAGTGGGGGAAAGTTTTCACACAGACTCAAATCATCTATTGCAAGCAGTTAGTCTCCCTCTATACAGAGTGAAAAATCACCTCCAGAATATGGAATAGCTTTTCTCTACACTCCTTTAAAAGGTTGCCATGTCCAGACACTCCCTAACTAGTGCCCAAATTACTACTCTAAATTAAGGAAAAAGCAGGATAAATGTACAATATTAATAGAAAATTCTTTTTAAGTTGGTGTGGAATATGCAGCAGTATTTGAGGTATTTTTTGAGAGTGTGCAATTTCCACTTTAAAAGGATGCTAAAACATCACGTTCCACCCAGAGCTAAAGCAATACATCAAGTATGTAAGACATACCTTGCAGCAAGAGACAAATAAATGTGTTTTCTTTAAGAATTAAGAAGTGCTAACACAAGAAAGAGTAAGTAGTTCATGTTTAAGAGTAAGCAGTTTATGTTTTGCAAAGCAAAGCTTCCAGAGCTGGAAGCCGAAACCAGACAAATCCAAACAAGAAATTAGGTACGCATTTTAGAAATGCATGTAATCAACAGCTAAACCAACTAACCTGGGGCTTCAACAAAATCAATGTCAAATTGTGTCCTCCAAAGAGAAAATAATTCTGTGTCTCAGAGAACGGTGGCTTGGTAAATCTCACACTGACTTCTAGTGCAGTTTCTTTTACACCCAGTTTGATATTGTGATCATAGTGACTTTCAACTTTCATCAATCTGTAGTAAAAAGTGTGAAAACAAGTGCCATGTGATTTATAAGTGTTGACTGTACTGTGTTGGTTTATCTTTGGACAAACAGGGAAAACAGACCGAAGAAGTGTACTTGACCTAAGTGAACTGTGCAGCACACGTGCTTAGATCTATAGAAGGTCCTGTGTTATCCGAAAAATGTAATGCCCAAGGTCACTGCAGTGCGAGAACACAAGAGAGTTTTGGTTGAACTAGACTGTTTGGGATGCTTGCTGGAATTGTTCTTGGTTAATGGAATGTGTGGTTAGGATGTCGCAATGTATCATGACAGAAAAATTACTGATACAAGCTTAAGAGAGTAATGCTGTAGCTAACAAGAATTATATTTAATGTATCAACCAACATGGTATGAAATGATAAAAAATTAAGTTAGAAATATTCAATTTTATTAAAGGGTTTGGCTCTTCAGAGCTGTTCCAAGAGTGATATTTCTAGATCCTGTGATGCCGTGCTCAAGGCTGCAATGAAATAAAATAATAGTTGCCATTTTCAAAATAAAAGAGATAACCCAATCTCTTGGCATCTATTTAAATAAAACTGATCCATTGTACTAATCTGACTTAAAGAGATCAGAAATTAAGGTACCAAAGATAAGACAAATAAATAGTTTCTATTTAATCGCAGTCTAATTTGCCTGTCAATGTGAAGTCTACTACAAATCAAGACAGAAAGTAGCCTGAAGCACTAATTTATTTTGTGTCCATGAAAGGAATGCTTATTTCCACAAACTTGCTGCCAATTTTTTGTCTCTCCAAAATAAAAATGCACTCCTTGCTCACAGGAGAAGCAAAAGTACCTAAAGAAGGATGCATGGAATACTTTCAACAAATCTTACTCACTTTTATGTTTCAGAAAACCAGTCTTATGAAAAAAGCCATTTGACGATATCTCACAGAGATGAGAGCAGAAACACTAACTTAGATCTCTTTAAAAAGAAAACAGTCTGTTTGGTTCAGCCAGTATTTCCTCGCTCTGATGGTGTATATGCAAACACACAGCTGATCTGATGTATTTCTATCAGCTGTAGTAACAAGAGGTATTTACTTTTGATTATTTGCTTTTGCCACCTCTCCAGCTTCTTCCTGTGCAGCTTTTAAACAGCTTCCAAACTCCCTCTATGCTGCACCCCAGAAAAGGACAGAACAAAGACAATGTACAAAGTTAGCTCTTCCACACAGCTATAGAAGGGACGCCGAAAAACTGCCCCAAAGGCTGAGCTTGTCACAAAGCTTAGTTTAATTTGACAATCATCATAAGGCATCCATGTAATGAAAAATTTCCACCAGGGTCACAAATATTCTCCCATGAAATAAACCGTGTTAAACTAGAGGCCCGTGATTCCAAAAGATGCTAGTGGTTCCTGGTCTTGGCCAGGCTGCTGCTGCTGGCAGTGGGGTCCAGGAGGCGCAGCACCAACAGCGGCAACTCCGGAAGTGTACAGTCAGCTTGTACAAATCTCCTTCAATAGAACGACAAATGAAAAGGAAAGAGATTTGTGCAGAAAACATCATTCTCCATCCCTTCTGGGAAAACAAAACAGAATTAAAAAGATAATCCCATTCAAGGAACAAAGAGCAGAGCTTTGAGTTCTGAAACCCAGCAATACTGATGGCCCATTTTTAAAACTAATGAAGCACTACAGAGGCCTGAGTTTATTATTGCTTTTTCCCAGTTCAGCCCAGGCTAAGGCTATGGTGAAGTCCAAATTAATTTAAAGCCAGAAAATGCAGATCCAGTAACAGCACCTAAGTCCCCATCCACACATGGGTGTAAACAGATACTTTTGGTGAAGAAAAAAAAACAACCCTCCCAGATTTTCCCCTCTTCCTGTTCTATGCAGATCCCCATAGCAGGGCTGAAATCTGCCCTGAAGTATAAAATAGTTTTTCTCACATCTCCGTTACCTGAGCCTCTTCCAAATGTTTTGCCTTTTACTCAGACTGTCCTGGTGATTCATCAGCTCAGAGATGCCTTTTGGGAATTCAGAGAGAGGCACACAGGTACCCACATTTAAAAATGTTGTGGCACAGAGTCTAAGGACCATTGCCTGTACTCTGTAATACCCAAGGACATTTAGCCCTCAGCTTCCTGAGACTGAACTACTGAACTGCACAGACAGAAGACAGTGTCTCCTCATCCTGCATGGCTGAGCAGTGATCCAGCACACCAGGTAAATGAAATGGCACCTTACTCCCATCGTAAGTCAGCAAACAGACTCAGGTAAAGCGGGGCTTAAAAGTTTCGCATCAAGAAAGATGGTGCTTCCCTCAAACTATCGTATGACAGGGCAACTGTTATTCAGGCAAATATTATTCAAGGCAGTAAAATTTTAGCATGGATATTGCCAGGGTTGATTTACAAGCCAAGATATGCTCGGAATCTTAAAAAAATTAAAGGTCCTGTTAATTCTTCCGAAAGGACAGAATAGAAAACACATGGATTGCATCTGACAAATGCACACACATCCTGACACACTAACCAAGGTTGCAGCTAAACCAGAATTCTTGGCATTTGGGCACATAATTTTAACTTTTTTGAAAATTTGAGCCTACGCATTTCTTTATTGCTTGTCTGATCAAGTGCAAAGGGAAAACGGCAGGTAGGGTTAACTACAGAAGGATTTTGAATCCATCATCAGATTTCCCTATTCTTTTTTATAACTTTTTATATATATATATAAAAAGCATTATTATTATTATTAAGCCACCTGTGGGCAGGGGGGAACAGGAGACATTTAGTTTCTTATTGAAGTATTAATCCCCTTCCTCCCAAATCACAACTCCTCTGTCACAGGAAGGAGCATAACATGAAAACGTGTTTGCTGCCACTGACAATTCCTGAGTCTCTCCTTTGCAGAACTTTAGCCCAAGTATTAGGACAATGGCAGCTTGACACATACACACTCCCCAGCAACATACACACAGCAAGTAGGACATGCCTCAGTGGCCTCAGACAAGAAAAGAAAAAAAGGAAAAAAACCCCACCAAGCAACAAATTCAGAGAAACCATCCAGAAGAGCCTCAGGAAAGGGAACTATCCACTTTCCAGGGAGAAGCAACTGCCCAGGAGTCCCTGCCCAGTATAAACTGAATCAAAATATCCATCACACAGCTGAAGGAGATCTCTGAAACCTGGCAGTGTCACACGCTGGATATTTGAAGGCACATTTGCTTTGTGTTTTGGGAGAGAAATCCAGTTATGACAACACACTGCAGCTGCAAGGCTGAGGGAAAGGAGGCAACACTTGGTATCTTTCCTCTGTTCCTGTCCCCATTTTCAAGCTTCGTGGCTGGCATGAACTGGTGATCTAAGCAGACACGTTGACATCCCTGAGTGAAATGGCACCATTTGTGGCCTCTGAGACTTTGTCCTCAAGCACCATTGCTGGTGTGTCTGTAGTGACTGCTGTAGTGTCTATGGCAGGAAGTGGATTCAAGCCCTGTGATAAGATCTGTTGGATCGTTTTCCGCAAATTGGGGTGCAGCTGGTTTTGGGTCTGGTAAAAAATTTCTAAGGCAAAAGACTTGAGGGTGCCAGTGCAAAGGTCCTCATAAAGTGGAATTGTGTACATCCGAGACATCTGCAAAAAAGGAAAACTGGATAAAAACACTTCAACAAAAATCAAGAAGTTCAGATCTTCTACAGCCACCCTCCAACAGTCCTGAATAACCTCAGACTGGAGACAAGCAACACATTTCTTCAAAAGACAGATGACTATTCTAAATAAGTCTAATGCAAAGATTTTAACAAATGATAACAAAAAATCATCTGCTCTCTGACCCTGAGCTACTTCCACAAATAACAGAAAGGCCAAGTAGAAGAGGCCACATGCATGCATTAACCTTTTGCTCCTGCACAACAAAAACTACTGAAAGGAACTTGATGAGCCCTAGCCTTGCTTGAAGTGTAAATATTCAAATAATCACGTGATTTAGTAGTGTGAAAACTTCTGGTCTGGAAAAGCCAGGGCTGCTACAAAGCAATACAAAAAATGCACGGGGCAGAGCTGGGACAAGGGTATTGAGTCAGGCTAGAAAATCAGAGATTATCTGTAGGCACTTCAAATGACACCTGCCCATTCCTCCCCACCCGCTAGCAGGTGAGCCATGCTCAGCCCCTTCGCAACACACCTGGGCTACACTTGGCCAGGAAGCAGAAGTTCCAAGGTCTTTCACGTCGCATGTCTCATGCACATGTCTCATGCACTGAGAGGTGCAGTGATTTTAATCCAGCAGTTAGTACCTGGTTTTCCAAGAAGCGACGGACTTTGTAAAGGTCTGGATAATAGTCATTTCGGACTACAATCTGCAACCAGCGGATACGGATTTCTGCATTCATGGAGTCCAGCTGAGAGGAGTAACATTCCGAAAGCTTTTTTATCACCTCTGTAGAGAGCACATACACAGAGGAAGAACTATGACCTATTCTGTTGATTTTGAGGATCATCAGAGAATAACAAATCATAAAATCACGGAATCATAGAATGGGTTGGGCTGGAAAGGACTTTTGAAGATCACCTAGTTCAACCCCTCTGCCATGGGCAGATCTGACTAGATCAGGTTGCTCAAAGCCCCATCCAACCTGACTTCACATGAATGATAAAGGTCAACCAGAAGTAGGGCTCTTTAGAATTCAAACAATTATTCCAGGAATCATTTTCTACTGTCCTGATAAAAGTACTCACCATGTGGCAGTGGTGACCCATCCAGCAATCTGTCCAGGAAAAGCACAGTTTGGAACGTTCTCCATTTAGTGAGGTCAACACTGCTGGCAGCAGCAACAGAGTCCAGAGGCTCTGTGGTCCAGAGTTTGAAGAGTGTCTCCACTGGTCTTGTCAGACTGGATCCCTGAGATAAGTCTGGCTCAGCTAACGGAGGTCCTGTAGCATTAAGCCAACGTTCAAACTCCAGTCCTGGAATGAGGAACATCAAAAATGTGGAGCAGGGATCTCTGCAGGTAGCTTGTCTGCCTCAAGGTTCCTGACTGCTTCGAGCATAGTTAAGAGAGGTTCTAGCAACAGCAGATTGATCAGACCAACCTACAGTTTACAGTGGCACAGCAGCATCATTGGGATAGCCTATGGAACACCTGGAAGAATACTAGCAACCCCTTCCAAACCCAACCATGAGTTTTCTAGAGCTCAGCATTGCAGCAAGTAAGTACAAAAACCACACATGCTATTCAGGAAGCCAGGCTGACAAGTATTTTTGATCAAACTATATTCTAAAATAAGACTTTTTGTGCATGCATTTCTCTTCCTCAGGATTATGAGGAACACTAAAGAAAATAGGGAAAACCTGCTTCATAAAAAAAAAAAAAGGGAGGTGAGAGGGCTGACTAAGCTCTTCCCATTCACAAGTAAGAATGAGCAATTTCAGTTTATTTATACAATAAATAGCAAAAAAAAAATGTTCTGCATAAGCAGCAGAACCTGCTTTTCAACAAAGCTTTTCCTCTTGACCCTTTACCACCTCAGTTCTTTTCTAACCCTTGGCAATACTTCTTGTTGCACACTATCTACCCTAAAACTCCTCTCTCCTGCATCCCCTGTATGTTAGCCAGGGAAAAACTAGCACATGCTGTGATTAACTTATTAGCCAACCCATAGGCCAAGTAAAACACAGAGCTGCTGAGCTACTGCTGCAGCTTTTTCCCACAGTAAGTTCACTCATCTACATCTGTCCACAAGCAATTTCCTCTCCACAAAACTGAAGGAACCCAGTATCTTTAAGAACTGTACTCCTCTGCTGGTCTAGTTTAAACTGACCAATGGGTTTAATAACTACTTGTAAGTACAGACACATGGCAGGATAACATTAGTTTCATTTCTTCAAGCAAGTGGGCTAGTAAGCACCTAGCAGATTACAGATCTTCCATAAATCCACCACTAGCTAAAAATAGGGGATATAAGGGAGAGTGAAACATTACAGAAGAGATTTTATGTGTATGGGTAGGACCTTGGGAAAGTTACAGTTCTCAAAGCATTTCTCCTGTAATTACACCACTTCCCTGCATTTCAGCATGTGTAAATCTCACATGCACTTGTCATTCTGTCTGCAGAGTGAAAGATGAGTTAATGAGAAAGTTAACCAGGGGCCACTCATCTAATTAATGCCAAAATTGTCAGCAATTTAAAATGTGCTCATTTCCCAACACAGAGGCAGTAACAATAAATTCTGTCATGAATACCCGGCTGTTGCAGAAGGATTTTGTCTGCCTTAGGATTTCCCTATCCATCCTCTGAGCCAAGCACAAAATTTTTCATCCAGATTTTCTACAGTGTCTACAGTTACCTAGGTAAATCTCCTACCTGCTTTGCTCTCAACACATTGCTCTTTCAGCTCTGGAAAAAAATTCAGGAAGGAATCCAGAAGATCTTGAGCCACAACGCTGGTAAATTTGTACTTCTCAATGTAGGCCTGAAATAATAAAAAGTTCAAATTATGATTAGGAGAAGGACAATCTCCTTGTGATGCAGAACAACTGCATGCCACAACAAGAAAAAAAATAGAGGCAGAAGAGTGAGAACAAGTATTTGAAGGTTTAAAAATAATAATCAAGAAAAATATTCTCCCTCTTCACCCAAATGAGTGAAACACCATAACAAGAAAAAAAATGAGTAACTGCAAATACTGATTGTTGAGTACTATTTATTTTTCCTTTTCAAAAACAAGTCAGTAGCTGACAATTTTCACTAGGTTTTGCAAATATACTCCACAGCAGCAACCTGTCCCAGTATAGGAACCTGTGCCCTTTGACACCCTGATTAAAAAACCACAAGCTAACACTTCTTAGTACTGTATCAAGTCACATCACTTAAGTAACAGACAGACTGTGCTGGAACAGCTTTCTAATTTCTTAAAGCACAGAACAAAAGGTAACAAAAATATACTATTACTCTGTATGTAGCACCTCATAAGCTCAGAATCTAAGAAATCCTGTAGAAAGATTCATCTAAGTTCACAGACAGGTCCACAACACTCCTCCATCTCAGACACACCTGTATTCAACTTTACCCGTAGTCATTAGCCAAAGAACAACAACAAAAAAGCAGCTCTAAATTGCAAGAGAAAGATGTGCTTATTCACACTTACTCTTAGGAAGGAGTCAAAGTGTCTTGGGTCACCACAGAGCTGGGACAGGTAGTAAACAAAGCAGTAGCCTTTCTCATAGGTGAAGAGGTTCATTAAATTACTGGGATTTACACCTGAAAGGAGAAGACAACATGGTGAGGCACTCTAAAGGGGACAGTGATTTCCAGACCCCTTAGAGATCACCAAGTGCAGACACAGAGACTTAAAAACCAAGCAAGCCTGTTGTCAGTATATTTAAGTTATTGCAGTAAATCAAGTGGATATGGTCCAAACACACAGGCTAAAAACAATAATTAAAAAAAAAACCTCAATCATTTTAAGGTAAGTATAAATTCCCAATGAAACAAGTCACTTCAAACTACAGGTCACTGAAAAGACATCTGGAATTTCAAAACAAATCCTTTTTTCTTTTTTCAGTGCCAAACTCTGGAATCACCATACCACAAAGTTTCAAACATATCAATATAACATAATCACTACTTGCTCCTTTTTTGAGACTTCCAACACATGCTTTTCCATTCCATTTGGTTCTGTTATCATCTTCACTTGCATTTTAGGTTGTTTTAGATATCATCTAGATTGAAGACTGCTTCACCCCTCCAACAGCGACCACAGAACTAAAGAACTATCAGTGAAGGAGATATGTAATCTGGAATGCAGTCATGCATCTGGCTCAGTGAATAAATAAGCAAACAGCCTCTGCACAGCAAGTGCCTGTTTATCTGCATGCTAAATACACACATATGTAGTTCTTATATGAACACATAAAGAGAGGAACATTTAATAGCACAGAATTTAAGATGTGGTATGATTTTATTTACGATGCTTCCAAATATTTCCACTATAAACTAGTTTACCTATTCAGAATTTCAAACCCACACAACTTTCAAGGCAGTTTTTCACACTCTTTCTAGTCAGTGAGCCTGTTCTGTTCTTACACAGAACAATATTTATGAAGACAAGTTATCCAACCTTGAAGAAAACTTCAAGGCCAAGCTTTCCTAGCTTACTTCTAGACTGGTTCACAAACCAGCATTTCTTTTTTTTACCTTTTATAAACAATATGTAAAATTAGTCTTTTTTTTGTCTATCTTCCAGCAGTGATATACAGATGTGTATCCTTTTGAGTACAGCAGCCTCAGCCAAAAGCAGTACCTGGCTCCAGTTTAACCTGAAGCTTGCTGACCGGGTTGTCTTCTCCAAGGAGTTTCATCTGTCTGTGGAGAGCATCGAGGCGAAATGCAGTCTCCAAACATGTGAAGGCAGCTCCTACCCCAGAAAGTAACTTGTTAGTTGTGGGAAAATGACCAGCAAAACTTGGCCTGTGCAGGACTAGCACAGGTACAAAGTAAAAGCTGCTGCAGGTGCAAAAGACACAACAGTGAGACAGAGTCACAGCAATGTAATGGCAGAGAAACTTGAGTGCAAAACATCCTTGCAATTTTTAATGGAAGTCAGAACCCAACACATTGCATTTCCTCACTCTGATTATGCAGCAGGCTGCACTGAAAAACAAAGTAGCATGAAAACTATGCTAGAGTTTACGTCCTTATCAGTTCTTGCAAGATAAGCAGAGCAGCACTGAAGTAAGTATTGTACGGGTAACTTCCAGGGAACAATCAAGTGCTACAAAAACATAGTATCACTGGTAGAAGAGTAGACACAATTCCATATTCAGTGCCAAGGATATTACTAAGCAATGTCACCTCCTGGATGAAAAGGATCAGATTTGGTACTTGAGTTAATTATCCTGTATCTTTTTTGAGCTTTATCCATCATCCTACACATATTTTGTCATACATTTTTCACCTTCCACACATTAGGACCTTTTACAGCTGCAACTGGGTAGGCTACTCCTCCCTAACTACAGTGTGGAGTATTCCATGCTTTCAAGCCAAAGTGGTTGTATTACACTGGCAAGTCAAGAGATCTTTCCTATGCCCTTGCAGACATTAGAAGCTGAAGAAAATGGATTTTCAGATTCAGAAGATACTTAACATCCGTAACTATTTACATTTTAGCCTTCTTTGCTAAGTTTTTAACCTGAAGGATAGGGTTTGTTGCATAGATCCAAATCTTAAAGTCTCAATCTATGAAACACCAGAATCTGATATAAGCAAAATGCAAATTAAGAACCAGGATATATTTGGAAGACAGGTGAACCTGTATGGGCAGAGGAAGGGGTGGATGTGCTTCCCAGGGGAATGTGAGAACCAGGACAGCTAGTGTTAACAACAATTACTTCAAGCTGCAGGGAGGAGGATTAAGCAAGGTCCTGGAGGTGTCGTAGTCAGTGGACTCAAATTTCTCTAAAACACTGTCATTACAAAGATGCCTTTTTATTAACAACAGAAGCTACTCCAGAAATTATGTCAGAAATGGCAAGATTTAGATCAGAGGTTTATCTTAGAAACAAAACCGAATGGAAAAAGAGCTTACTAAAGAATGGCACAGGGAAAGGCATTTCTGAGTTTCCTAACAAATGCTTCTTGAAACAACCAGTTCTAAATTTCAAGAGAGCAAACCAAAATGAGCAAGGATCTTTTTCTCTGTTGGAGGAAAATACTAAGATGAAATAAAGAACAGGTCAGTACCATCATTGCCATGTATAATGTGACTTAGGACAGTCCTAGCCACTGAGAAGTACTCAACATAAAACAGCTTTCAAAGACATACATCTGTAACATCTCCACAGACGCTCAGAGCACTTCTTCCCTTAAACTTAATTATCATCAGTTAATCTCCAAGAACAATATACAGTAATAAAAACAAAAGCATTCTTCTAAACACTCTCGCTGCCAACATTTCCAGTAATTTTTCCAAGATTGTTTACAACGGATGTGTGAGAATACACATGGAACTGGCTTTTAAGAACATAACAGGACAAACTAGAAAAGCATATGTTCCCATTTTTCATTTCAATAAAAAGCCAAACAAACTTAAAAGCAGGAGGAATGGTTTACTACTTATATATTCTAAAGACAGCACCACACAACTGACGTGTGAAATTCACTGACGTAAGCAAAGGCAGGGCTGTACAGTCCTGCAGGAAGCCTCCAGCAGGTAACACACAGCTACATAAATGTGTGCATTTTCTTTTTTTAGTGCTATTGCCATTCTTTCTAACAGTAGATACTAGCTGATCAGGATCAAAAAAGACACTTGTTCAGAGGACAGTTCTTTCACAACATAACCATGGTAAGATTCCTTACATCCTTCCCTGAAGCATCTTTTGCTCACCTTGCTCTGACATATGAACACCTGCCTGGTACCCAACAGGTACAGTTCCAAAGTCCTTAAAACACTGTGCTCACACACCTCACTCGAAATCCCTGTTACCATATCAGATATTGATTCCACCCAAAGCCAAGACAACATCAAACTCTAAGCATTTAAGACATTCAACACAAAGTTTGGGGCTGTGGTTGGGTGTGTGTCCCAGAAACAAACAAAAAAACCCCAAAAACCAGGACCCTACAGACTTTTGAGCTCCTAAGGCAAGTATTCCATTGCAGCCAACCCTCAGTTATGGCAGGATGTAGCATAAGGAGAAACGTTTTTGCAGCTGTACCATAGGTCTCGGTGGTGATCCGGCGCTGGGCGTAGGTGGCCAGTCCCTCGCTCAGCCACATCTCCTCCCACGTGGCATTGGTGACTGCATTTCCAAACCAGCTGTGGGCAACCTCATGGATGACGTCAATGATCAAAAACTCATCGCTCTCCAGGATGGAAGAGATGATGAAGGTCAGGCATGGGTTTTCCATGGCAACAATAGGGAAGGATGGAGGAAGGAAAACAATGTCATATCTAAAATTAGGAAGAGAGAAGAAAGAGAAAGGAGATAAGTAAACTGCAGCTATTTCAGAAGACATACAGTAACATTTTTCTTTCTTTAGGAAAGGCTCATCTGAGACCTTTTTGTGACTTCAGGAACAATCTTCCTAGACCTGTGCTGCCTAATTCTTCTGATCTGGGAGTCACAGTATTTACTTCGTTCACCAAAGACCTGCCCACATTTGGATGTAAAGACTTGACAGCCTTTTCATGTGCAGCAGATCCAGCACTTCCCAGAAGCACCACGTCACCTTCACATACACAAACTCATCACAAGGTGTATATCTGAGAGCCAGAACCACTAAGTTTACCCTACATACAGTAGTGTAACACAGTGTTGAGTTCCCAGAGGCTCCCAGGAAAGAGAGACCCTGGGAAGCTACCAATGAATTAATTGATTTGGTCTACACACAGTGTCAGCAAAATAATTCTAATTTGTCTGCTTCAGAACACAACAATAATATTTGTTTTGTTTTCTAAATTTCTCTACCAATGTGCACTGGCACACTGGGCCATGTTCTCAGGTTATTTCAAGCAACATTTTGTAAGTTAGCAACAAAGCAATCTTCCTGCTTACCTTTTACAAAGACTAAACAAATAGGAAGCCTTTGTAAACATTTTCACTCATTCAAAGAATGAAAGTATTCTCTCAAAAACATTCTTTTCTAATACATAGTCAAGCTTAATTCAAGAAGTATGAATGTTGATTTTGGGGACTTAGACTCTCAATGAGTCTGTATTGAGATTTTCAGTATCTTCAGGAATACCACAAAAAATATATCATATCTGATGTACCATACGCAGAAACAAATAAAATAAATAAAAGTCATACATTTTAAATGGTGTCTGGCCCAGTGCTGGACTTGCATCACAAAACACTTTAGAGCATGAAAAACCTTCAGTCCTTAGGAAAGATCCACTGTCTAGAAACCTCCAGTCTTGCCTCCCAAACCAGGTAAAACACTTCTATGCCTCCATGGTCCTCACTGCCACTTGTGGAGACAAGACTCCACTTTGTTTCCAGCTACTACAACGCTGCCAGCTGAAATGTTTGTTTGCCCTGCTATTGAATAAGGTGAAAGCATGATCACTTCTCAATATTGTTTTATTTTGTTCCCACTACACATTTCTGGGAGACTGATTAAACTCACCTTCCCCATATATAGGGGCCATACAGACTCTCTGCAGCAGTCAACCAGCGTTCAACAATGCCAGAAAGCTTGCTGATGGCTGTTGGCAGCAGGCAAGGCTCTGCCCACACTCTGCTCCTGTCAGAAAACAGAAAACATCAGGTGATACTTCAGCAAACTGAATTATCTCTTAGAAAAAACAGCCTGACTGCTCACCACACTTCCATGTATGGCAATAGTGTGAGGAGGCTTCCCATCAGACTCAGGCCCTTCTAGGCTAACAGTCCATGGAGCATGGCAAGAAGTAACCAAAGATCCCTTCAACAGGGCAACGAGAAAGCAGCTGTAATAACTGCAGAGGACAATAGGCAACATTTATAAAAAGGGACATATCTTTGCCAGTGCAGTGCCATGAATTTTTTTACGTCCCAAACTCTCTCAACACTCACAGCTCATGGTCCCAACTGTTCCCTTATTATTGAGTCAACCTCTTTACTACTTATAACACGAAGCACTGTACAGAGACACAGAATGCAGAATCAACTCACAGCAAACCTTACCTTGGACCTATGTCTGCATGTATGAGGTCTCCTGCCACCAGGGCCACTAGGTAAGCAGGAACTGGATATTCCATATAAAATTGATATACACCCTCCTCTTCTAGGTAGGAACTTTGTGTGGCACTCATCAACACCTGTATGCCTGCCGGAGCCTGGAAGACCAATATCATACACATCAACTCACCGGATGAATGACTCTACCAGGGATCTCTAACTTATTTTCATCTATGTCTGAGGATGTACATTAAAAGAGATCCTTTAGGTAACAGAGAATGTCAGATTTCTGTGTGGTTTTTATACCCACAATCTGCCCAGCCCATGAAAACATATCAACCAAAAATATTACTCTTCCTTTATGCCAGCTGCCCCAAAATTACCCACATATAAAATTATTGAATCTATACAACATAAAACATAATTTGATGCTGCTTTCAAAAAAGCTTTGGTTTTTTCCTTTCAAGAACTGGTAAAATAAAGCTGAGTATTACCATCAATAACCATTACTGGCAGCAACCAGACAAATTCTCTCTCATATTATCCATTTCACAATTACTCTTTCAGCATTGAGTACAGGGAAGGGAAGATCCAAGCATGACAGGCAACAGAGTTGCCTTTGTAGCAGTACTCTCATTCTAGCCCAAGAACCAAAATGGGACCTAAAAAATTCAGTATTTTTTATAACATTGAATCACAATTAATATTTTTATCATGTGTACATGACATAACTGTGTTTTCACAAATTAACAACTAAGAGCTCCATTCACAGCCATTTGGTCCCTTACCTTGACAGTAGCTGAGTAGGTGCATTTCACTGCAGGTGTGTCAAAGCAGGGGAAGAAGGATCGGTTACACACAGAGTGGCCCTGTGTGAAGACAAATGGCTTGGCATTGCCGTATGTCAGCTCTGGATCCAGCCACCAGATCTGTTGAAACATGACATGAAGAAGAGGTGAGGGAAAGGTGTAGCAGTCCCTGCCCTTGCTACAGAAAGGGACAACATCACAGGGACAAACTGCCAAAACCAAAACCTGAAATCAAGAGGATTGTGGGGGAGAAGCACCAGCTCAGCTGTTTGGCTCCCTGGATGAATACCTGGCACAGGGCACGTTTCCATCTCTAACAATACATCTTTCTACTCCTATTTATTTGCTGGGACTTCTCAGAGGAATTTCATACTGCCTGAATGCTGAGCAATGACACCCAACATAGTGACTTCCAGCCATTCACTATTTCTGTTGTGTCAATTTGCTTGGTTAATAACAAGTCCCTAACAAACATTCACACAATCTTTTTCTCAGAGGGAGTACTCTGCATATCTCCATATTTATAAGTCAACACGAACAGCAGTAGAAGGGGTCAGGTAACACAAGCTAGGAAAAAAAAAAAACAACCAACCCAAAACAAACTCAAATCAACAAACCAAAAACCCCTGAAGCTGAACAGTGTACACAACATTATCTGTGACCCTGACACTGCCCTTCTGGCTGAGGCATCAAACATTTTGGCACTATGCAAAAAAGTCGGTATCTGTAAGAAACATCTGGTCAAGGACAGCAGAGGCCCCTTTTTAAAAAATGGATAAGGAGATTCTGGGTGGTCACAAAAGCAAAATCAACAAAACACACCACTGAGCATGTCAATTTTCAGTAACTAACAGCAAATAAATCACAAGTCAGACCCTGAGCAAATAATTAGGACAGATTAAGAACAATAAGAAAAAGTGCAATTGTTTGCCTTTTGGTTTTTCTCTTTCAGATGTTTGTGCTTTCACATGCTCCCTGCCTCCAACTTTAAAGTGCAGGAGCAATTTTAAATGAGTATTTTCTTGTAATCCTAGAACTCTGAAGCAGAACTCTAATGGAAAACATAAAATACTGTGAAACTTGCAATAAAGTTGGAACCACTGGAAATCTTGGGAACAGTCAAGCACAAGGAATAAAACTTCTGAGTCTGCTGAATTCTTGGATCAAAGCAACCAATAAATCTGAAATCAGGGAACAGCAGTTAGTGCAGACACTAGTTCAGTTCTGCTCCTCAAGAGAAAGCAATGAAACACAGAAGAGAAGCCCAGGTACCAAGTCTGCTCACGTTTAAACAACATATTACAATTCTGTCTCCTGGTTAACCTCTTTGTCCTCTGGAAGTTGAAGTTTGCTCTCTCCCCTGTCCTATAAGGTTACTCATTGTTATCTCCTTCCCTTGCCTTTAGACCTTTTTCCTCAGGTGCCAGTGCACTCCTCTCCCAAATCATCCACTGCAGGCAGCACTCCCGGGGATCAGTGAAAAGTAAGGACAAGAAACACACTGTCAGCAGCTTCCAGTCATTCATATGGAGGTTCACACTTCCACTGGCAAATATTTGGGTATTTTTAGGTGGGAAGCATTACAAAATGAAAACCCTTTATCTAGAAGTAAAATTAATCTCAGAGCAGCATCCTTATCTTGAAATTTGTTTTAAGATTATCCTCTTCTTTTTTTGAGCCTGTAGGGCCAGAAACATGCTTAAAGCAGGACTTCTGAGGAGCCCTGTCTGCTTACAGCACAAGGGCTCAGGCTGTGTGACTGTTCACATCCACTTGCTGCATAGCACTGCCCATGCCCCAGGGGCACTACATACCTACGCTACATACCTACAGATTCCCACTCCATGGATACCTGCATTTCACTGCAATGAACATTGTGGAAATGGAGACAACTATTCCAGAAGGCATCTGGGGACATGTGTCATTAACACCATGATTTTGAAACTAACGCCTTTCACCCAGAACACATTCACAAAAAAATGCAAGTGCTGTGTTTTAATCCAGGGCAGTAGTTTTCTAACGATCCAGGGAGGGGGGGCTCAGAAATTAAGTTTTTAAGGATCTGCCCCAATGCCAACTTTAAAAAACACTCCTCTGATCTGTGGCTTTGTGGTTGTGTCACAAAGTCTGAGTTATGTATCTGTATCATTGGCCATGCTGAAGAGACTCATCTTCAAAAGGTTCTGTTTCCTTCGCTTTTTGAGAGACAGAAAAGGCTAACAAAGAAAACAGAAGGATAAGGCACCACCAGACCTCAGTTGCAACACTCGAGTAGGAAGGAAAAAGGGTTGTCAGGCGATGTCTTTAGAGCAGAGAGATAAAGGGAAGTTCTCCCTGGACACTGCAGGAGGAAAACATAAGCAGGAAGGGAAGGAAAACAGAGCTGATTCTTGTTTATAAGAAACACCATAAATTCAGGACAATTTCTTTTCAACCAGTCCCCCGTTATTTGACATTTGGTTGAAGTTAAATGAAGCACCAGCTCCACAAGCCAAGAGGGAAAACATTTGCAGAGGATGAAGTATTTTTTTCCCCTATTTCCTAATGTCTGCAGCTACATGGCAAGCCTCCGTCTCTCCTTCCAGACGCACTTGGAACAATGATGAAAGTTATCCTGAAACAATATAAATAGATCTGCAATATAAATAGACCAGGCTATGCCTCTGGACAGAGGCAGGGCTATGGGCTGGGGAAAATGAGCGTAAGCAGCATCCCAGAAAGGAGTGTAAGGCGCAGGGTGCTGCTGGGGCGGGCAGTGGAGCTGTGCACAGACACAGAGAAGTATTTGGGGCTGTATCACCTACTCCTCATCCAAATCCCTCCTGTGCTTCCCTTGGGAAATAGACATGACATTATCATAAAGCTCTTCACTTTTATCTGGCTTTTCATGTATACAGGAAAGCTGTTTCACACATTAGAGCTGTTCTATGATGCACTTCAAGCAAAAAAACTTGCTGTGTGGTTCCTCTGCTGAACAGAGGCTTTGGGCAGCCCGAGCTTCACCTTGCCCACATAACTGCAAAGATGCTCACACTTTATAAGGCACCTGCCAAGAGTATCATTTTTATTGGCTTAAATCATAATCTTTTACCCAAATCTGGCAAATGACAAAGGCAATTAACTAAGCTTCTTTCAATTTTAAATCTCTCCATGTTTCTACATGCACTATTGAGGAAGGCCCCAGGAAGAGCTGCAATGCCACAGCTTCTGTTACAGACAAACAAGTGGCTCCATCTGATGACAAAGTAAACCAAACACCTGAGATGCAGAGTATGTGACAGGAGCAAGGCACACCTGGGGCAGTAAGTCACTGTAGGAGGACTGAGGAATCAGGACAAATCTAAGGAATGACAGGGAAGTTTCCAGCACTGCAAAGACGGCTGTCCTTTCTGCTAAATCCTGAAGATGAGGAAATGCTATCATTTTTTATACCAGAACACAAAGCAGGATTTGCATTTAAGGAAAGAAAATAGCACTGGTGTTAAGATGTGCACTGCCAAATCAGAGGTGTGACACAGTGGGCAACAGAGAGGTGTAGATTTTTCTCTCTAGGAAAAGTGGAAAAAAAAAAGAAAATATCATGCAAGAGGATTACTTGGGGGTGAGGGAAAAGAAGGGGAGGAAGAGCGGGACTATGGATCCCGACACACCTGATCAGTGTATGCCTTCAGCCCACACCATAAGAGATACACAGAGATTATGACAGTCTTGCCTCTGATGGGAACTGGTGATGTACCAAGCATATGGTTTCCTAACAGCACAGGGAGATGGAATGCTCTGTGAAAGGCAGATGTAATCTCTCAGCTGTCTCTCAATGTCCATCAAACAACCAAAGATCTTGGCTCCTTCCTCCACACAAGAAATAATGGGACTGTCAAATAACATATCCAGATGGCTCAAACCAAGTATAATAAGACAACAGGCTTCCAATTTTAAACACTCTACTATCTCTGCTGCTGATCTTGCTGTCAACACATTCACACTGCACTGTAACAAGAATTTACTGTTTTATAGGTCCCACAAGTATGCTAAAGGTCCCATAGAAAATAAACCCTGACCTAAGGAGAATATACTTCTAGAATGGCAAAACAAAATAGAATTTTTAGAAGAGAGAGGTCTAACACTGTAAAGTTTCCTCACTGATGCAGAGAAAAGGGACCAACAGGATATGTACGAGACACGAATATAAACCAATGTACCCCTGTACATGTATGGCTTACTCTTCCCTGTTAAAGCACAATGCTGGGCTGGAAAACAACAGCAGAGAGAATAGCACCAAACCATTCTGGATCAAAAAAAATAGTTCAGCATACTGAACATGAAGGGCTAGAACAGGTGCTACTTGAGGACAAATATTTTGCCAGCCAAGATCTACAACAGTGAACAAACAAACATGGTAGGATTTATGTCAGTGAGCACGCCTGCCTCTGCTTTCCAGTATCACTTGGGAAGGACAGTGCATGCCCCTGACTCTGACCAACAATAACCTTTTGTTACAAGTCCTTGCAGCTTCATTTCAACTGAAGCAGTACACGCCGTTAACAGCACAATACAGACTACAAAAGACAGTATAAAGAACAGCTAGTTCACCTCTGATCCAGGGGGAGCAAGACAACAACAGAGGGAATGGAAGAAATTCTCTGCTCTCAGCATCCTCAGATATGTAATATCCATATGGGACACGTGTGGGGACAAGGAGGCAACACAAAAACATGAGGTGAGACTAAATGGACATCACATCAATCAGTGCCCTGCACTTTACAGTGGTTTTAAGACCGTTCCCAAGACTCAGATTGGTATTCCATTACATCTGAGCTCATTTCTCCATACACTCAGCAGGACAGGCTGCCCCTCTGGCAACAGGGCAGGCAAAAAACAGGGATAAGCACAGGCCAGCCTAAAATAAAACAATTTGTTCAAGAGGAGGAAAGCATGTTATCGTGTACTTTGGGAGGCCCGGCTCAGCCAGACTGAGAACGATTACAGAGCACACAGCAACACCAAATTAGCTTTAAAGCCTTCTCACCATAAACAAGGCAGAGAGTGGTCAAAACAAAGAGGTTTCTTCAAAAAATTGGAAAACAAAATTAAGAACAGAATCTCCTGAACACACTTTGGGCTACATGGCAGAGTATTGTAAAAGGAAACATTAAAACCAGGAGTTGCAGAGGTGAAAAAGAACAATATCCAAGCGGGTCTGAAGTTCAGAAGTGCCAGAATCTTACTTCATTTTTACACTTTCGGGGAAGGACTAGAACAACCCAGATCATTCTGAGGATTAAATTACTTTTATGAACTTCAATGTAGTATTAAAATTAGACAGAAAAACAAACTCATTCAGCAAACTCATTCTATTCAGCAACACTTGCCTATCATGAGCAAAGGCCTATTTACTTGCTGCTGGGTAGTTTTCCAAGAAATTATTATGTTCAATTCCTGCTCTTGTTAAGTACCTTGTAACAGTCAAAGAGATCCACACATTTACTGGGTCTGACCAGTGCAACAGCAACACCAAACCACTGGGCTGAGTGTCAATTCCTTTAGACAAGACAGAGGCAGCAAAGGTGCAAGACTCTGAAAAAAACATTCCTTCTGCAAATAGATTCATGAACCAGATGATGAAAATCACCTCAGTTTAATTCCTGACCCGAACTGACTGTACAGTAAGAAAAAGAGACAATGTTCCAGTGATAATTTCATATTTTCACTGTCATAACTTCTCAAAAACACCAGATCTGCCAGGCAGCACCTAAAAGGCTAGGAACAAGTGCTTCTGAATACAAGGGGTTTTAAAGAAGTGACGGAATTTACAAAGCATCTCACTACTGAAAAAAGCTAATCCACAGAGACACGGAAGCACCTCCCCTGCCACATCCAAATGGGTGTTTCGGGCCATTCTCATCCCTTTTTCCAGCATATAACTTGTAGGAACACGTGGAATCACCCCTGTTCTTCCCAAAGCTCCTGACCACAGCTCTTTGGAACGTCAGCCTAGGCGTGCAAGGCCTGATTTTATAAGCACCTGGCAAAAACCCCAGGGAAACTCCTGCATTGTGGATGACATAACTTGTCCTGAAGGACTGAGCCGAGGCAAGAGTTTTCAAACTTTCACTCTCCTCACCGACAACTGTAAAGCCCTTAAAGAACGAAAAACTTTTAAACTGATGGGGGATGAATAGCCTTGGGGGCCACGGCGATGGGAGAAGGCTGGGTCGGTGTGAGCATCGCTGCTGAGTGCGCCGGGGGACCGCGGAGGGCTCGGCGGCAGCGGGCAGGGGCTGGCATCGCTGAATGCCCCTGCAAGCAGCGCAGAGATGCTGCTGCCGAGCAGGCAGGCGCTGTCAGGCGATGGGGAACGGAGACGGGAACAGAGAGGATGGCAGCGAGATACCTCCCGCTGCCTTTGCTGCGGGGCCGGGGCGCTTGCCCTACGGTCACTTGCAACAGGAGCAAAGATGTGCGACAGGCGCGGGTGGCACGGGAGGGCTCCACCAGCCGCCCCGGGACCCGGTTTCCTACGTTACCTCCCCCTGGGCTCCGCCGCCCCCCCGGTACTCACGGCAGGGCCGTCGGCCGTGGTGTAGCGGACGATGATTTGGAAGGGCTGGTGCGGCTGGAGGGCAGCGGGCAGGGAGACGGTGAGGGACGAGCCGTAGTCGGTGAACGGGTCCACCCTGAAGCCGAGCGGGCAGGCGGAGCAGGGCGGCTGGGCGAAGAGGGGCAGCGGCGGCGGCGGCTCGGCGGCGGCGGGCGG
>WEIV01014158.1:0-49070 GCA_013390005.1 Calyptomena viridis | reverse complement strand
CGGGGCCGTGGTTTACATGTCCGGTGCGCTGCGCTGGCACACACCGACACCGGCACCGCTCCCGTGCGAGCGGCGCACGCCCATGGGCACCATCCATCCGCCCATTCACACGCGTAGGCATCCGCGCGCCCGCCCCGGCCCGGTCCGCGCGTGAGCCCCGCGCATCAGCGGCTCCGTCCAGCCGTTCTTCCAGTTCGCGGGGTGGCTTTAACCGACCCACGCAGAGCTGCTCCCCTCCTCTCCCCACACCCGGCAGCCCCCAAACCACCGCCGCCTCCCCAGCCCTGCTGCCTGGCTCGGACACACCGATCCCAGCGCTCCTGCTCCGGGGACGGCCATGGGCATGGCCACAATGGCCCGCTCAGGTCGCCTCACAGCCACTCTGCACCGCCTGAATGCTTCATTTTCACTGTCCCCTTCCCCAGCTCCGCGACAAGCAACCCCAAGCCCTCCACATTACAGCTCCCAGCAGGGCTGATCCTTGCACCCTCATCCCATCTGTACCTATTTTGGTTTCTTCCCTCCTGGTTACACCCCCTCATGAGGCTCACAGGCTGACCCTAAAAAGCCTCCCTTCTCCCTGCACCCCATACACGCCCGTTTTTGTAAAACCCTTCCCTCCCAGCTGGCTTGCCCATCGTTGCCTGCCTCCAACTCTCGCTCCAAACTGCCCCCAGAGCCCAGCTCACATATCATGTACTTTACTCTTCCCCTGCCCCAGAGGCAATCAATCACACACCATCCACTGCTGCCTTCCTAAATCGGAAAGGACAGAAACCACAAAATTATCAGCTTCGTACAACTGCATGTTTATCTGCATGGAAACAGCAGGAGTTAGCAAGCTGAAGGAAGGTGTGCTGCAAGAAACTGTGATTTGCACTTCCCACAGACCACGCGCAGCATAGGGGAAGTTTCTGCCCCGTATAGTGACACTTTTGTAAGTCATTTTCACTCTAATTTTCACCGTTATACTTTGCCTACACCTTAGCTGCCTGATGAAGCTCCAAGGCACACATTTTGGATGACACGGAAACATTTCTTACATGGTTGTGGGTTTAATGAACCCGTAGTGGTACATTCTAAAAGCCTCCCAAGCCTTACACTAACAACAGCAGCATCTGCACCAAATTCCAGTTGAGTTTCCACTGTACTGTCATACTGGAGGCAGAAACTGCATCCTCAGCATAATGTGGCTGTGGTCACTGGCTGAACCAAGGGTAAAACAAATCACAGTATCACCCTAGACTGGCCTGAAGCTAAAGAAAACCTTTGTGTAATCACTTATATATAGTAAAACATATGCTACAGTTGCAGTAAAAGTAACAGCATAACACTCTTTGTTTGCTGAGGGCAGTAAAGCCACCCTGCATCTTCTCAGGGTGGTCTTTTGAAGCGCCTTCAAAAACCAATTTTGTTTTTGCAATCCCCTTGTAACTGAAACATTTTTGTTTCTGCCATCTTTGCGCTCCACATCCTCCTTTAATAAATCAAATGTTCTGCATTCATCCTGGCATCTTCTCCCACTCATACTGTTGTAGTGTTCTATTTATCTGTTTCTATATTTATGTGTTTTAATATGTAGTTCTGTATCCCCAGTTTAACTCTACCCTCACTCCCTCCATTCTCCCCACATATGGACTCAAACCACTCCTATCCCTCTCTAAACCACTCCCACCTCCCCTTCCCATTGGCCATTCCCCAATTCCCTCCCCGAATCCTGGACCCCTATATAAACCCATGCAAACAGGAAGTCGGGGTCAGACCCTGTCCTGGACCTTCCTGGGTTTGACCTCCTCTGGAGCCTCATGGCAACAGAGGATCAATAAACCATGTATGTTCACCACGAGGGTCTCCATGCAATCCTTTACCCTTCGATGATGCTTTCCTGGATGGACTGAGCTAGCGAAAGACTAAGAACCAACCCAGGAATTGCATCATCATACCATTTGGTTTTTGTAAAAAAATGTGTCTTTATAATTATTCCTAGTGATGTACTAAGACTGCTTGATCTGGCTCTCACCTACAGGTGATGTGCAGAGCACAGCCCCAGCAGCTTCAGGCTCTGACCCTGTATGACCTTCACTGCAGTTAAGAGTGAAGTCTCCTCAACAGTTCAAGCCCACACAACTTCAGGGCCTAATTTTGGACTTAATTACAATCTAAATGCATGTTAACTCCATTGGGTAATTTTAGAAAAATCCTACCTGTGCTTTGATTGTGCTTTGATTTGATTGTACAAGCAAGTACAATGTTTCCACTCATCAGACAGATGAGATGAGCAGGAACATGTTCTCTTGAAGAGTCTCTAAGCTTATGATAATGAATCCAGATTGGCTGCACTTGCTGTGTTTGGGCAGAATATGCAAAACTGATGCAATTTAAATTCCGGAGAGGAATACAGAAACCAGTTATCCCAGGCAAATCTCTCTCCACTTGAGTACCTGCTGGTCTTGGGCCAAAGCCTTTGCTGCAAGGTATGCTGGTTTTGGCTGGGGGAGAGCAATTTTTCTTCACAGTAGCTGGTATCGGGCTGTGTTTTGGGCTTGTGCTGAAAACAGCATTGATAATTCAGGGATGTTGTAGCTGTTGCTGAGCTGTGCTTGCACAGAGCCAAGGCCAGTTCTGCTCCTCACCCCACCTCAGCAGTAAGGAGGCTGAGGGTGCTCGACGAGATGGGAGGGGACACAGCCCAGGCAGCTGACCCCAACTGACCCAAGGGATATTCTATATGGCACCATAAAAGCTGGGGAAGAAGGA
The DNA here is from genome assembly GCA_013390005.1 of Calyptomena viridis. NCBI lineage: Eukaryota > Metazoa > Chordata > Aves > Passeriformes > Eurylaimidae > Calyptomena > Calyptomena viridis. The sequence goes on along the minus strand of WEIV01014158.1, from coordinate 46,313 downwards.
GGGGACATTCAGATTGATGGTGTCTGTTTTCCCAAGTCACCATTACACATGATGGAGCCCTGCTTTCCTGGAGATGGCTGAACATGTGCCTGCCCGTGGGAAGTGGGGAATGAATGCCTTGTTTTCTTTGCTTCCATGGCTTTCCCTATTAACCTGTCTTGATCTCAACTCTCAAGTTTTCTAGCTTTTACCCTTCCGATTCTCTCCCCCATCCCACAGGACTGTGTGGGGCTTAGTTGCCAGCTGGGATTAAACCACAACAGAAGCATGTACTATCTCAAACTATTTTGGGATTTCACTCTTCAAGTGAAATCTCTGTCCCAGTCCCAGTGTCTTATTCTGCTCCTCACAGGATGAAGTCTGCTCCAGGATAGATATCACACTCTTGATTCTAAAGCAGAATCCAATTCCTGATAATTCCACTCATCAACCTCTTGTAAAATGCTTCAAAGATACAGATATTTCAGTTTCATTTGTAAATATTGATGTTTCTTCCTTCCACTTCAGTGACAGGGCCCTGGGGCATGCCTCAACTTGCTCCTGTGGTTCAGGATGAAAGCCAGTAAAAAAATTACAGCCATCCATGTGAGCAGCAATACTTCAGTGTGTCTGTGAGACAAGTGCCAAATGAAGCAGAGAAGTGATTACAACAGAAAGAACATTTCCCTCTGGCAGTCTCTGTCTTTAATTCCAAAGTAATAGTGCTGCAGCTAAGGTTTAACAAAATGGTTGAGCTAACCCCTGCTGTCCACAGGTGACCATTCACCTGCTGCATTGCAGGCCCTTGCTTGACACCTTGCTGAGCTATTTCAGCTCATCAAAGCAGCAGGAAAGATGCCTCTCTTTAGGAGAGTGACTAGGAAGCAGCAGTTTAGTGTAGTGAATGCTGAGTGGTTTCCTCTCACGCTACTGTTACAGTCAGCACCTACTGAAAAAAACCAGCCCCACTTCACCTCCCTTCCAGCTGTGCCTTCCTGTCTCCTTCTTTGTACAGCATTCCTGCTTTTGGAGGGTGAACTTTCTGCAACTTAGCTTTCTGAAGTGGGTCACTGCTGGACCACACAAGACCACTGCTGGCATCAGGAAAAGAGGAGGAACTCTCAGCCTGGAAGAAGAAGGAGGATAAGATCAGGATGGCTCCCCTTCTGCCCAGACTGCCATTAGCTCAGCCTTAGCTGCAAAATGAAGCCACACACTGACCCCAGCAGCATTTGAGAACTATGTACATTAGCCTATTTCCTTCAAGGGAAATAGTGAAGATCATGGGGTAAATTCCAGGCCTGTGAGCAGGATAAGGTCTGTGCCAGTTAATTCTTGCTTAGGACAAGAGTTAAGAACAATCACAACAAATTACAATTTTTGTGCTGTCTTCAAGCTACAGTCCAAGCTTTGTTAATGCCACAATTGGCCTGTGGTATTGGTTGGTAGAAGTGCTTGTTGCTGTGACTTTGCAGTCATGTGACACTATAAACAGTATGGCTTGGAAGTAAAAAAAAAATCTGAGCCTAAGAAGGATCTTCTGTATTCCATCTGACCTCAAATCTTCTACTTGGCTTGAATACTTGCACTATAAATTAGTACTGCCTGCACTACTCAACATACAAGTATTGCAAGCCATCCCCATACTGGAGGACACAAAAATCACCCACTACACTTTTAAAGAAACACCTCTACTCTGAAAAAAGATCAAATGGTGGTGCATGACAAGGAAAAAGAAAAAAAATCCAGCCTGCAAACCCATATCCCAGGGCTCAAAAAGGTGAGAAGTTATTTATGTGCCCAAAACAAACCACTTAAGCCAATAAAATTTACAAAACCCAAAATAGTTTTATTTACTTTTCAGATTTCTGCCTCAATGAGACATTTTGCAAACATGCTAAGGCTACAAAATGTCCAAGTTGACAAAGACATGCAATGCTGACCATTCAATAAGTCACAGCTATTGTAGGAGTGACCGTGTCCCCCCGGGTCACAGGTCCCAAAAAACAGGGATGGTGTACAGTGATCATGGCAACGCACTATGCAGGACCCAGTAACCTGAGGTAGGTCATTTACAGTAAGAAATCCATGTCCTACACCAGTGTTACATCCTGATCAACAGGAACTTGTTTAAGGTTCCAGAAGACGTGGGGTCGAGGACTGCTTCCTTAACAAGTGTGCAACAAAGAAACAGGAAATATTGATGTTGTTTAATCTTAGAATAAGTGAGCAGAACAAAGAGTTAGTGTTACCCATGCCAGTGAAAGACAACCTAAACCTCTGAGGAGTGTCAGCAGCTTCAAGATAAAGGAGTCAGTCAGCTGAAGCAACTCTGAAAAGGCTTTCCTGCTAGCACACAGGGTACGATTTGAACCTTATGATTAATTTGTTACAGATCATTCCATGAACAGTTAGATTTTGGTTGTGTTAGATCAGTGAAGCAGGAAGAGCTTGGGCTTGCTCGCATTAAAATAACTCTGCTGATACAGTAAGAAATACTGTGTCAGGACACTGAGAAAATACAAGGCCTTAACATGACCCAGGAGTGGTTCTCCACTTGGATCACTAAAAACCCTGCTTTGGAAAAGCATCATGGGAAGCAGCAGTCGCTGCCGTGGTGAACATTAGCGATGCTCCAAGTAGCTTTGATAAATTACAATGCAGTAGTTACACCACAGAGCTCTTCTCTGCTGCGCTAGACAAAGATGTGACAATAAAGGACACTATTGCAAAGCTTCACTTCCACTCACACAGAAAATCTGGCACTAGGAAAAGACGAACTGTAAAAGACAAAATGGTGTCTGATACAGTCCAATAAAGCCAGATCTCTGGTACCATAAACTGTACAAAAATGATAGAAAAGAATATGCACTGTTATTAATACAGTGCTTATTTTAATATAAAATAAACAGCTTACATTTCCACTGTAAATATAGGCTATATACAGAATTATGTATAGATATAGCTACATGTATAAAGCTTCATTATAGGCCTCTGATACATTTATAACTATGGCTCCCTGAGCCATTTGTAGAGTGCATTTAATAACAAAAAATTAGTAATATGGAATAAATACAATAATAAAAACATGAGTTCTTCTGACATGGTTTTAAAAACTCTCTGGCTTGACACATTGTGCTAAAAATTAAAAGATGAAAAGGCAATAATCTGCTTGGAGGAGGAGAAGGAGGAAGAAGAGCTGGCCTGCCACAGGCAGGGAGTGTAGCTCTCCAAAATTAAAGTGACTTTGCCCTGAATTTTAGCCCTTGACAGCAACCTTGTTCTCTGCAGCAGCAAACATAGCATAGAAGCGCGAGTTCTCGTTGGCCAGAAGGGCAGACGGTGTGTCGAATTCCACTACCTAAAAGCAAACAAGGCAGGTAAAGGATGTCAGTAAAATCCAGCAGAAAATGGATTCCCACCCCTTGGACTTGTCACATGATAGTGAAGAACCAAAAACACAGCATTCATCTTCATGTGAGACAACAGGCAGTGAAAGTATGTGCATTTATAGACACATATGTAACCTGGAATGCTTCAAACTGGCTCAAACACTGGAACTAACCCATGGAACACCATCTCTGCTGGCTCTGGCAGATTCTATGGGGTTTTGCCTTCTCTACCTTTAAGAGCCTTGTCTAATGTTCTTGCATTTAATGTAACTGTTCATGACTCCTAAATGGAAGCCTGAAAATAGGTATAGTATCTGTCATAGGCCTGCTTGGTGGCACTGGGCTTTGTGAAAGTAATGGGAAACTGCCAGCAATGTTTAGGTCATTAACCGTCTCAGAATTAACCTACAAATCTTTGATCTTGTCACAGTCAGGCAGCAACTGATTCTGTTGGAAGTATTATTATCAAGGATGTGAATGAATACAGAGGATTTTCCACCCTGCAATGCTAGCTGCTCCTTCAGTTCACCCTGCACACATGGCATCACCAGGCAACAGGGACTGCAGCCACACAAGTCCTGCTCACCTGTCCTTGTGTTAGCACCATGATCCGATCACAGCCCAGTACTGTGTGCAGGCGATGAGCAATTGTTAACATAGTGCAGTCTGCAAATGCCTCTCTGATGGTCTCCTGAATCAGTAAGTCTGTCTCTGTGTCCATAGCAGCTGTTGCTTCATCCAGGATCAGTATCTGAAAGCAGCACAGAATCCTGGCCGTTAGCTACAGTCACACCTTCCCTCCCTGAACATAATACATAGAGTAGGCAAAATTGCCACAGCCAGTTGTCACAACTGGCAATCCTTGGAGTTGTCACAAAGTTATCACAAAGATAGTTTTTACAGACACCCTTTCAGTTTTCTTGATGCAATTGCCTTCAAAATTACCCTATGAATCACACTTGCATTTTATCTTTCGTACTGTAATTATTATTTCCCTTCCATACCTGCAAAACCTTTCACTTCACTGGCATGGCAGGGTCCCAAATTCCATTTGGAGATTATGTTTTAGTGGAGTACCGTGTAGAAGTAAAAAACTTGGCTGACATTCACAAAAAGGTGGAAGAAGGAAAGAATCTGATGCTCACCAGTAAGAGGACACTGAATAAATTATCAGGCCAGCCTGACACACTATTAACACTTCCAAGCAATGCCTTTCCAATGGCAGGACACTACAGGAGCTACCAGCTGGCTACAAATGCCTTCCTATTTGTTCTAACCCTATACCTCTGAGTTGCAATAATCATTGGTGTGATGCCTCTGACAGACAGAAGCTGGCACAAGACCAGATTTGTTCAATCCTATCAATTTGGTATCTCTAGCAATTTCTCTCCTTGTTGTGCTCACCTTGCAACGACGCAGCAGAGCTCTAGCTATACACAGTAACTGTCTCTCTCCAACAGAAAAGTTTTCCCCATTTTCCATCACTTCTGAATCAAGTTTCATAGGCAGCTGTGCAACCTGTGTGGGAAAGAAGAGGCAAAAATCTCAGAGCATTGCACAAAATCACATAAATATGAATACAGTTCTCCTGATGACATTTGTCACCAAGAGAGGAGAGCAAACCTAGTCCTTGCAGGAATTCCTCCAGCCAATGTTCCATAGCCATTACATGCCACTTGACTTACAAGAAAGGCAGGGTTTAAGTTCAGTATAAATGTGCACATGTGGCATGTACACTCACAAATGTAAATGCAGAATGCACACCTAAGCCGCATGTATAAAAATATCACTTGAAGTGTAAAAATATGATTTGAAATGTTTTAACACCTTAAGGACTCCTGTGATAAAGGACAACTCTGCTATGCTACGGAATAAAAATGTACACATACAGTACACAATATCAGATGTTCTCAAAAATCCCCATCAGTCTGATAAAATTGTGGGTAAAAAAGAAAAGTCACTCAAATAAAGCATCGACTGCGAGGGGAAAGATGCACAGAAAAAGTTTTACCTAAAGTAGCTCTGAAGCAGCAACTAACAGAACATGTAGGTTTGGATGCCAAAACCAAACATGTATCTAATAGGTCACACCATACTTACACACTCCTTCATATGAGTCCTTTCCAAAGCAGCCCAGATTTGCTCCTCACTGTACTGATTGAAAGGATCCAAGTTTGATCTGGAAGGGGAAGCAGAAAACAACCAGAATTTTAACTCAACCAACAGTGTACTAATTCATCCAGACAGATAATTCACATCTAGCCTTCTACTGACAGAGTTCCCTTGCCAAGGAAATCAGACGTTCCCAACACACTGGGGTTAGAAGAGCCAAAGAACAAGAGTAGAGATGAAAGACAAAGATACGAAAACTTCAACCAAATCTAAACAGAAAGCAAGACTTGCAGGGAGGTCTGTCACACACACAGTGCTGAATTGGGCCAGTTAAGTCATTTAGCTCTGTTTTTTTTGTTTCAAAAGAACAGAAGCTAGGATGCCTGAGCGCTACCACCTAATCAGGCACCCACTTCAGTTCAGGTATAAGCTGGTAGATTGCTAAGTCCTCCTTGCTTTCTTATGGCCTCACTAACCTCACAGTGCCACTGAATAGCACAGGTTCCTGAGGGATTATGGAGAGTTTGCTGCGAAGATCTGCCAAACCAATGTCATTTATTTTCACTCCATCAATTTTAATGCAGCCTCCAGACAGTTCAACAAGACGAAAGAGTGCCATTCCAAGAGAAGACTTCCCTAAAAAGGAGGCAGGAAAAACAATACTGGTGTTTCTCAGAGTTCTACAGAGCCTACATAGCAGCTTTGATATGAGAAAGCATTTTAAAAACTGTCCCTGTATAAAAGAAGTGTTTAATATACCATAAAGTCCTGGCAAAAAATGCTGGCAAATGCTGGGGTCCCACATTTAAACTTCTAAGTAGTTATAGAGGCAGCTCCTATTTCTCCTCACTGAAGCTGCTCCCATAGGGCCACCCCACCCCCAATGCCAAAACCTTGCCATGAAAACCCAATACAGCATTATTAATTACTTACTTAGAATCTGCATTTTGGAGTTGATTTAAGTCATTTCACAAAAAGAGGTTTTGATTCTTCACAATACAGACTTTTAAGATAGCTTAGAGCCAAACTTGGCTGCAGCATCAGTACAAAAGACTTCCAAGCTGCAATGAACATGTTGTGGTAATATTCTGTGCTGGTAGGTAGCTTGGGGAGTTAAACATGGTGAACATACTGACTCAAGCATAGTAGAATATCCCTCTGCTTTAAATGGAAACTTGTTTTCACTAATGTTTACACAGATCTTGCTTTTGTATGCACACGAACAGAATCCACCACTGAGACTGCTGGACCAGTCCTGTGTAATCAACAACTAATTCAAACACAGAAGAGAACCAATATGACTGTCCCAATCTTTTCTTTTAAACTAGTAATTTAATTCTGCTTAGGGCTTTTCCTTACCTGAGCCTGTCCTTCCCACAATGCCAATCTTTTCCTTCGGTTTGATGGTAAAGGACACTTTTTTAAGTACTAGAGGGAGGTTCTCCCGGTACCGCATCTCTGCATTTTCAAAAACAACTTCTCCTTCTTGTGGCCAATCCAGAGGAGGAGTTTTATTCTTAATTCGAGCAGGAGCTTCCAGGGAAAGAGTCTTTAAAAGACAGAGAAGTTCAGTTTCCAGTAAACAAACCACCAGAAGAGAAAACTAACAGCTGCAGCTTTCAGCAGTTCTTCCCTGCAGACTCAGCCCAGATCAGTGTATGACAGTTTCATGATGAGCTGTGTGGCCGGATGTGGGCCCGGTGGTTCAGAAGTTTGCTGTGTTACTCTGACCACACTGTTATTCCCCTCCTGCTGCTTCAATAATAACATCAGTCCTTCTACACAACTATGTTTTTCATCAATGGAATTCAAAATTTATTTTCAGCCTATTATTTATCAGCACAATCCTATTGAGTTTTGTGTCACTCCAAAGACTGGAAGCAAAATCTGCAGCATTTCTGCACCATGCCAGGTCACCTCTGTTGATTCTGACACAGAAGAGAATGCCAAAGTGTCACATTAAATGTTACCCTCTTCCTTCTCCCCATGTTCCCCCATCCTATTAAATCACTGAGTCGGTCAGTCCCTTCCAGCTCACTTTTGCTATTTTACTCTGCTCCTTAACAGGTTCCTGAGCAAGCAGATTAAACAGAAAAGCAGGACCTCTGAGAGCCAAACACAAGCACATTCATAGCGTGTTTAGAGTAAAGCCAAAGTAACTTTCCCATATTTGGCACAAGCAGCCTCAAAGAATGGCAGAAATCAAGTCATGGAATTCACCTTGTGTAACTTACAAAGTAGAATCTCCAACTGAATCAGGCTCTAACAACTCCTTTATAGTCTCTACAAAGAGAGTGATCTCTACAAATGCTATAAAATACCATTTCTGGAGTGTAAGTTTTCTTACTATAAAAATACTTAGAACAGGTAATAAATTGCCTTCTGGAGATACCCACCACCTACAATGACCATTGAGAGATCCCATAGCGACCATGTCAGTTGTGGACATCTGCAACATTTAGTTAGAGCCAGATTAATTCTACCCCAGGGGTTTGAGCAAAACATATCTGCTGCAATAGTGCTCCAATTCTTTGAGCTTGGTGCATAACAGCACCTCAAGCTCTCTCTGAAAAACACCAAACCTGGGCTTTGGTAAGATCCAGAACCTGCACAGTGTTCCAATGCTCACTCACTCCTTCACTTCAGCTTCAAATTAGTTTTACTGTTTCATAACAAAATGGCTGTCTAGAGAACCAAATAATAAAAATCACAGATGGTGTTGCTTACTAGTGATAGACATAATTTTTAAAACCCCCAAGCAACAGCTTACAACTGTAGGTTTTGCCACTAAAGGTCTGACAATGATAAATCCATCTCAGCCCAGTGAGAGATAACAGGCACAGTTGTCAGCTTGTGCGGTCACCAGATTTCTCCTAATACACAGAAATTTTACATGCCACAAGGGGACTTATTTAAGTGGGGGAGTGGGCAGGTTTGGTTTTTTTTCTATTCAGATTAAATCCACAGGCTAAAAATTCTACAAATAACAACTACTAAATAGCCCAGATTCACAAATATATATATCTCCCTCTGAAGTTCAGAGGGAACATTAAGTGAAAAAGCCTTTCACCTCACAGACCAGATGCAGGAAAAGGCTTTCTCTTGGCTATGCTTTCCCCATTGACCTATGCCCAGTTCTGCACACACAAATCCTAGTTACAAAGAAAGGGTTATAGATAATCAGAACAGCTTGCTAAGCATTTAGCTTGGCGTATTTCTCATGTTTAGCTGAGCACATTTCTGGTGTTTGCAACAAGAGCAACTCCTTGACTTTTCATGCATATAGAAATATGCTGTGTAACACAGCTGTGGAAAAAGTATTAGGCTTATTACAATGAAGCAGAATTACATGCATATAAAGTAACAGTTATTTGTGTTTAAATTAAGGAGTTCCATTAGATCTGGAATGAAGGATGCCAGAACACCATCCTTTTGCTATAAAATGTTGTACTGAATACCTAGCTACTCCTTTCACACACTCCACTCTTTACTGAGAGTGCCAGAAAACTTTTAATATCCTTGTGTAATTCCAGCAATGCCTGCAGGCTTGGTTACCTATCAGCTCTTAGGCCATTAATCCCACGAGTGGTTACACATGTGCTCCATAAAACAAACTCATTCTGCAGTGTAGATGACTTGGGCTCTTGTGTTTGAGTATTTCTTATTATTATTAAAGTTCAGTATTAGATAAAAGAGATTGGACTTGAAGTTTCTCAGGTTTTTTTGTTGTTTATTAAGTTTTTATTACAACTTCAGTATGTCACTCTAGCCTTGAGTTTAACATGCTGAGCATGTGCTGCAAAAGCTGTGAAATGGTGACTGCTGCTAGATTTTAAGGACTTTGATAACTAATTAACAGATACTACATATTATATTTACAATTTTGTACCAGTAATCGTAAGTTGTTGCTAACACGTTTTTTTTACTTTAAATCTGTTCTATCAATGCCTATGTGCTACCTCTACTGCAGTACAAGGAGCAAGAAGAAGAAAGAACTCAGGGCAACACCCAAAATCTTCCATCTTGTTTTTTATATCCATGCTATAAAACCTAAAACTACAAGTTTCACTTTTGTGACAAACTAAACTATAATCTAAGTTATATTTTTGTTGCTTTTGCTTTTTTCATGAGTGTTGGAAGCTTTTCCCAGGGGCACAGATCAAAGACTGTGTCCTCCTGGGGTCTCTGTGAGGGTCCCAGACCCTCCAGGGCAGTTTGAGGTGTAGTCCAGATATTCTGGACGCCGACACTGCAGTATAACAGCACAAGCATTAGTGCCTTTACAAGATCAGAAACACACATTCTGTACTAAGATAGATTATGGCTGATTCCAGCAACATAACAAGCAACAAGAAATTTCACAACAGGCAGTTGAATGCATCACAGCCCTACCTTGATATAGTGGTCAATCCTCTCCACTGAGGTGAAGCGAGCTTCTGTCTCTGAAGCAAGTCTGACTGTAAACTGGAATAACCCTGTCAGCTGAAGGGATATAAGAAAACAAAGACAAATTTTTAGAGAGCTGTCATTTATTATTAAGAGATGAACCTAATGGACAGTGTGGCCAGCAAGACCAGGGCAGTGACTGTCCCCCTGTACTCAGCACTGGTGATGCCACATCTCAAATCTCAGGTTCACTTTGGGGCCCCTCACTACAGAACAGACATTGAGGTGCTAGAGCATGACCAGAGAAGAACAATAGAGCTGGTGATGGGTCTGGAGCACAAAACCTGTGAGGAACAGCTGAGGGAGCTGGGGCATTCAGCCTGAAGAAAAGGAGGCTTGGGGTGACCTTCTCACTCTCTACCACTACCTGAAAAGAGGTTGTAGCCAGGTAGGGGTTGGTCTCCTGCCCCAAGTAAGAAGGGATAAGACAAGAGGAAATGGCCTCAAGTTGTGCCAGGGGAGGTTTAGATTGGATATTACAAAATATTTCCCCGCCAGAAAGGTTGTCAAGCACTGGAACAGGCTGAGGAAGGAAGTGGTAGAGTTACCATCCCTGGAGGTATTTAAAAGACATGTAGATGTGGCACTTGAGGACGTGGTTTAGTGGTGGCCTTTACAGTGGTGGGGTAATGGTTGGACTCAATGACCTTTGAGATCTTTCCCAATCAAAATAATTCTATGATATTTGATAAAAGTACTCCTGGCATTGGGCACCATATAACTAAGTTGTTAAACGCAAGTTAATTTAATAGTTGATTTTAAAATAACCGTAATTTATGAATCACTTGAGAAGCCAGCAGCTTACAAACGTTTCCTAAAAGCAACCGCTTTAAGTATGAGCCTTCTAAGCTTTTTAATTTCACCTCACTACCACGAGGAGGCAGAAGAGGCCAAACAGCAGCTCCACCAGTGCTCAGAGCGCTGCAGCCTCTCTAACCCAGCACTGAACACTCTTTGCTGTGAGAGCACACTGCAGGCAACGCATTAAGATCAGTTTGGCAGGTGTCTGACATACCACCAATCCGACCTCTGGAAACACCCAGGAAAACTGCAATTTGCAGCATATGCCTCAAACAGTTTCTATTTCTTTACTTAAAAACAGGCAGCTCCCCAAACAATAGCCTTAAGCACCTCACTCCTCACAATTTGTAATTTGACTGCAGACTAAAGGTCCTGACTCTGAATTGCTTTCCCCTCCATTACCCAGATGCAGTAGTATTTTTTTCATTCCAGTGCACTAAGGAAAGTTTTAAATTATGTGTTTCTTTCACTTATTAGCAATATCTACATTAAAAGAAATATTAAATATTGCAGTACGTGGGCACACTCACCTGCACAGCGTATGAGATAGCCAGCCCAGCATAGGCAGGGGGGATCTGGCCATGCATTAAGACAATCATAAGGCCAGTCGTTGTGATAAGAGCAATGCTGATAATGTCCAGCCTCACAGCCAGCCAGCGCATTGCACAGCTGAACAGGTAAAACGGCGCCTGATTGTCATCCAGGAGCTCCTGGTACCTGAAATAAAGACAAGAAACATTAGTAGACTCCATGAGCCTGGTGTTCCACAAATAGCAGAGCTACTTAAACTCCTGTTCCAGTATTCAAGGTGGGAAGACTCATCATTGACAAAGACTCAAACTAGGCCATGAAAGCGGGGTTTGCAAACTTTCATGAGTAATGTCAGATATGCACTTGGCTCAAACTCTCAAAAGTCAAATCATTAAGTCTCTGTGTACAACAGTGCATTATACTGGAGTGGATCAAAATCAGGGACATTACACTCACTTTCCCTACAACTTCAGCTATGCCAGACCTCTCAGAGGATGCTCGATGGCTACAAATTACTTCATGTGTCACAGCAGCAGTGCTTCAGAATATGCACAGAATATGTGTTATCTTATACACAAATGTAAAAGTAGAGTAAGTTTTGATAGGACTGGTGACACTAATTAAAACACATCAATAACCACATAATTTACAATCCTGACAATGCAGAGCTGAGAAACTATATTTAAGGAGAGACACTCGAGATTCACAAAGATAGTAACTAGATTTTCTGATCATCCAACTCAATTTCACACAATACAACGTTGCACATGTGTGCAATGTCTTAGTGCTCAAGCAACCAGCAATGCTAAAGGGGCTGCTGTTTGCACCTCTGCAGCCTTTCATTTAAGCTGGTGTAGCAGTGTCTTTCCAGAGCTTCTCTGACAATTTTCCCTGTGCTCCCACGCTCTTGGGCTCAGGACCTTGGACCTGCAAAACCCTGATACTGTTACAGCAGGTTCTCATGGGAAGCAACTACCACTCACATGGGGAATGTTTTGCTTTCCCTCATTAACTTTTGTTTTGATGATTTTAGTTTATACTGAAGAAAACCAAGCACAGAGCACAAGGTGGCTAATGATCATTGAAATAACTGATAAATATTCTCCAATTACACATGTGCACAGAGACTAACAGCTCAACACTACTCTCACTGAGGTTTAGTTAGCATGCCTCAAGCAACATTAATAACACCACAAGGAGAAACAACCCACAGAAGTATGAGCAGGACCTGATGAAAAGTACAAACTAGTAAGGGAAAAGTTGTCCTCACCACTACTGTTGCCACCTGCTGCACTGCAGAGAAATTCAGAGGAAGGCATTCACCTGGGAACCCACCATTGTTTTTCCCACTTGGCTACTGGGGAGTTTTCCCTAATCCTTCTTGTTCTCCCTCATTTTTGCCCCCAGAAAAGTAGCTTTCACTCTTAGAACCAGTGATGCCATCAGCTACAGACTCCATTAATAAATCTTTCTGAATTGCCAACCTGTTGCACCCTGCTTTGTGCTCCACCACTCTCAGACTGATATCTAGACTGACCTGTGCAGAAATTCCTGTCCTTTGTGGTAGGCATGGATTGTGGAGAGACCCTGGATGCTAGATGTAATATGAGACAGGAATGGAGACTGTGTGATGTTGTCCAGACGCTTGAGCTCTCGAATAAAGACTCTGGAAGGAAAGAAGCACTTAAAGTGACATGTAGAATCACCATATGCCAACCACTACGTTGCTGCATATGTATTTGAAGGTCAAAGTATCTGTACTTGCAGTTAAAGCAGCTGGTGCACTTACCTAGACACAACATGCAGAACTGTGAACAGGACAATGAGGGGTCCCACTGCCACCAAGAACCAGGGGAAAACTCCCGAAATCACCCCCACACAGAAGAACACAAGGATGACGTTCTGGATGAACATTTCTGCTTGAAATGGCAAACGAACATCAACTGGAAAAGATGGAGGGAAAAGAGGCAGATCTTCAGTACAGAAAGCTAAAACAACCTATATAAAGCAACTCAGTCCAGCTGTACATCATTGACAAGGACAGTGATTTCATGGCTTATTCAGACTAAAAATGTACATTTTCCTTTGGGTGCTTCTATCTTCTGAGCTGCAGGCAGTCTTCCCAATTATTCCCATTTGCAGAAACAGCACTGATGGAACTCTGACCTAATTACCACCCCTGCTGCACTTCAGCTTCACCCTGATGTTTTAGGTTGTCACTGCATTAACTGTTAAGAGCCCACATGCAGCTTGGAGGTACAGCAGCACCTGCATGCTTTCTTCTTTATAAGTCAGTGGAGAGACCTGAGATATCAGCTGCCTTCCAGAATCATAGACCAGGGATATCCCAATTCCAGCTTTGTCTATTACAAGTACATATTTGCCATAGGGTACAATCACCCCAACACCAAGAGACTGGAGAGTATTCAGGAGTTAACTGGGAGGTTTGAATGTGGGATTTACAGCACACACAGTGAAAGATACCTTCATCCATGTCTTTGGAAAACCTGTTGAGAATCCTTCCAGTGGGTGTAGTGTCAAAGAATTTCATGGGGCTACGCAGAATCCGTCGGAAAAGCTCATCATGGAGCCTTGAGGATGCTCTGAGAGTTCCCTGACAATGCAGAAAACATTGCAATGTTATAAAACAGTGTTTGCCTTCCTGTCACTGTATCTCCTCTGGCCACCAAAACATTCTACTCAGTTTCTCTCTCCAACCATAAGCAATTTTTTATTGCCTTCTGTTCTTCCAACCAGAGGAAGGAAGCTATTAATTTGGGCAGAAGTTTAGCAGAAAGCATGGTGCAGCCCCAAGAGCTGGCATGGAAACATCACAATCCATGACTGGCTTCCTCTGCTTCAAAAATCTCTTTCAGGAGATGACCAAAGAATCACAGTGACAGCAAGATGCACGTATAGAAGGAGGATGGGATAATGAAACCAGCATTGGCACATACCTTTACAAAGACCACACCACGAACAGCTTTCAGCATCAACATAACTGCCATAGACAGTGCATAGATGCCAGCATAGTAATGCATGTGAGGGTTATCTTTCATACTGTTGCTTATGACAGTTTCATTTCCCAAAGTCACCGAGGTGTTCTGCAGAAAAGTCAAGGCTTCAGTGGTTAGTTAACGATTAAGCATGTACATATTATATGGTAGAATAACTGTCTTGTAACCTCTCTCACCATATTTGGTATTTCTTCTTTAAAGTACTTCAGTGACCTTTGAACACTTCAGAAGGTTTTCCCTGGCAGAGATATTCGACTTGCAGATCTGTAGCCCTTGGCCTTTTTCCTACAGTATCTTTCAAAATACTACCATAATAGCTACTTCATTTGATTCCTAGTCTTTCATTTCATGCTTTTCTTGTGTTCTTCTGAACAACGCCAGATATTTGCATACCACCATTCCCATTACACAGCACTATTCACCTTGGATAGGTTCCGTATTCTTAACAAACACCATCACTGTTTTCTGCCAGTACACAGTAAATTCTTTACTGTCACACTGTCATGCATTCTCATTCTCTCTTTTTATTACTAATCTCTAAGTATGTTTAAGGACCTCATTGCTTATGTTAATATTGTTGGCCATATGCACTTCATTATTTCTTCTCTGAGGTTAGTAGCTTGCTCTCCACACCCCCACAAAGAAAGTCTTGCAGTTATATTTTAATTTTGAAATGCAGTAAGACTTGCAATCAAAGCCCCGCGAGTGGAAAAAATCCCAAAATATCCTGGGTCATCAGAATCTTCAGAGCAACTCCCAAAAGTCATTTGACTTAAAGCCATATTTTAACAAGATTATTCTGTTAGATATAAGACTATGTTCAAACAAAAAAACCCACTAAAACTAGCTTGTTGGCCCCTTTCGCATTTTCACTTCCTTTTCTTAGACTAACCAAGACAAGGAACAAGAGGGCAGTATAAAACCACATGAGCTATTATATCTTTCTTATTACTGGAGCTCTCTTATTCTTGGAGATGAACTCCCCAGTGAGATCACCTCCTGGGAAGCTTTAGAAGTTACTTAAACAAGGAAGCACCAGTTGATGTCATAAGACTGCTTGGGATTAGTCTAGCAGAACAAACTCCCTGCCCATCAGACACAAGAGTAGAAAAGCTATTTAACTTACTCCGCTGCCTTGCTTGATCCAAAAACTCAGCCACCAGTTGCTAAAAGCTGTACTGCCCACATTCAGCACAAACAGTGCCATGATGATGAGGAATGCAAAGGGGCCTCCAGCTGCCTGAATGTAGACACCATAAACAGACCAAGGGACAGACCCTTTGCCTTTCTCTTCCAGCTGAACCAACTGGCCTGTGAAGCAATAGAGGGAGAGAGAGTGAGAAGAAAGCTATTCCATGAAACTCCTGTAAATTTGTGAGCATAAATACATAAAATTAGTAATTTTCAAACTGTAAAGAGTACTTTCAGAAACATGCATTTTAATTCATTCTTAGAATTCAATGGTTCAAAGAGTTTTTTTTAAAAGTCCAATTTCCTCTGCAGAACCATTCATGTCGTGGTATGTCTGAAAAAGCATTGTCAGCACAGACTTAAATGTTAGACTGGTATCAGCCTCACTATCACTTTTTAAACCCTGAAGTTCAAAGTTAACATTAACCAGAGAACCACAGAGGTCAGACCTTCCAATTCTTCATACATAAATGCCATGTTCTGCCTGGGACTAGTGCCAAGCTATACATATTGCCCTCGTAGAATAGGAGGGAGAGGCAGTGTGGGAGACAGGGAACTACCAGCTCCTTTGTGCTGATGGCATCTGACCAGAAGCATCTTAACTGAACTTATAAATATTGTACAGGCACCCAAATTCAATGAGTTAATGAATGTTCTTTGCACACTGCTTGTGTCCTATCAACCATGCTGAGTGACTAGAATTAAGACAGCTTTCAAAACCTGAGGAGTACATTCACGATACTTTAAAAAGTAAATGTTTTCAGTTTATTGGAATACTAAATAATTACAACCAGAAATTTGATTACATAGTTACCCTCCTCTTCCTTCTTTACAACTTTCTCCTTCTTCACAGACCCTGCTTTGGTACTTTTATCCTGGGGCCTTTTCAGTGAATTGTTTGTGTTCTTCTTTACATTAATCTGCAGGAAAACAGAGTAATTTTCTTTCATATCTGAAACCCAAACTTTAATAATCTGCCTCCTAGAGACAAAGGCTTCCAATAGCTTAGTATTCATGTCAAGGAGGATATTAACTTTGCTGGTATTGCAGATGACTCCCATCCCTGGTGCATTAAATTTTCCTCCCCTATCAACCTGAACTGCTACCATCCTGTACTGCAAGTGTGAAAGGTTAATTTCCAGAATCAGTGACATTATGAGAGTACATGGTAGAGGAATGACATCTCTGCTACTGAGAGAAAGTTACAATTCCCCTGACCATTGCAAAAGTAGCTCAGTTTTTTTAAGAGGCTCTTTTCCCTGAACACTCTAGTACTTCAGAGACATTTCTCGAGACCTTTCCTAAAAACAGTCAGGTCAACTTGGTCAAATCAAATGTCCAAACACTAACCTGCACAAATACTGTTCTAAGCCCAGCTGTCTTCCCACAAATGGAAGTTACTACCTGTTCAGAGACAGCCTAAATTAACTGAAACTCCCTATAACACACCACCTTCAGGGTTGTCTTCCCACACTTTATGTGAGAAGCAACATGTCACGCATCAAACCACGGAGAATCTATCATCCATTTCTTCTTATCCCACTGGGAACGCAAATTAATGCTCCTTCCATCAGCTGGTGTTTACAGAGAGACACCGAAGGTCAGCCAATCGTGCAGACTGGCTGAAGAACCCCTTGTTAACTGTCATTACACTAATCTTAAAATGGCAGAACTATAATCTTCATTCCTCAAAGGATATGCAGAGCAATGCATTATATTCTTTTGCTTCTTTCACAAACATCTCCAAGGAGAATATTTCACCAAGCACTATACACACAACACACTGTATCTGTGTATTTATCATAATGCTTCCTCCTCAGAAACTTTTTTCTTTTCAAAATGTCTGCAACTTGTAAGAAACCTATCATCTCTTAAAAAATAAACCACTGCTTTACTTGTAATCTCTTCTTACTAAAAGAAAACACACACAAAACTTAGAGGAATAAATTATTATAAAACAAAAGGCAAAAGTTTCTTACTCCAAAGAATAACTTCAGGAAACAAAGAGAAGGGTGGGAAAAATTACATCACTGAAAATTTAAATGCTTGTTATACTGAATGGTTCCTGTTATTTTCAACACTTACATTTTTTTTGCAAATACTAAAATAATTGAGCACATATCCCAGTTTGCATTTGCAGACATTTTTGGTAACAGAAGTAGTGTCAAGTCAGGTTTTTTTCTCAACCCCCCCCAAAACATAGCATTTTCAGTTAATTTCCAAAATACTGTCACATATAACTTTCAACAAGTTGTGTCACTTCTGCTGTGCCCCAGTCACACTATTGAAATGGTAAAAAGCCAGGAAGAATTTTTTCAGACCAAAGTTATTTGAGGTCTGTGCTAATTTGAAGGTAAATTAAGGAGTAGGGTGTACAATAAGAGAGACAAACTTCCTGCCCTGAACATCATGAGGGAAGATGCTACATTATTTTCATGATCAACTCATGAGCTAGTTGGCAGAGTCCTCTCTAGTACACATTCCCTAAAAACAACCTGTGACTGACAACATGAAGTCCAAATTAAGCACAGATTATTCTACAGGAAATCTACTGGTCAGATCAACACATGTGAAGCCCTTTTTCTCAGTCTTCCAACCATGTCTCTTGGTTCTTCTCATCAGAACAGTTGGCATTCAGAGCACTTTGAAATAAACAAACGAGTACCTCAATATGTGGTGTTTCTCCCAGCTGTAGGCTATTAAAAATAGTTGCATAATCCCCATGTAAATTCATCAGTTCTTCATGACTTCCTCGCTCAGTAATGCAGCCTTCTTTCATGAAGATCACTTCATCACAATCAACAAGATACTGGAGAAAATGGCAGTAAGAACAAGTCTCTATCATTACATCTGATAATCAAACACACTCCCACACAATCCTTCTCAGTAATTTATAGGTACTAGAACACAACATCTATTCCCATGTAACAGACACCTGATTCTCAAAGGTCCTGCTCCAACCAGAGCATCATGATTGCTCACACTACATAAATAAGAAGTTTTCATGTTGTATCAAAGCCAATCTCTTGGATGGAAGACACGATTCAGGATAAACACTGCAAATACTTATAGACTAAGTACTAATATTTGTATGCACAGATGATGACAAAAAAACTCAGAATACATCAATTCTAATTTACTGACACCAAATTTACATGTTCTCTGATGTGATGAAATTGCTTTATGGCAAGTTAGCAAAAGCAGTTTTTAGCAGGGCATTTGTTTCTCTGGTAAGTTTTCTTTAGTCAAGCCTTATTAGGCCCATCAACCAGTCCCACCAGACACTAAGCAGCACTGGTACCAAACAACTAGATTGTGCTCAGTGCATATTTGCAAACCTAGTTTGTAAATGTAAACCACACATTCTATAGACAGACAGGTTTGGGCTGTCACAGGTCAGGGCATAGAAGTTTTCAGGATGAAGGCAACTGATTAAACATCATTCCAGCAAAGTCCATGAAAGAAGGTATGAGAGATGCAGTACCTGAAGCTGATGTGTGATGAACAGGACAGTCTTGGACTTCAGATGTTTCCTTATTGCACTGTTAAAAATGTGATTTCCAACATGAGCATCTAAGGCACTAAGGGGATCATCAAGGATATAAATGTCCCTGTCACTGTACAGGGCTCGAGCCAGACTGATTCTCTGACGTTGTCCTCCACTCAGGTTAGCCCCTCGTTCACCAATCTGCACAGAGACACACATCCATTATTTTATTCTTTAACACCGTGCAACATAGATGCTCAGAAGTAACCAGAATGAAGCAGACCATAACATTTATATATATATCTATACATTCCCCCATGACATATTAATACATATATATATTCTAGTTGAGGTGTTGACTTTGTGCAACATGTTATACATTCAAACTCAAGGTTAACATGCTTGAAATGTGGCAGTACTTTTTTCCTTATTTTACCTTTTTTGTATTAACATAGCCATGCTTTTTTCTGGATTTTAAATCAAGTTCAAATTGGTCCAGTGAAGGCATCTAAATTTAAAAACTACAAAAAAACCTCCCAAATTGTCAAAATACAAGGAAAAAACATAGCACAACTCACAACAGTTCAGGGCCTTCATGGTTAAGCTCAGTTCAAGAGGGTGCATTCAACAGCTTGGTTCATTTGCATCCCAGACTGATGTACCCTCACTCCAGTCTAGTCTGCCAAACCAAAACTCTTCTTCACCTACTAAGTGGCTTAGTATAAGCAAAACACATACCTCTGTCAGGTCTCCATTTGGAAGGATGGCTAGGTCAGGCCTTAGACAGCAACCATTCAACACTGTATTGTATCTGAAAAACAATTAGATAAATAGTAAGAACATTGTTTTTTCCCCCAATTATTTAATTAGTACAGCAGTATCTCACTTTCTACACTAATAGTAGACATTCCAGCATCCTAAAACGAATCATCTGCCTTGGATTCCCAGGAAGAAACTGAGAATAATAACTAATCACCTACTTCAGAAGCATTGTGAGGAAAAGAGATGATTTCTCTCCAGGGATAACTGGCACAGGCCACAGGAAAGGCCCCCACTGGAGGAGGGCCGTGGAAGATGCAAGTACATTGCAAACAGCAGTTGTTTTTAAAGAGGGCAAGACCAGGACACCAGGAGCAAATGTCATTTCAGTGCTGCTCCACAGCAGTTGCTAAAAACAGAAGCCAGGCAGCACTCCAGCATGGGGTACAGCCTCACTGCAAATGAGCAATGACAGGGACACTGACAGCCACCACCTACAGCAACCACATGCAAGAGAGGGACGCTCTTAAATGGGACTTAAGGGAGACTTACAAGACAGACTACAGAAGGATATAGGCTTTATCTGCAGTGTACTCTGCCCTAAATTTTTCCTACACTTGGGCCAAAAATTACCAAGCTTTCATGAAAATCAGCAAACAGTCTGACAAACCTTTCTTCATCATATGCCTTGCCAAAAAGAATGTTGTCCCGAAGGGTGGCGTTGAGAATCCAGGCCTGCTGGGCCACATACGCAAATGTTCCACTCACTGCAATGCTGCCCTCCAACAGGGTCATCTGCAATCACAGAAACTCCAAATTGTGCTATGCCATATTTAGAACAGACTTCATTCTAGAGAGTACAGATAAGTGAAACAGGAGAAGAAAAAAAGAAGAGTAGAAGTAGTAAAAACATAATTTCTCACCTGTCCTAAAATTGCTGAGATAAGTGAAGTTTTTCCACTCCCCACACTGCCACAAATTCCAACAAGCTTTCCCTAGATAGAAAAAAAACATTATTGTACTCATTTTCTTTGATACTTGACAGCTAAAATGTTCACCCAGAACATAGCTGAAACTCTGCAAAATTATCACAGGGCTTCAAGAATACACTGTCCACCAACATTCCAGTGATACCTCTGCTGCCCTGTAGATGCTTTCAGCTAAATGGCTCATACACCATACTGAAGGCTGCAAACCCCTCAGTTGGATGTGGAAGCTCTACAGCCTGCCCTTGTTTCACAGGCTGTTTGCAAAGATCGAGTTTGCTGAAATGGCACAGCTGTTTACAGCAAGATCAGATACTGCACCGTGGATACTGCAGTTGCCATGGATATTACAGAAGTGCACAAAAGCAATATGCTCCATTTCATGTGAAAACACAGAGCTCCCTATTCCGAGGGACAGCTAAAATGAGGCCTTTTGAAAGCTCAGATTTTCTCCTTTCTTCTCTTACCTTTTCTATCTCCAAGTCAATGTTATAGAGAGTCCTCTGAAGCCGAAGGTTAACCAGGTGGATGATTTTGTGCTCCTCTTCAGGGCTATGATGGTCATCATTGTCCACTAGAAGATGGCCCTTCTGCTCTGCCAGCACAGCTTGCTGTCCCTCATTCTGCAGCTTCATTTTCTCTTTCTTGCCCTTGGTGACTTTCTTGTCTTTTTTCGCTTTGGGGGTCAACTTTGGTGAGCTCTGGACGCTGGCGTGGGAGAAGTCCCAAGCCAAGGTAGCATTTTTCACCTCTATCGCGGTGTGAGGATTGGCTGGTTTTTTCTTTATCATATGAACCTCTTCCATTAGAAATAAACTCTGATAGGAGTTGTGAGAGAGGTGTAAAGATGAGACACCTGATCAAGACTGGGAGACAAGCCTACGGCACACTCACGCAGCAAAACACATCAGGCTATATAGTAGGAGGAAGCTGAAGAGCAAAAGGTAGCTCATTAGTGTAAACTAACTCCAGGTCTGTTAAGTGGCTGGGGCAATCCTGGATGTGGTGGAAGCACTTGGATACACTCAGATTTTTACAGAACTGCAATACTCTGGGGTTTCTGTACAACAGGGGCTTATTCCTTTAACACTGTTTGCAACTGCAGTTCTGTAAGTTCCAGATTAAAAACACATGAATAGAACATATAGGTTGGAGAGGAGAGGTCACTTCGAGGCAAAGTGACTGACTTGTCCTGTACACCAACTCATGATGGAAGAAGACTGAATGGCTTTTAACTTCAGCCTTTACCCTTCAGCTTTCTGGTGGGAAAAAGTCATCTTGCACAAATGTAGCTGATATATCCTGGGCTGCTTAACAATAAGAAGTCAGCCATTAAGTCCACTGTATCGTGTTTTCCACCACATCCATCAGTACTTGCAATCAACAAAGATTAGGAAGACATTTTTCATACAGTGTAATTACAAGACAAAATGTTTGCCACTTAAATGATTTGTTCTGAACTAAAAAGCCATTTTTGACTGAAAACTCAATTCCCAGCCTTATTTGCAATTGCTACACCCAAACCGCACATTCATAACAAAGCTTATACTCATTTACAGAGCCATAAAGTCAGTTACATTTCTACTTTGGTGTGAGAGTATCCCCACCTCGTGTTATGTTTCCTACACAGATTAAATGGTTTACAGTCAAACTGGGAGATTATATAAACTCCCCTCTCCTTCTCTTACCTCCAAAAAAATTCCCTTTGGTGCATTTGGATTTAATAAAGGTGGATTTAAGGTGACTCAGAAGATGAAACAAAATTGCTCAAAAGCAATAGGATCTCAAAATTACAGATCCTGCTCTCCTCACACACAGGTTTGTTTCATGAATGCATTACACAGAACTCATATACCTGTCAATGCTTGGGAAAATTTCTAATTTGAAAATTGCTATTTTCTATTTTGAAAATTTCCACAATGTGCAATGCACAGTTATCTCCAAGAGAGAAGACAGAATAAAGGCCTACCCTCAAAGTACACACAGTGTATTCATCCTTCAATCCTCATGACATAAGATTGTACATTCATTGTAAGGGTTTTAAATTTTCTACCATAGTTTTGTCAGATCACAACTGCTTATTACCAATAGAGTGGAGTTTCAGCCACCTAATCTGGTCTGGAAATATAAAACCTCAGTTTTTCATGACCACAAATAAAACTCCAGTGGTTTGTGCAAAGCTGGCTACCTCACATATGACATTTCCAAGAAAAAGTTTTATTAGCAAAACACGAGATTTCATTGCAGACATGTTGCACTGTCTTTTCATGCAGATGGTCTCAAAAGGGAGTTAAGAATTATTATGCCATGAGCCACCAAGTCCTGCACTCTATCTTTTACTGAGGCCAACATCAAAATCCTAAAATTATTAAATTGGAATAATTTGCTTCTCACCCTGGTATTATTCTTAAACTTCTAATATCCTTTCACTAGATTTGTATCTCTTTTGTAGCACTCCATGTTAGTGGATGCTAAGTGTAAAGAAAAATAACTCCTCAGTGATTAAAACCACATTACTTTCCAAGTAATGTGGTTTCCTTCACATCTACTTTACACATAGAACACTCTACATTTACAGTAAAAACCTCAAGGCCAAACGACTCCTTACCTTAAATCTGTCAACAGAAACAGATGCCTCAGATAGAGACTTCACTGAGAACGGAGTTACTTTAAGAGCAAAAGTCATTGAGTTAAACACAGTGACCACTGTGAATGCCTGAAAATGAGACAAGAAAGAAAATCATATTTGGATGCAATATACTAACAACTATAGCCTTCTAAAAGCTGAAGTGTCACAGCAGCAATTCAAAGTCACAGAAAAGGCAGAGTCCAGAAATAACCATTTAAATATACAACATATTCTCAAACAGCAGAAAACAACGGATCTATCCAACTCTTTCTCCAGTGCTTTGAAGAAGACCAAGACAGTCATCTCCAGCGTTTGTAGGTCTAACAAAAGCAGGTAGCAAATTTTACATTAACTTACTACTTATGAAGACAAGAATTTGAATCCCAGTCCCCTGTCTGAACAGCAAACAGGAGGGCTTGTTTACATTCAGCTCAAAACCTGTTCAGAGGAAGTTCAGGAAAAAAAGAGCGCCGAGGGGTTTTGTGAAAAATATTAGACCTGCTGATGTCACACCCACCAGATGTTCACTTCTGTGAGCAAGGCTACAGCCTGATGACAGGGACACAGCCACACAAGAAACAGCTTAGCAGAAAAGCTACAGAAGCAATAACAAAGAATTTATTTTCAACAGTGCAGTAAGTTACCTGAGCTGCTGTAAGGTCATAGCCAAGAATCATATGGACAGAAAAGGTCACCACACTGGCAATGACTACAACTATGGGAGCCACACCCACAGTGATGCTCTGGAAGTAGCCTGCACGCTCCAAAATTTTACGTTCCTCCTCACGAATTTCTAGAAATATAAATAGGGGCACCACACTTAAGTATGATTTGGGAGGTACACATACATAAAACAGATGCTATTACAACATTATAAACAGTAAGAGGCCTGACTCTAAACTTCAGCATTTATCGCATTATAAACCTTTTCATAGAGGCAGCAGTTATAGAGGGGGAAACTATAATGATCTGTAAATCCCCATACGAATACAGGGGTTTTTTTACTTTATTTAATAATGGAGTAGCCAGTATGTTTATTAAATTATAGAAGAGGAACAAAATTTAAAAATTTAAGATTAGTGCCAAGCCACAAACATTGTTATGCTAGAAGATGAAGTTTTAGAAGCAGGTCTGTTTGTCCAACCTGTTGTGCAAACACATAGGAAGCTCAAAGGATGACAGCATTATATTGGATGTACATCAGGATCTATGGTACAAAGTCAGAATATAAGAGGCTATCAAGCCATGGGGCATCTGCACCAAAGGAAACATTTACAGACTGTGTGAACTCACTTTGAACATTCTGAGAAAATGGCTTGACCCAGGCATACATTTTAATGAACTTAATGTAATTAAGAACTTCGTTCATCTTTTGCACACGCTCATCTGTTGTTGCTACACATTTTCTTCTGAAATAAGCTGTGAGGCGCGATACAAACATCTGAAACAAAAGGCAACACCATGCAACATTAACGGCAATTCAGAAAAAAACAAGGGCATTCAGCCTCCTAATTGCCAGAAAAAAATAATTTTGAATCTGAAAAAGGGATTCAGGGATAGGGCAAGGTGACTGCTGCTCTAACATAAAGCTCGGGCTGGAAACATCATTCTTATCTTCCTGCCTCATCTGCACCAAACACTAGGCTCATGCACAGCAAATTTCAACAAAATTATGTGAAAATGAAGATGTGCTTTTACCAACATTGAATAGTACTAGCTTTATTGGAGTTTCTGAAGCATAAAGACACATTAACCTAAAGACACATCAAGCTGACCCTTGTGGCAAAATCTAGAACCCATTTTAGCCCATCTTTTAACCTGGTTCTGTAAGGCAAAAGAGCAAGCGGGACTTTGTATAGCAAGATCAATTTCTACTCTATGCCAGTGCTATGAAGGTAGTAAAACAGTTTTAGCCTTTTTACTAAACTAATTGTTCACATGTTTGTAAGTATCTGCTACTCTTACATTCATCCCATTTCTGGTCTGAAAGTCAAACCTGACACACTACTTTAGGAAGTTTTCAGCTCCTTGCACTTCTTCAAACTCTTTTAAAGTCCCCCCATCAATGAAGGACTGCTATAAAGAACTGGAAAATATGAACAAACTCCACTCCTCATTCCACTCTAAAATATAATTCCCATTGTGTAATCCTTACTTTTGGCCAGATAAATTGGACCACAGTGAACCTCACAGTACTCAGCCTTCATAGTTTATAAAACACATATTACGAATAGAATGACAAGTCTTTAGCAGTCTTATAGGCATTTTAAAGACAAGAAGATTTGGGCTTGAACTAGCCTATTTCACAGCTCAGCAGAAGCAGAGGAGAGACTAACTCATCAAGAAGACCTTGTCCCAGACATGGTGCTTTTCAACAATTTCTGTTGAAAATTGCTCAAGCAACACTGAGCTCCAATACACAAGCTGGAGGCTTCATGTCTTTCCAAAATCAACCACAAGCACTTGAGCATTCTGCAGTTAAACTAAACTGCACATATTAATCTCAGCCAAATATATCAATTTTCAAATGTATCAGCTTTCCTATCTCCATTTTCTAATTTTATAATTTTGAGGTTTCCTGTTTCCAAATCTGTTTCATATATTATCTTTTGAAACACCTCCAATAACATGCAGAGCCACAAAATGGCTAGATCTACCACATTTCAACACCTTTTATTCAGAACCATACACATCTGACCAAAAAGAAAATGAAGCAAGCCAACTCTTTCCAACTCACCATTGCTGGGTAGAAAAGGATGAAGACAGCAGAGCCCAAGAAGCCTGTTGGACCCAGAATAATCACATTATAAACCATTCCCAGGATGGCCACAATAGGGCCCCCAGCCAACAGACTGCCAACTGCTGCAGCTTCAAACATCCTCTGACCATCATTGGAACATACGTTTATGAGCTGAAAAATAGACATCACAGATTTAAGGCACAGCTCATTCTCAAAGAAATACCGCCCATCTCTTTTCACACTGCAATTTCCAAATAGATGCTGCATACTACCTCTCCAAGAGACTTCTCCTTGATGTTCTTCAGCTTAAGAATTTTCTTAAATGCCATTGTCAGGACAGCTCCACGCAGTCTAACCCCCGTGCGGTAATTCAAAGCCCAGGTTAGTGCAAGGGACCAAGATCGCACGACTTCCGTCATAAAGATGCCAAAAACTAAAAACAAGCTGTACTGCAGGTTGGACTCACTCTGCTGGGTATACTCCAAAAGGTGTTTCACAACGAATGCCTACAGGAAGAAATGCAAGCTTGCATGAACACCCCATCATCCCAGAAGACCATGCAACAACTTTATGTTAAGTTAGAAATAAGTAGGCTACTTTGCTTTTAAAAGAGCCATTTGAAATAGAAAGCATCTTCTTTCCAGAAGTAAAAGGTGTCAATACAAGAAGTACTGTAACACAAAGCCCTGCTGAGAGCCAAGCACTGAGTCAAATTTAGCAAGTAAAGAGTTTAATTTGGAACCATATTCCTTGCAGCACGCTTCTAATCCTCAATGTCTTCTAACTTAACATAAATGTGTCAGTTAGCTGGAAGCAATGCATTATCATATAGAAGAGTTTTAAAATATAGTCACTACTTAAACATCTGCACACATTAAGAAACATTCCTTTACATGACATTAAGACCTTTTTTATTTTATCTTTGGTTTGCTTCAAACGTGCTTATTTGATAAAAAGGAACAATGTACCTACAGTTGTAGAGGGGAAGAGTGAGAAGGACATTTGCAAAACATTCCTGGAAATAAACATCAGCAGTTTAATAGTAAAGAAAAAAACAAGCAGAAAGTACAAGGTACGCAATACCACAAATCACTGGGGATGGGGGAAGAAAAAAAAAGAGACAAAAAAAATTAACCATTCAATCCCTCCCCATACCCTCTCCCCCCAAAAATATAAACATTTTACCTCAAGAATCACATTTCAAACCTGCAAAAAGAGGACAGCCCCCAGAACCACCAATTCCCACCTCCAGCATTTTGTGGTCCAACGGCACAATATATCATACAACTCACAACCACCAGCATTAACTACTACTGACTGTGCAACAATAAGCTTTTATTTGAAATGAAGTGTCATTTTAAACGGTAACATCTCAAAAAAACTGTACAACAGGTAGAGCATTGTATAAACATACAATCTGCACATACAGGATAATGATAAAGGGCTAATATCTAACAGTCTTAGCTTCTAACAAACTAGATTTGAAGCTACACACAAAATCAAAAAGATACGAAACCAGAATGGTCTTTGTTCACGAAGTCCAATAGAAGTCAAACTTGCAGGTATCAACAGAGGCTTCTGAGGCTGCACAAATTCTGAAATCTGGTTTCAAATGTACCCTACAGTAAGGCTTCACAGACAGCAAAAGATTTCCTAGAGAGCTTTTCAACGATGTTTTAAGATACTGGTGCTTTTGATATACTAGTACAAAGCAGAGAATTACTTTGCCCACAACAAAAAAATCTGAGACCAAAGTAAATATTTGAGAAGCCTTTTACATCATAGTCCGTTGAAGTCCTCTTGGCTAAATCATGTTTTGCAAGTAAGAGTTCTGCATAGTTTGAAGAGAGAGGGAAAAAACAAAACCCCACTACTCCAGCAAAGGTTTTGATAGCTACAGACCAGCACCAAATAACAGAAAAAAAAATGGAGATCAAATTCATCTGCTCTGAGGAAAATAATTCTGCACATCAGAACCAAGGAAACATGCTGTAAATAATTTTGCTCTTTCTTTTTCACAGATGCAAATTAAAGCCAGATGTCCACCAGGTTCTAGAATGGCCACTGAGAAAATTTACATACCAATCACTGAACAAATGTGAGGAGCTCACATTCACAGATCTATTGCACTCCAGCTTTCTCCTGATTGGATTTAATTTTACATCAACTGTTTGGACCACAACTGCATACAGTTGGTTTGCAGTTAGTATGGAGATTACTGACTTCTTTTTCCCCGTATTCAATCCTCCATATGCAACCAAGTCACTGAGCAATTGGGGTGAAAATTCCCCTTTTTCCTCACGAGCTGTAACTCAGCATGGTCGCAGACTGCAAGCATTTTCTCACACACCACAGCATTGCTGAAAGTCTCCAAGAGAGGATGTATAAAGATAGCAGATGTTTCCTGGGGTCTCATTCCTCCCAAAACTTTAGTGCAATTTTGCAGCACTATTTTATAGATTCAGCATCTCCCGTGATGAAATAGAGACCAGTTTACATTATAACCCAATTTTTTTTTTGCCCGGAAGAAAGAAAAGAGGAAACAGCAGATTAAAGAATTTTGAAAAGGAAGGGGGTGGGGGAAGTCACAGAAAATTAACATTTACATCTGAATAAATACTGTTTGAATTCATTTTAGTTAAACAACAAGAATCTAGCATAAAGTTATTTACAGAACAAAAATGTTGCAGTACAAAAACTAAGCTAAGGGGGGGAAAAAAGAGTTCCTGTGACTATTACCGTAGTAGTTGGTACAAGCTGCTTGGCTGTCTTAAGCATTCCCATTGAATAAACATTACCTTACCTTTGCTCTTGGCGTTGGCTCTGCCCAGCAGGACTGTCTCATTCTGACGCAGAAAACAGCCATCCTGAAAATGCTGAAGAACAGCTTCTGTCACTGGTCCCACTGCAGAGCTGGCATCCCTGCTGCAGCCAGCGTGTGACAGCACAAGGCAGGCTGCAGCTGGAGCCAACTGGGAAACTGGAAAACTTACCTTCAGTAGCTTACCACTCCCCCCTCCAAAAACTGACCAAACTGTCAAGCTGTGCTCCACTAAGATAGGAAGTTCCCCCATCTCCCAATTGGAAAGAATAGCTCTGAACAGTTGCAAACAGGTACATTGTTCAGATCTGGAGTTAAACTGATTTAGTAATCAAAAAGCTTCCTTGCTCCTCAACCAGAACTTGAAAGTTTTGGTGGCTGATCAAACAGCAGCAAGTGTTTATTGGAGATAAATAGTATATCACCTACACTAGTACATTCTGATGGTTATTACAAGGCAGTCTGACACACACAGCTGACTCACCAGGTTATGGGTTTGCATTCTGTGCCAGATGCAAAATTTATCAAAATTAAAAAGAGGAAGACCCTTGAAGGATCTACCAGATATTAAAAAAAACCAAAACAACCCACAAAGGGAATCTTGAACAACTCCTTTCCAGTTATAACCATCACAATGCTCTTTAGCAAAGCATAAGCTGTTTTGTGGCATTTCAAGGTCAAAGACATTCAATTAAAATTTTTCAAGTTTAATATAGTGTTTAACTCCATTTTTATAATTTTCTCTGGTAAATGACATCAAGTCAAGTGCTTTTCCTGATCTCCCTTTTCACCTTCAGGTGACTGAAAGGGTGTAATAACACAAGAAAGCACTGATACTTCTGAGGAGACAGCATAGGCATATCCCTGAGGCATGCCATTCTTAAAAACAGGGAGGAGGGATGGTAAAGACCTATTCTTCATGCCAAATGATGGAACCAAAAGTGAACTGTGCCTTATTCAGAAAAATGAATAAGGTTGTCTGTAAATGGGCAACTGTCCATGAATAATTTTAAATTACCCAAATCAGTTACAGCAGCAGCCCCCAACCTAGTAAAGTTGGTTTGATTTTTCTTTCCTGTCTTGCACTCTTTCATTCAGCAGTTCAGCTGAGACAAATTGAGAAAGTCACACTACACAAGCTAGGGGTAACCCTGCCGCAAGTTCTTTGCTAAAGATAAAAGCAGCTCCTAAAGCCCTGTAGTGAAACAACGACAGAAGCTCTTCTTGGGAAAAGCTAGTGCTGTTAAAACCTTAATCGTGACTTACTGTTAATTACCAAAGTATGTTAATATATTTTATAATACAGGCTACTATATATTATTACCAAGAAAACAATACCACAGAAACATTTATTGTTATTCATATTACATGAAACAAAGCAAAACTTTAAAAATACTTAAAGAACAGAACATCATTTTTATGAGACATTTAAAAGCAGGAAAACATTTTAAAAAGACATTTCACCTAACAGTGCACCCAAATGTACTTACCCAAGAAATGAACCTTCAGCTTACCAGCACACTGAAACGTGTACTACTAGCAGTAATACTGCTCCTACTCCTCAAGGGAAATGTGTAGAGAATAAATTTAGTCAAAATTTCAACTTCAAATCTGCACAGCATGTGCAACAAACAGGTGACAAAAAAATGGTGTGAATGTCAAGTCCCATGTTGTTATCTTCAACACGACCCTTAGCAACAAACAGCAGCAGTTCCTAGAGGCAATAAGGTTTTCTAACACTTCTACATGAAACCTGTCTGGCCATTCCCTGTAGGATCAGTAAAGACTACACCCACAGATTTCCTGAGACCTGCTCACATTAGTTTTAAAGCAGTGCTCTCATTGAATTCTTTTGGTCCACTTCTTGAAGACTGTTTTCAATGCCAATAATTTGAGATCAGTGTTTTATCAGCCTGAATTTTATTCCAAGATAAATTTACAGAATTTCAAAGAGAAAAACAATTAGAAGATCTGCACATAAGAATCTGATGCAAAAAGGAAGTTATGCAGTTAAGCTTATGCAGTTAAAGAAGAACTTCAAACTATACTCAAAACCAAAAAGAAAAACCAAATGTGCATTTCCCCCAGAATACCTAAACTCCCCCTCCCTTCTGCAAGAACTTGCCTGGGTATTCAGCAACTGATCCATCAGCTGTAGGAAACCTATCTTGAATTATTGAATCACTCTGGAATTTTGCCCCAGAATTTCTAGCTAGGTAAAACATTTAAGTGATTCTGCAATGAAACCTTAAGATTTTACAGTTGGCCATGAGATGGAGCCCTCTAGGGTTATTAAAAAAAGGATGGATATTACTTACTGGTCCACTAAAACCCGCAAGCTGTGTGATCATCAGACACACTATGGAAATGATGAGCCTGGTGCGGCAGAAAATCCACACAACCCTCCGGAGAGAAGCATCATCAGGACCATTTTCTTTCAGTTCTTCCTGCCACAATCTCTCCAGCCTAATAAAAACACAAGACTCGTCATAAATTTTTCACCATGAGAGAAGGTACAATCTCATGGGTACTTGTTTATGAAAATTCCAGTGCTTCCTAGCTCAGAACAACAGAAAAAGAATAAATACCAAGGGAAATAAATATATTACATCATTACTGTGAGGTAAAGAAAAATATCTGTATCTTGAAATAGCTGTTATGTTACTTTCATAGAAGAGAGGGATGAAAAGCACAATGCCTTTTGGTTTGCCTGGAGTCTCTTTGGCAATCTTAATATACTGACTTGTCATTCTTTCTTTGCTGATCTGACAGAAGAGTTCTGGAGTCAAAACCAGAGAGAAATTCTCATTAGCCATAAAAGGTTACCCTGATCACAAGATCTGACCCATATTCCAATCACCTTGGTACTGTCAGTATCACTTCTCATTATTTTACCACAAGACTTTTTTCAATGCAGCCTTGAGAAAGAACTTTGTTTTAATAAAAAAAGAGGTTAAAGACATGCAAAGGCAAAAGAACAATTGCAAGACACTCCTGGAGATAAAATCCTCTAAGCTGGCCGAAATCAGCAAGACTACAGAAATTGCGCAGCAGGGGGAAGTGGTCTATGAAGGATAAAACTGAATGTCACCATTCTGAGAAAGTCAGAACAAAATATCAGTCAGTGCTGCTTTTCTGGGGAAATATTATACCTTTGCCTGTGAACTAACATATAATAAATGGAAACAAGAAAATAATAGAGAACAAGATGTCTTTACCTTCTACAATTGACATCTGAGGACTCATGTTTTGATAAAGACCATACATCATCCATAAACAATTCTCCTTTCTTGTATGCTCTGTGGGCCAAAGGAGTGAGCCAGGAGAAGGTCATGGAGGAGAAAAGCCCAGCATTATCAACAGGGTGCTGGTGTCTACAAAAAAAAAAAACAACACAAACAAATGAAAAAGGAAACAGAATTGTAAATCTTGGAGAAAAACAAAGCCTCCTCTCATTGAAAGCACTCAGAGTATCAAATGGTCCATACCAGCCACACTCGCTAAACAAATTCTGATGTTTCCAGTATCAGTCAGCAGACCTACATCTGCAATTGTGCTTTGTGACTGGTTTGAAAAGCAAGTGCTGTATCAGTTCTTTGGCAGCCTAAAGACGTACTTGGAAGTAGTCCGTATGGGTTTCAGTGCGTTCAGACCATGGTGGTATTTGCCCTTGTGATGCTCTTCATCCAGCATTCGCAGCTGGGAATGCACAGAGGTGTCCAGTGGCAGGCCCTCTGCCCGAGCTGCTGCTTCCAAGGCATCCTGGCATTCAATCTGCTTTTATAAGAAAGACAGCAGAGTCAGACTTCAAAACTACATTTGAAGTCCATGACTCCCAACTCCAGCAACTTTGCACCTCTTTCTTCTGTAAATTATTGCGCAACAACAATCGCTAATTTAAATGTCTTAGACCACAGGCTTTATTCTGGCAAGAAAGCCACGGAAGGCACATGCTCTAGATCTGCCTTAGATTGCTACAATTGTAAAACATAAATTAGCACCGGTATTGTGCCTGTGTATTCAAAGGATCAATGGATAGACCAAACTAATCCTGCATCCTGCCACAGGAAATACAATAAACAAAAATTACAACATCAAGTACTTCTGACATCAGCTCAGGAAATCAATGACTGGCTTATGCAGTGAAATTAAGACATACATTCTTGATGAATTCACACCCTCTTCGCATGATTTAGACATTCTTATCCACGAAAAATTCAAATTATTTTCAAAATACTGCAAAAGTCCCTTCTTCAAAAGTACTTTGGACTAGATAAAAAAAACCCAAATATGCATTAAGCAGAATTACACTTCCTTTTTATCATGTTTCCTGTGTTTTTTTTCTTTTCCCCTATTCTAAATGGAACAGAGATGACAATTTTCTCTGCTCCCAGTCACAGCTTCTCAATGACTCAGCAACTTCCGTAACAACCACTTAAAAGGAAAACCTTATCTCGGGAGGGTTTCCACAGCCCTAGTGAAAGGCAGATTTAAATGCTAATCTAAAAGGAGAGAGGAAACAGCAGTGATACAGAATAGTCGAAATGTTGCAGAGTTGAACAAGCCTTTTAATGACAGGCAAAACTACACTAGGACATCAGCTTGTTATCTGTACTGGCAGAGGGCTCTCGACTGGTTTTAAGTTAATGGGCCATTTACTGCAGTGCCGTGTTACCTATTTGCATTCTAGTTTTTTCAAATGGAGCTACTTTATGGAAAAAAAATCATTTCTGAGGTAAAAATCTTCCTGGCTCTCTTACAAATAATGACACTGATTATGAGTCTACCCTTACTAGTTGCCTTACCAGAGCAAAGTTATCTTATTTATTTGAAAACAGCAATTGTAAATTACTCCTAAAAACAGAGTACCTGTAAAGCACTAAATACATATTAATATAAGAAGTACTTGGTTTCTAACTTTCCATCATGTAACCTTTGTTGGAAATGCCACCATTTATCATTGGCTTTGTCTGTACGACATTAACATGTAGGAATACAATACATTAAGATACCCAGCTTCCACCCATGTGAAAGATAAGAACAGGAGACTGATTATGTCATAAATCTGTCCCTTATTTAACTGAAGCACTTAAACAGTGCCTAGGCACGTTGCCAACAATCCATGGTTCTGATCTCAAAAAACATACTTGCTAAGATATCACCTAAAGCTACGATAACAAAAGAAGATAGCCAAGGAATAAAAAACAAAAGATCATTAAAACATTATGACACAGGGAGTGACTCAAAAATACGCAACACTTGAAATCTGAATCAAAAGGCTTCTCACTCAATTTATTTTAAATTACTGACTCACTATGGCAACAATGCCTTACAAAATCTATCCAAATCAGCATTAATAAGGGACCTGCCAAAAAACATCCAAGAGGAGTCAGTAGTGGGGAAGAGTTCTACACCACTGCTTTTCTGGTTACAGCAGAGGAATTCCTAACTGGTTTGCTACCTTGCCCTTCCAAGAGGCCCCAGGCAGATCTCCCCAAACATCTTATGCTGATAACACCATGGTTTGTAAGGGATGTCAAAGGCTAGTTGCCAAGTCGTTGCTTTTCAGAGCACACAAAAAAGTGCCTATAAGTTTAAAAAAAGTCTTCCTAGACAGAAAACAATATGTATATAAGCACAAAAGTAGCTTTTCACCACTTACTAACATGAACAGCTTTTCAATAAGAAAGCACAATTCAAGAGTTTTAGGCAGTCCAAAGATAATGTTCTTAAACACTCATTGCGAAAAATAACCAAACTCTCCAGAGCTGATTACGAGAATTCTCTCAGCAAGGATGGAAAAGCTGCATTGATAAAGACTAGGGCACTGCCTTGGAAAGGCCTTTATAATGTCCAGCCATAGAAGCAAGTACAAGCACAACCCCTAGTTGAGAACATTGTTCACCTCCACCTTGGCAAGGTTGCCAAAATCCCACATGTAAGACTGTCAAGAACCAAATGCATCACAGTACTGCACAGTAAAAGTCCTAAGAACAACTCCACAGTTCTGCATAGTTCTTCGAAGATTAGAAAAATCTTCAAAGCAGAGTTTATCAGGAAGAAGTGAAGCACCTAAGCAGTTCTACAGTGCACTTCTGGAACTAAAGACTGAAGTTAAAAAACCAAACCACCCCAACACCGTTAACTTAGGGTTCTGATTAGGTTTCCTGATTGCCTGCACGTATGTACAGTTTTCTTGGAAACCAATGCCTTGAAGAGGTCCTTACCAATGAGATGTAACAGGCTTCAGCACTGCTATTGAAATAAATGTCTAAAACTATAAAAGAGAAATCAGATAGCACTTTTTCTAGTTCACAATTTATTAATATACCAGTAGAAGCAATGAACCAGATGATATAGCATGATATTAATAACTCAAAAGAATCTTTCACAGAAAGAAAATAAGTCTAAATCAGATATCACTAACCAGAGGGAGAAGAATCATTCAGACATTTCTTGAAAAACAGCAGCTCGCTACTCATCGTCAACAAAAGGTAAAAAAAAAACAACAAAGAGTTACTACAAAAGACACAAAGGATAAAGCAGGAAGCATTAGCATACCACTTAAAAACCCCTAGGGTTTGCCTCCTTTCTGAACACCAGACTCTGTCCCCTGTCACTTCAGTTCAAAAAGCATATTATCCTTAAAATCACTTTCTGTGAACAATGAGAACAGTTTACTTTGGAATACCTTCCTCACAAGCACAAATTTAAGATTTTTCAGCTGGATAGAAGAAATAAATAAAGGTTCAGGTATTTGAAAGGTTCATATAGTCACAACTGGCAAAGAGAACTAGAAAATGACTACTAACTGTTCTAACAGCAAAGGAACAAGCCACACTTAAATTTAGAATTTTCTATCCTAGGACACTATAAAGCTCAAAGGCACAAATGGACTAAACATGGGGAAATTATACTCAGGTAGGATAAGCATATCATGGCTTATTAAACATATGAGAGGGCAACAGCAAACATTTATCCAGCATCTCATAGCTGGTAGATTCCAAAAAGTTTTCCACAGCCATAGGTATCTCCTAACAAAGTAATGGTCCTGCACTTCACATGCCATGAATCTCTGACATAACATGGGTACCAACTAATATAATTCAAAAGACAACTATGAGAATTAACAGACTAAAAAAACAAGTTAGACTTTTAATCCTGAGGGCAATCTCCAAGAGTGTGGAGAGTACCAAGGAAGTATCCACATGCTCTTTCTCTATGGGTGGATCACAGAGGGGCAGAGAAAGAGGAGCATGGCTGCTGCTGCTACCACAGAGCACACCTGCCCCCTCTGACTTCCTGCAGCTTAAGAATATAACACAACCCTACCAGCACCTGTTAACATTATTTCCTTGTCCAAAAATTGGTCAAAGCAACGATAAGCACATAAGGTAATGTGAAAGGAAGATTAGATGGTTGGCTCAAGACATGTCATGATGAAGTCCAAGTGAGGTAAGGAAAATGAGCTGGGGAAATTATTTCCTCCTGAAGTTAAAGACAGTAATACCAAATCATAAACCAAGGTCATGAAAATACAAGAAATTTAGGAGTCAAGCTACAAAGCTATCAAATACACACAATGTCAGAAGTTTGTAAGAAGCAAGAGGACCATGAAGAACCCTACCCAGAAAGGCAAGCAAAGTCAAATATGTGAACTTGGACACTTCTGAAAAC
The DNA here is from genome assembly GCA_013390005.1 of Calyptomena viridis. NCBI lineage: Eukaryota > Metazoa > Chordata > Aves > Passeriformes > Eurylaimidae > Calyptomena > Calyptomena viridis. The sequence continues at coordinate 9,745 of WEIV01014158.1, read as the reverse complement.
CTGCTCAGCAGGCAACATGGGCATTGACCTCTGAGTGTAGGAAATGGGGGAGAGAAAGGAGGCAGCTGGATATGGGAAGGAAAAAGTCACCCAGTGAGATTCTAGCCTTTCACACAGACAACCTCCTATTTAAGGCAAGGTAGCAATTTATTGGTTTGACAACTATAACATGATACGATAACAGAAAAACCAGACAAGACTGGAGGAAAGCAAAACAGATTTTTTTCATCCCTTACTCATCCTGCACAGGAAGAATTTGATGTGTATGCAGACAATATACAACCCAAACTCCAGCCACCAAACAACTATTGTCACTTTTTCCATAAGGCAGAACATCTTCCAGAACTCAGATCACAGCAGGCAAGAAGCTGCATCTATTCTGGTCCTACCACTACCTGACGGGAAACTAGAACTGACCCATAAATCCTTTTTATTAATCCTTGCCGCTGATACAGAATACAAAAGCTACTGTAGTTGACTTACTATTACATAAAGTTAAAATTCTTTTATTTCAGTAGTAAAGAACTCCAAGTTGGCAACACTGCAGAACAGGAACTCCCACCTCTTGGATTTAGCAAGCAGAGCTCAGCAGGCCTCCTCACCCCATTGTTCAAGTTCCCAGCAAGAAAAGGCAAATGGGAAACCAACAGACCAGACAATAGAGCTCAGGACTTAAGTGGGCATGTGATGTTGATGAGAAGGAGCATTATATGATCACTTAGTCTGCTCACTGCCTAAAGTATTCTCCATATTACAACTCCAGGATGAACAGCAACTTTAAAATATTTAAGACTTCATTAAAGGATTGGTGTTGCAAAACAAGATTATTTATTAGTTTGTACGGACTGGGGAAGAATACAATCAACTGTTCCAATTACCTTAAGGATAACTAAAATAAAACAGCAGTCTACAAAGAGATACTCTGAAGTTGTAATTACATTCTTCTTCCCAGAAATTCCTCTGAGTCCAAGAATAACCCCACTTGAAAATAGTCAGGAGCTTTATCCAGTGCTTCTTCAGGTAGCACAGGCAACCCCTAAAAGCACTCTTGTGCAGACTGCAAGTCACTAAACCCAGGATCATCTGAAAATTAAGTCGGTTTGCAGATCCAAACATTGTCAAATCTGCTGTTGCTTGGTGAAGCAGAAAGTGCATTATGAACATTGTAGTCCACTATGGTAATTCTTTTCTCCTTTCAATGGATTTGATGCAGTACATTATCTACAAAAACATTAACAAAGGGGATTTGCAGCATTAGGTTCTCAGGCTTCTCTGTAGCTAGGATACTTTATAATACCCTGCCTGATTAAAACATGAGCCTATTTAAGACTAGTTTGGTGTATCATCCACCCATACCAGCTGTCTCCCTGTCACTGAGGCAGTGAGAAGCAGGCACTGGGCTAGATCAAAGACAGAGGGTGTGAGGAAGGGGGCATCGATCCTTTAGGCACCTGCATACATTTATTGTGAAGTACAGACAGCACAACTGAACTCGCACAGCACCAAGGCAAGACCACCAGATAGTTTTAGATGCCTAAAAATTATGGTTATAGCTTCCAGAACTGATGAAATTAAACAGGTCAAGAAGTTAGAGCCTCCATTTTCTTCCACCTCCTGACAAAGGGAGTATAAATGAAACCTCATGTCTCTGCTGCCTTCCCAGCTTCTGCTGCAGGGAAGAACAGCACAGCAGCAAACATATATCCAAATGTGGGAATAAGCACAGCTGTGCCATATTTCTCTTAAATGAAAGGAGCTATTCAGAAGCATGCTCCGATTTGCCACAAGAGTTCAGAGATTCAACAGCTTGAAGTCCAGTTATTCACACTAACATAGCTACATATTCATTACACAAGACCTCTCTATCATTGCTCTTCTCAACCAGGATTAGGAGAAGGTCTATTACGATTTGAGTCACGGTTTCAAAGCTAGCTTCAGTTTATGAATCCTCAGACTAGAGCACAAGTCTGAGTAGTGCTTGGCACTGATATCAAGGCTCTGTAGCCAAACAAGATCAGGGTGTGTACATCTGTGATGCACCTGAATGTTTTAGTCACCTATATTGAGCACTCTTACTTGAGGCACATGAAGTCCTTGATGAGGACAGGTATATCAGTCTTAGAGGAATACTTATTTTACCTTGCCCTTGAATTCTGGCCAGCATCAGCACTGAAGTGAGATGTTCTCAACTCTTCCCTAGCAAATCCGCTTATTCCTGCAATCCAAGAAATACAGAGTTTGGCATGAAGTGTTCATTGTAGGATTTTACAACTGTAGCTGCTGTGAATGCATCTGATTAACAGCGGTGGACCTGCTTAGGCTTCTGGTATCCATGAATCCTTGTCTTTTGTTTTGCAACAAAATGAGTATTCATGGTCTTGTAATTGAAGGGTATAGGATTCATTTAAAAACAAAAGTTGTACACTGGTCATCCAGCACTGGCACTACATAGCTCATGCACAGTAACAGACTCCTGGGGAATTGGATGTAATCAGCTTTAACTATAAGCTACCCTACAGAATTAGCACCTTGCGTGTCTCTGACCACAAAGATGGGAAACCAACTCCTCACTAAGCAGATCAAACTAGCACAGCATAGCCTGAGAATTTGGCTCCTGTCTTGCTCAGGTGAGCTCTGCTATCCTGAACCACATGCAGACACCCTGCCATGTGCTGGGGGTGTTCTTCAGTACCATCCTTCACTCAGGCCATACTAAGCCAGATCACAATAGAAGCTACATAGGTAGCTTTTATTTTGCACAACACAGGGAATATCCAGGGAAGCTTTGCACTTAAACTCCTATCAAGTGGAATCACCAATGAATGACAGCAGAAGCCTTGATACTGCAGCCTTTATCAAGCCTAATACAAGAACCATTTATTTAACTTGCCTCCCTGTACCAATGCAGGCTTCCAAAAGGTGCACCTCATTCACGTGGCAAACAAGCTAGGAAACTCAAACTAAATACCTCAGGGCTCTAAACACGTTGATTATGAAATTCTTTAACCATAGCCCTCAAAAACAACTGAAACATTTTGTTTGTGGAACAGCCTGTTTGCAGCATGCAGGTCAGACCACAACTGACTATTCCTTATCACCAGGATATGAATGTTCAAAAACTGAGACAACTCAGTGTCTCAAGGCATCAGAACTCCCTGCAGATAAGTGAGTTTTGACTTGTTTCAAGTTAAGTTCTCTAGTAGTTTGGGATAGATACATTTAATACTTCTGGCAGCTCTTATAACTGTACACTGAGTTTCTGAAACAGCCGAAGGGCACAACATCTCCAGCACTAATATGGAACATTTCAATGGAAAAGATACTGCAAGACTTCCTTCAGTGATAACTACTCTGCTCCTTACACACTTTTGGTCATGAGCAGCCTGATTTGAACAAAGGAACAGCAATGAACAGCAGTCAAAGACAGTAACAGGTCAGATCCGAGGTCTATCATGTGGCCAAGACTTAGAAAGAAGATGGCACTAAGGAAGGCAGTCAAGTTTCAGTGGAAGGTGTAAATCAAAAATATCAATGTTTGTCTAGACAATGTCTCTGCCCAGTAAAGAATTTTAACTTTTTGTTCCTACTATTAAGTGGAAGGCTTTTCTGATACCACAAACCCCCCTCCAAGTTTCAGGTAAACTTTCGATACACAACTGGCAGTGGATATGCTTCTTTCTCAGATGGTGATAGGTACATACAGACATGGAATACGAGGTAGAGATATCCCTTCTTCAGTGTGGTTAGAGTCATCCTAAAACACTCACAAAACAAGCCCAGGATCTTCTGTCAAGTAACCCTTGACAGAACCACTTGATCCTGTGTGACCATTGTCAGCTGAGTGCTTTATTAGAAGTTCAAATGACTTGATGGAACACAACTGTAACCGATACATTCAGTTCTTTGAGGATATCGTGGAATTAATGTATCTTTAGAAAGTACCATGCATGTTTGCTTCTAATTTTGTTCCAAGTTTTCAAAGATAATAGAACTGCTGACAAAACAGATTTTAAAGTTTTGCTTTCATTTGACTTGAAAAAGTAAAAAAAATTCTGTGTTTACTTGGTTATGAAAACATGGAATCTTCTGGGAAAACACAGGCATCCAGCAGCTTCAGCTACAAATAAAAGCTTATAGTTAAGCTGTCTAGGACTGCTCTAAGCATGGAGTACAAAGGCAGTACATTCACACTCCTATTTTTTAACCTGTTGTTCAGCACAGTTGATTCAGGCACTTCAGATGCTTCAGAGAGGTTGAAGCTGAATTGATCTTACTATTAAACACTCAGACAGTGATAAATCACTTCAAAGTGCTTGAAGGATTTACATCAACTCCAACAAGTTCTGATCACATTCCCTGCTGTCTTTGGCAAAAGATGTCAGAGACAAACCTGAAAAACAAGAGATCAAGGTGAGGACAAGAGTATTAGTAGGGCTTCTGATAGCTAAAGTTAGCAACATATTTCCCCTTCATGTTTGAAGCAATGTCTGCAGTTCCACACTGTCCAGTGCCTTGAAATGCAGCTATATGGCTGTTGAGTTTTACCAGAGATGCAGTCATCATGCTTCAGCAGCACAAACCTAGTCCCAACCAGTACGTCCAGTCAGAACCCATTACAGCTTGGAGTACAAATTGTAAATTAGTACCCTAGCATCATTAACTTTGGGACTGAAATTCCAAGAATTGAATTCTCATAAGCATTGCGTATCATGAGAACGAGCTGCTTCTACATCCTCCTCCATTCTGAACATAATGGGATAGGAAACAAAACCCTTACTTGCCTGATGTTCCCTCAAATAAACACAATCTACATTTGAGAGAAGCCTATTCCAAAACCACTTTAAGAACAAATTATTTCTCTCTTATTTGCCATTTTATAGTGTATTTCACAGACACAATACCCTCCTTAGGACGCACTGCTTCCAAGAGGAAAAAGTACATACAATTACTTCAGGTACAACTTGAAGGGCACACATGCATTCTGAGAACAAAAAGTTCTAAAGGTGCAAGTATAAATCAATATTTCAAAACATCCCTTAATTATTATTCACTGGTCATGTATCAGCTTCTTACAGATGAAGACTGACTATAATGCTAGGCAGGAAGTGCACCTACAAGTTATCGTCATCCAGCCATGCCCCTACATACAATAGGCCCAATTAGTATGGTACTAAGCACTGGGAACATGTAGTTAAGACCCTGTTTTGTAAGATACAATAAGGTCTCCAAAGCCTTAAAAATCAATTGTTTTAAGAACACACTGCAGACACTTATTCATGAGGTGAATAAAGCTTACAAGCTGAATAAATTTTTTCTTGAATTTCCATCCCAGAGTGCCTATTTCAGAGGTCTATATTTCTATAGCAACATTCCCATTAAGCACCAGGAAATGTTGGATTAGACCTACTTATACCGTGGAATAATTTCAATTATGATTCCAGGAAGCCTATTTGAAAAGCTCCTGTCTTTCAAAGAAGTGATCTCTCAAGCTGTGACCAAACAGCATTTAAGCTTCCAAGGAATGAATTGCAAGTTTTTTCATTATTGTCATGAAAAATTGTCATCACAGCAAACTTTCAGCAGGAAACAAACACCAGTATGGAAGTTTCAGGACAGAAAACGCAATGTTGATTATAACATTCATGCAATGCAAAGAAGAGAGACCTACAAATAGGCTCTGACCTTGACTCAGTAGTAAAACAGGTCTTTCACCTATAAAGATCTTGATCAGAAAACCAACTGGACTTGTCTGCTTCAAGTTAAGAAGGATCCAGAAAAATGCAGCAATACAGGCAACAAAAAAACTCCCCATGAGTCATGTTACTAATCAGTCAAATGTATCTGTAGCCCTGCCAGAAAGGTCATCACCACTGGCCGTGAACCAGTGGTCCTTGGCTACTGTCCTCAGGGGATACAGGATTCTACCTCACTCTGCGAGATACCTGCACAACATTCTAGCAAGAAGTCTACCTCATGCAGTATAAATCTGCTGCAAAACAGTCCCAAACTTGCATTTCACAAAGATCTGAAGTTAGTGAAGTAACAACCTTAACCTGCTTGTAGCTTGTTCCTGGGAATATAGATCATGCTTCCAGCTTTGACATTTTCTGGTCAGGCTAGTTCAAATACTGAGCCAGGCTGTCTACAAGAAATAAGAGGGTCACAACATCTCTACTGATGGTCTTAACTCTGTTGCCCAAATGAGAGTTCCACTACAGCTTAACCCCTCTGTGTGAACTGCTGTGGTCCTACCCTTCCTCATCACATCAGCCCTCTGTCGTGTTGTCACCAGCTGTGCCACGTAAGGCATCTAACTCAATCCAGGTTCCATAAAGTATACAGCAAAGGACAGAGTTCCTTCTCTTCCTTGAAATACCATTTTCTTAGCAGCATCTACCCTTTTGTTACAGGCAGCGGGGAAGTGCTTGATCAAACAAGCCAAGCTCACCCTTATGAAAGGGAATTCTTTGCTCTTCCCCATTACAAAAAATATGAAGCATCCCAACAACTGCTGAAACCAGAGCTTGTTTCAATAGTAAGGAAGAAAGTCAGTACAAACATGAACATCTAACTTAGATAAGGTATTACAAATACAGCTCCTTTTACTTAATCTCAGTATTTTGCAAGTAAACAGGATTTAATCTCACTGACACGCAGAAACAGATTCAGAGCTGTTAGTGTCTATGGACAGTATATATCCAAGCTGCAAGGCTAGCAAAACAAAAAGGGTACAAATGTCTGAGCTAGAAATTAACTCAACCCTGGCATACTGAACAAGATAAGAAATGGACAACCTATCAGAACCCGATAAGCAAGTTAAGTTCATTCCTCTACTCAACGAGATCAAACCAGATAAAGTTCAAGGTATAAACACAGATAAGCCATTTTCTTGCATCAGTAAGCACATATTTTACAGAACTTCTGTAAATTATTTGGATCTACTATCCTGTAGTCATAGGCAGCATATCAAATGCTAGAGGTAGAAGGGTAAACAAGGCTACAGCAACAGAGTTAAGCTGACATGAAGCTGCCTCAGACTTAGAGATTTTCACACCAGGCAGTACAGATATGCAGGACTTGGCTTACTTTCAGTCTTCAGAAAAAAATCAAATACGCTGTTTTCGTGATTTCATTGATTTAAAAGGTGTAGAGATAAGATAAGGATTTTTTCCTTTAAAAGTTAACCCCTGATTAGATGACACAGACCAACAGAAAGAGGTAACATGCCATGATCACTGCTGAACTTCACTGCCACTGGTCAGGAAACAGAGCTGCCCGCCAATGGCATCACTGTTGTCACCAGTAATTTGGCAGAGCAGATTTGCTACTGGACAGGGTAGGGTGGGTGGCAAGCCCACAACATCAACACCATAAATGCCATTAAAAAGCTGCACCGCGACTCTGGAGGGCTCTTGGTTGTGCATCAGTGCCTGCCCTAATGCAAGGAGACACCACCTTCCCCCAAACACCGTCAGCAGCAGTGTGCTGAGTCATAGAGCCTGTGGGGACACCGGAGCTGCAGGGCCTGTGAGCACACGCTGCACTCAAACTGCTGCAGAGCTGATCACTCCAATTGCAAAGAACAGCAGTGCAGCACTGCTGGACCACAAAAACACCCGGCAAAACCCTTCACCCCCAGTGAAACAAGGTAAGCCTCAGCCGAAGTACACAGTATCTCAGCATCTTGTATAAGACAGCAAAGCTTAAGTCTTTTTAAAAGTCTTCATGATTCCTCCATACAAATACAGCGAGTTCCCCAATTTCCAACCCTCTCCCACCAGTGCTGTCACAAGCAATCTATATGGAATTACCAGCAACATATCTGCAAGGATTCTGTCATTGCGAAATTCAGACATAGGCAGTATTAACTTTATTTGTTTGGCTTCAGAAAAATCTACAGTGTATATATCTCAATCTCTCTCCACATGTGTTTCTGTATAAAATATAGCTATATATATACACACATCAGTCCTGATTGTATTTCAGGAAAAGTTAAGAGGAATCACAAGAAAACATTTCAGTGCTAGCATTCAAAGCAGCTCTGCTTTGAATCTTTAACCTTCTTCAACTGGCACAGGTTATTAGTTTCAGACCACACCTTTCACCAGCGTGGGTGTTTCCATTTATCTGAGCATCTTTTTTCCCCAAAGCACTTGGTATATGCACTCTTCTCAGTGAAAACAATCTCTAGAAATTAGAAGGTCCAAACAATGACAGGCTAGTTCTAAGCCAGTGGTTATAAGACTCAGCTTTCAAAATAAACTAGAATTATGACAGCACCTCGCCCTGTTAAACACAGAGATGCACAAGAAAGTGTTCAATACTAATTACTTCCATGGGAGAGACAAAGTAAAAAGTCATGCTACTAGAGGAAGCTAGACATCTCCCTTACAAAATTAATCCCTGAGAAAACCATAGCATGATTAAGAGTTTTTTCAGATGGCAACACTGGATGGTGCATGATTTGTGCAGAGTTCTTCACTGCTCTCTCTCTAAAATATAAAGGCTTACAACATTTCATGAATTCACATCAATACCTGAATACAAGAAAGAAGTATATTTTGGTCAAATGTTACTGAAAAGCCACATGTGAAAGTGAAAAATGCTTAATAGGTGCTCAGACCTGTTACTAAAATAGCCACAGTACCCCTTGGAATGACCTCTTCCACACAAGAGGCAATATTCATTATTGACCTTCAATGCAGTGAATCCATATACAGCTGGCACAGCAAAAAGGCTGCTGTATGTAATTTAGTGAGCATAAAGATTGCAAAGCAAACAATCAAAAAATAAACTGACCTTATGTTTAACATGCTGAAAATTTGACTCTTCCTGCTCTTCATGCTGCACCGAGTCAGCTCTCTCCCTCACACTTCTATACCCAGGACTGGGTATAATGTACTCTTTTCCTATGTTGATGTCTTTCATCTTCTGTAAACGCCAGGGTTTATACGTGTATTTTCAACTCAAATACCTGAAAAATAATTAAATTCCTCTTCACTACATGCTGTGCCCAACACAACAGTTAATTTTAATAATCTACTTTTAAAGTTTATTTTCAAAGTAAAAAGGAGTAAGCAATTGTAAAAGAGTTATATTACAACAGGATTGTAATAACATGACTTTGGAAGCCCATACAAGACTAACTTCCCATGAACTAGTTTAAACATACCCTGAGGTAACCAAATAGTACAATGATCCTCAATGCACTAGAGTGCTGTCATGCTTCCTCTCTTAGATCTCTGAAATACAATTATGCAATCTGACATATTAAAGTAGTAGCTACTGCATTTACTTGAGACCCTGAGAAACCTGACGTGGAAGATCAAACCCCCAAAGTCTTTTGCTAGTGTCTGAAGTTGCATATACCCAACAACTTATCAGTACAAAGTTTTGCAAAACTGATCCCTCTAGAGATATCACTTGATAAAATCAGTCATTACACAAACTCTTGAGAAAAATACCTCCCTTCTCTATGGCATTGCTCACTCCATAGGCTTGAGCTATCATTAAATATTGGCATGCACAGGAATGAATCACACCTCCAGTGCTGCAGGCTTTCACTCGGTCTACCAAACTGCACTGTAAGGTCAGAAGGAGAATCAGAGTCCCGAAAACAAAATCGCCACCTATTGCGAGACGCTGTTTTATAACTCCCTCCTATTGCATCCTGCCACTGCCTTAAACCAAGGCGATGGGAGACGCCAGACCGCGCCAGCAGCTCCTCCGGGGCGCGCGGGGCTGA
>WEIV01014157.1:37696-68313 GCA_013390005.1 Calyptomena viridis | reverse complement strand
ATGTTTTTTACTTACATATTATTTGAAAAGTGTTCTTAGAAATTGAGAAGTGTGTATGTCTGTAGTGATGTATGTAATTTCAACAGGGGTTAGGTGGCTTAATGACCTATATAACATTTGTGGACTACTTGGTGGAATCTTTTAATTGTCTGCTTAAGGTTGCACAGAGCAATGATTTCTCATTGTATCTGGAGTCCAGGTTAAAATCTGAATTTCTGCGCTGTATAATGTCAGCAATTTTCCTTAACTCTAGTTTTCCTTTTGACATAGATTGTGAGAAGTTCACACACTGTAGTCTGTAATGAATAATCTGAATATTGCCAGTGAAAGTGGTGGTCTTATTTGAGAGTGATTACTCCCTTGTTGCATCCCCAAATGTATGGTGACTGCTGATTGCTATACTTGCCCTGTTTACTCTTGAGCTATGTTTCCCTGTTTTAGCCACTTGTTTTCCTTAATTGTAGTACCTTTGGATTGTGTGAGCACCTTTGAGCAAGCATAGTTTCTTCATTAGGTAGTTGCACCATGCTTAGCACAACAAGAACAGTGGGTCTTTGGTGGTGCCTGGCGACCACAGTCCATAATGCTGAGCATAGGGCTCCATAATTAAAGCAATACACAGTTGGACAAGACTGGCAGGACTTATTGAAACCACATTTTTATATTAAAGTTACTATATGTACCTTTAAAGCTCACCTTAGATTCTCTTTTCATGAGTGAGAGGGTTTTTCTGTTTGCCATTCATAACTACAGGGGACTCTAGTCTTCAGATAGCACTGGTAGTAATAGCTACAATATCAAAACAAAGATGGAGGTACTAAAAGCAAAGTGGGAGGATGAAAAAACCATTCTGTAATCCTCTGGGATAATGGCCTTAAGCCATATATCCCTGTGATTTATGCACTTGCTTTTATTTGTGCTCTTGGACAGAAAGCTTTGTCACTGAAGAGATTTGATAATAGCCTGCTCAGTATGGTCGTAGTTTATGTGTTCATGTAATAAAACAAATAATTTTGGACCATTTATGGGTTTAGAAGTCCTTGCCGTATGCATTTCGCCTCTGATTTCACCTCTTAATAGCTTAGATGGAGCTAGATAAGGACTTTTTGCTCACTTAGTGATACTATATAGAAATGTCTTCAATTTTTGCATTTTGATATATTTGTACTCTAGTAAGACACATGTGTACTGTACCTGCAGTGTGTACATCTGTAGTTGACATATATGAACATAGGTTGAGTAAAACTTTGTGTACTTTTGACAAATATTGCTACCAGTAAAGGCCTATATTAAGCAATCTAAAGCAGAGGAAAAAACTGAAAAAAATTCTTTAACTTTTACACTTTACTGGAGCCTTGGTTTTACAGTATTAACTGTTTTCAGTAATAGAATCTATAAAGGCTGGAAGTGAGTTTCAAATCTTAGACAACTAGCTTATTCCAAGAGACGTGCACTCGAGTAGCTGAAGAGAGTGTATGTGGAAGAAAGGTAACGTGCTGGAGCAAGGAACTAAGAAATTAAGCTGTTGCTGATCTTTTTGAGGTGGAAAATCTTATCTGAAAGGAATTTTTCTGGAAAGGAATTTATTCTAGAAAGAAATACAAATAGTGCTTTTACCTTGCTTGTTCTGTGACTGTGTATCTTCTCACAACATGAAAACATTGCCTTTATGTTTTTATCCATAGCCTTGTAATGAAAAAGGTTGTTCTAGTGCTAGTCTTTTATGTCTAATAAACTGAGTTGGCTTCCCTGCTGTGACTTCAATAATGCATCATTTCAGAAGTTCAGAGGATTTGATGTGTTTAGGGTGAATTTGTGACTTGCTGTTAGATGGTTAAAAGGAAAATAGCTATAATGGATTGGATGCAAAGCTGCTTCCCCAGCTTCTTTCCCATCCCGCCCACTAACATGCACAAGCATCTGTCTCTTATCTCCTCTTTGCCTCGTGATATGTGCGAATGCATTTTGACAAACATTTTATGAACAGAAATCTTTGAAAAACCTATGAGATAAAGTAACAGTGGTGAGAAATGCTAGTTCTTAGTATATAGGTACTTGTGCAATTGAGGGTGATATTGTGGCAAATAAAAATATTTCTGTAGTATATGTTATTACAGCAGATGAACCTGTTTTCTCTAGCTCTACTGAAATACAGCGTCTCTCAATTTATAACAGTTACTTATAGCTTAAAAAAACAATGCAGGAGATTTTTACCTATATTCTTCATAGACATTTGAAGATGGTTTTGTTTTTATGAGGTTTCATGAATATCTGCTGTCTTTTGAGTTATCTGAATGCTGTGCAAAGGAGGACGTTTCCCAGTTGAAGACTATGACTGTGTTGTGCAAATGGCTTGGTTTTTAAAATGTCACAGTTTTTATGTTTGCAGGTAGAAATGATGACTGAAATACTTTCCATATCTGGAGGAAAGATCAATGGTTGGCAGAAATTCACAGTAACTTAAAAGTAGTTTTCCAAGTGTGCTGGATACATGTATTGCTTAACTATTTGGAATATGTGTGTATGTTGTGCTTTCAACTTGGGAGTCTAAGAAGTGTCTAAACCTCTACTTTATTCTTTTGTGTGAACTTGCTGCAGTGATTTTACTTGTTACTGGTGTAAGGACCCTTTTCAGGTAACACATGTGGAAAGAATGAAATAGCATGTTCTGAAAACTCACCCAAATCTTTTGCAAGTAATGCTGCAATTTATAGCATAGATGAGAAAAGCAGTAAGAAAATGGAAGTTGTTTAAGACCGAATACTTTTTTTTTGGTTCTTTAGTGAGTGTCCCTTTGCATCAATATGCCAGAAGTGTGTTACTGCTCTATTTGTATTTTGAATCAACTCTTTGCTGTCTGTATTATTGCACCTTGAAATTGGAAAGAGGTCCTCTGTAAATTCAATCACACTTAAAACCAACCAAACAAAAGAAATTGATAGCAATAAAACTCATCCTTTGTCAGATGCCTGACAGATCTGTTTATGGTTTATTTTTTACTTTGTTAACTTCTTGGGGAGATTCTTTCTGCACCAGAATGCCTCATTCAGTGTGTTTCAAGCACTCCATGCAATAGAGTTTCTAGCCACACAGCTCCAGTGGAACCAAAAGTGGTCCAAATAGCTGTTCTACTCAAAGCCCAAGCATTCATGTGACTGCCTAGGAGATGTCACTTTCAAATCTAAAGGGCTTGATTTACAAATTTGCCCAAACCCCCTGTAACTTCATAAAATGCCTCTGCCCTTGCTTCATTAACAGGGTTACAAGGTTCTTTAGAGTACAGGTGATTGCTGATAGAAAGAAACCTTGTCATCCTAGTAAAGCTGGAGGATAACATTTTGTGGACTTCTCCAAAATGCTGTAGTACTGGTTTGATTTAATTGACTTCATACTTCTACAGAAAAAAAGTTGTCTGAAAGTGTGACCATGTGATTAGACTTTGATTGTTTGAGGGGAAGAGATTGGTAGGCTTCCTCATTGATTTAGGATTTTTATTCTTCGCAAATGCACTTTACTGTTATGTCCCTGTAAATGCCCTTATTAATTTATTTTGATAAGAGTTTTTGCATTCAGTGTTATTTCAGATTGATACAGTTCTGTTTTTTGGTTCCACAGTTGTAATACTGAAACTGACTGTTGTCCAGGATCTATTTCCCTTTGTATTGTCCATCCTTCAAAACGACAGCCCGACAGTAAATTGTGTAGTGTTTTGTTTTCCCCCTAGGGGTAGTTGCAGAGATTAGCAGGACAATGAAATAGTAGGAGAAAGCATCTGGAAGGAAAGACTTTCCAGATGGATATCCTGTTGAGATATAATAGGGGACATGCCTGGTATTTTTGTTTTATTTTGTTTTTCAGGAGCATAGAATGTAAAAATTTTGCTCTGCATTTCTTAGTCTTTTCATTTTTCCTTTTTTTTTTCCTAATGAGATGTTTGCTAATGCCGGAGGAATCAATCTGATTATCTAGTCTGATGATTCAGACTGTCGAATTCCAACAGTTATTCCTGACTACAGGAATTAAGAGTCCATAAATAATGCTTAAGCTCTATCTAATGCTGAGATTTTAATCTTTATTTTTAAGATTTTGAGTCAAAGAAAGTCCCACATTTCATGGTTTGACCCACTGATGGTTTTATTTTCTATTGTCAGTTTTGTTTCCTTGTTTCTTTCCCAACTATTTCTGTAGGAAGCCAATTGATCAGTATGGATCAAAAAGCACAGACCATTCAGAAAATCCAGTCCACTGGATTGTGCCCAACTGATCTTGAGAAAATATTTAAATAGTAGGAATCAAATGAAAAACTAAGGAAATTCAAAAGACTGGATAGATAGCTATACCAATACTGAGATTAATAGTAGCAAATATTGAATGGCATAAATGGTCACAGTTTTTCAAAGAATCTTAAGAGTATGGCAGCACATTTTATTAGTAGCTCTTTGAATAAAGTAGGTCAGTTGGAATAAGAAAAGACTTCATGTTTCTCAACAAAACAGAAGATAACTGTATCCAGCAGATGTTCAGAGAATGAGAGCCAGCTAAAAGTTTCAAATTAACTTCTCTAGCAAGATTAAACACTATACATTACTTGGAATTTCTCTTCTTCCCTCCTCCCTCTTCTAAATTTCCTTTTTGTGTTTTGGCTGGCCCAAGAGTTAGTATTACTAGTAAAAGAACATTATTGTCCCACACGATGACTTATAATTGAAGGAAGAGCACAGATGATGTTTCAATAAGAGTTCTCGCGATCTCTTTATTGAGATTTAAACTAGCCTGTCCTATATCTGGAAATAAGCAAATTCTTTTTTTCCCTGTAAGGTTAAGCCCTTTCTTCTCTAACCCAAGCAATAACCTGGTATTTTTCTGAACAAAGTAAAAATCAATAACTGAACTTGGATGTTACACTCCCTTGATAACTACAGAGCCTACTGTCACTTTCCTGCATTGGAAGTGTTAAGTTGCAACACAGGTCCTTTTCTATTATAAAAGAAGATCCTTTATAATTTTACATGAGTTTTTGGGAAGATTTTTAGATAATTGGTCACTTCATCTATATGGTTGCCTGAGTGATCTTTATAGGATCATGAGATAAATGAGGGGAGGAGGAGAAAGAAGGAAGATTACAAGACTGGCTAAATCCCAAAGCATCTCAGACTTAAGTGTTTTGTTTTCAGGGTAGGCATCTGACTAGAGCCACCCCCAGCTGACATCTGGGGAGTGTGTGAACAGCTTTCAGCTATCCTCGAAATTCACGACTGAAGCACAGATCAGTCAGCATCAATTTCAGAAGGTAAGTACTACTCACCTGTTACCCTCAAGAGATTTATTAGTAGGTAGGACTGCAGTAAGGCACATTTCTGTGGAATTTTCTTCAGATCCACAAATGCCATTGACTACTTGCTAGCACTGTTAAGAACTTTAAACTATAGTGGATTGAAAACCATGCAGGTTCCTCCTTGAGCTTTTCGTGCAAGTATTTTCCCTGTGCATCTTCTGAGCACACACATGACTTTTGGGAGTATTTGGGAGTCTTTTGCTAAGAATGGCAGTGGGTGATACACTCTAATGGAGATTTTTTTTCCAAAACTGATCTCCTTCTGATCAGTTCTAATTACACTGTTCATGTTCTAAAAATTTGTATTTAGGTTCATCTGCATGTGAATGAAAAACATTGAGCTGGCTTATGTTTTGTGTTTAAAATTTCAGAGGGCTGATAAAGGAATACATTTGTTTCATAACTGGAATAATTCCTGGACCAAGCCAAAATTATTCTTTGACATGTCTTCATATGTTGTGTGCTAGAGCCATTCCATGTATCACTTCCATTATGAGAGATGTTTCACTAACTTACAGAACGAGGATTGCTTTGCATCTTTCTATTACATTTGCAAATACAAGCAAGGAGGGGGGTAGATTAGTTGCTTCATCTTAAAAGCTTAATTTTAAAAGAAGTCAGTGGCTGTAAATGCTGCATTTTTCCCCCCATCTTCTTACAAAATAATTGTTTAGTCCAGACTTGTAAATTCAAGGACAGACTGCTACATTAGCATGTTTGGCCATGTTTTGCTTTCTCTTGCCAAGAATTGTTTTTCAATCTATTAATTGAAGCTGTCACTGTCCATGCTGAAGTAATAGTGATTTTTACATGCAGAACCAGCATCCCAGTCAGTAATTAGCCACAAGTTCAAGGTTCTGTTCCCTAGTGAATTGGTGAAGGTTTATGACTAAAGTACTGCCTTCGTCTCATGAATTGTATTTCAAGTTGGTATTAGGAAGTGATAATTCATGACTATAGATTCCGTTGCAAGTGGATATTAGGACCAAGTTAATAATCACTGTAATGTAAAGGAAGGTGGTCTGCTGGGTTGATAGCTGGCCTGGACACTGAGTGTGTAAATATTCCTTGTTTTTCTGAGGGGGAACTTGTAGAGGATTCTTGTACAACACAGAAGAAAGGATGTTAGTTGTTAGTTAGTTGTGAATTTTTCAAATGTTGATAATATGAATTTCATAAAGTTGATACCTGGTGCTGTCAGATTGTAGACCAAGTGAATTTTATGATCCTGCTTAAATAACTGCAGTGTTGTCCTCTTAGATAAACTATCCTTACTACTTTTCTCAAAATACCAGGACTGCTGCAGGGGAAAAGCAACTGTTTGTGTATTTATTTATGCCCAGTGGAAGTTGGAGGACAAAGTGAAGCGTTTACGGCTTTCTTACACTTAAGATTATATTATTTTAAAATCATGGCCAGAGTGGCGTTACGATGATTTCAGGATTGTTAAAACCTGAGATGGCTCTGTCAAGACTGGTATCAGTGCATGTCAAGAAAATGGTAGATAACAGTACCCTTAAACATACTTGATCACTGCTGGTGTAGAAGTGGAGATTTGTAAAATAAATAGTAAGATTTTATGAATGTGGTATGAATGGTAATGCTTGTATGTGTAAGCACCAGAGGAAACAGCTGGACAAACCAAAGCAGTTAAAAGCATGGCCTGTATCAATAACAACAACCATTCCCAGCAGTAAAATTGAGGGATGTGGTTTGCG
Source organism: Calyptomena viridis (assembly GCA_013390005.1). NCBI lineage: Eukaryota > Metazoa > Chordata > Aves > Passeriformes > Eurylaimidae > Calyptomena > Calyptomena viridis. The sequence goes on along the minus strand of WEIV01014157.1, from coordinate 61,260 downwards.
AGACCGAAAGACCTGTACTTTGATAAATTCACCACACAAGTGGCTTGTTAGCAGAAGACCCTCCATCCTAGAACAAGGAAGTGGAAAAGGGCTTTTTGTGCCATTCCTCTTCTTGTTAAGTCACAAGGAAAATAACATATTCCAAGTGAGGGAAAAAGCCCAGACTGGGTAGCAAGTGGCCTAAGATTTGTGGAAATTGAATTTAGCAAGACTTTTAAGACTGAGAACAACCTCTTAACAGCTGATGATGCCTAAGTGGTGTAAAAAAGACACTCTGAAAGCTGGCTTTTCAGTGAAGGGGGACCCCAGAGGCATGGTATGGTCAAGACAGCTATGACCTCTTGTCCTCTCTGTGTAGATTACTTGTGCGCATTGTCTTGTGAGAATGTAGGCTCGAACATGTAAGTGGAATCTATGAGATAACGTCTGTTAGTGGGTAAACCAAATTTAATATTTAGACACTTTGTAAATAAATACCACCTTCCCCTTCCATGATTTCTTGGATTTTACAGTATTTTTTCTGTATATATGATTCTGAATATATGTCTTACCATTTCTCTACATTTTCATCACTATAGTGATTGTTTCTTACTAGTTTATTAGCTAAAAGATGATTTGATATTTTCCTAGAAGGCAGCCTGTGCCAACAAATCTTGCTGATTTTGTTAGAAAAATTGAAAAAAAAAAGAATTTTAGAGAAAATTTTTTCTTTCTTTGTTGTTCTTGATCTTTGTAATCAGTCCAACTCTTTGTGAACTCTTGACCATCCATAGTTTGCAAGCTAGAGAATCTGGTAAACAAGGCCTTGCTCTGTTGAATAGCTTCCATTTTCAGATTTTCACAGAATCACAAAATATGCTGAGTTGGAAGGGACCCACAATGATCATGGAGTCCAACCCTTAGCCCTGCACAGGACCATCCCCAAGGGTCACACCATGAGCATGAGAGTATCATCCAAATGCTTCTTGAACTCCACCGGGCTTGATGCTCTGACTGCTTCCCTGGGGAGCCTGTTCCAGTGCTCAATTACCCTCTGGGTGACGAACCTTTTTCTAATATCCAACCTAAACCTCCCCATACACAACTTCAGGCCATTCCCTTGAGTCCTATCACTGGTCACCACAGAGAAGAGATCAGTGTCTACCCCTCTTTCCCTTCTTCCCCTCATGAGGAAGTTGTAGACTGCAATGAGGTCTCCTCCAGGCTGAACAGACCAAGTTCCCTCAGCTGCTCCTCATACAGCTTCTCCTCCAGGTTCTTCACCATCTTCATTGCCTTCCTTTGGACACTCTCTAATAACTTAATGTCTTTCTTACATTGTGGTACCCAAAACTGCCACGATCTTCAAGGTGAGGCCTTACCAGAGCAGAGCAGGACAATCCCCTCCCTTGACTGGCTGGTGATGCTTTGCCTGATGCCCCGAAGGTCAGGGTTGGCTCTCCTGGCTGCCAGGGCACTGCTGACTCAGATTCAACTTGCCATCAGTCAGGACCCCAAGTCCCTTTCCATGGCACTGCCTTTCAGCATCTCATTCCTCAGTCTGTATGTAGAACAGGGGTTGCCTTATCCCAGATGCAGAATCTGGCACATTCCCTTGTTGAACTTCATGCGGTTGTAATTTCCCAGACCTCTAATTTGCCAAGGTCTCTATGCGGGGCCTCCCTGCCTTCTAGGGAGTCCGCAGCTCCTTCAAGTTTTATGTCATCTGAAAACTTGCTTAGTTTCCCCTCCAGTCCTGGGTCCGAGTCATTTATGAAGATGCTGAAGAGCACAGGGACCAAGATGGAGCCCTGTGGGACCCCACTAGTGACAGGTCCCCTGTCTGATGACACTCCATTCACTATTACCCTCTGTGCTCGACCTGTGAACCAATTGCTCATCCACTGCATGATGTGTTTGTCCAGCTGTGGACTGGACGTTTTCTCCAGAAGGATCCTGTGAGAGACAGTATAGAAAACTGTACTGAAATCCAAAAATTTATATCAACTGGTTTCCCTTGGTCACCTAGGTGGGTTACCTTGTCATAAAAGGAAATCAAGTTTGATAAACAGGACTTTCCTCTCATGAAGCTGAGCTGGCTGAGACCAATGACTGCATTGAGGTGTCTTTCAGGTGATTTTCAATACCTCCCAGGTTAATCTTGTCCGTAATGTTACCAGGCACTGAAGAGACTGACAGGCCTGTATTTTCCAGAGTCATCCTTCTTGCCTTTCTTGAAAATCAGGACAATGTTCGCTGGTGTCCAGTCAGCTGGGACTTCTCTGGATTCCCAAGATTGCTGAAAAATCAAGGGAGGTTTTGTGATGATCTGCTCTTTGCAGATTCTTGGATGAATCCCATCAAGCCCCATAGATTTGTAGGGATCCAGCTGGAGCAGCAGATCCTGAACAATTTCAAGGTTGACTGGGAGTTTGATCATTCTCGCAGTCGTGGTCCTCCAGCTCAGGGCACTGAGTTCCACTTGGACTGTCATCCATGTTGAGGGCAGAGGAAAAGAAGGTGTTAAACACCTTTGCCTTGTCTCTGTCCCTGTTTTTGAGGTCACCTTCCCCATCCTCTTAGAGACCAATGATATTTCTACACTGCCTATTGCCATTAATATGTTTGAAAAAGCTTTTTATTGTCCCCCACATTCCTGGCAGCTTCAACTCCAATTAAGCTTTGGCCACACAAATTTTCTCCATACAGTGGTGGCAGCATCTCTGAATTCTTCCAATGTCACTTGACCTTGCTTCCACTGGGCATATGAACTCTTCCTTTTTTTCCTTTTTTCCTAAAGAAGATTCCTGTTCAGCCAAGCCAGCCTTCTGCCTTGCCTGCTTGGCTTCTGACATTTGGGAATTGCCTGCTCCTGTGCCCTTAGGAGGAGATGTTTGAAAAGTCCAGGACTGATGGCTCCCAACACTTGCAAAACCATTTTCCCATGGAAATCTGCTCTCCTCATATCTAGAGTTGAGGTTTTGCTGGCACTTTCCCTCCTGTCAGCAGAGATTTTAAACTTGATTGCTTTGTGGTTGCTGTGGCCCAGACAGTTGCCAGTTTTCACTCAGGAAATCCACTCTGTTCACAAGCAACAGATCAAGGAGAACATCTTTCTGAGTTGGCCCTCTAAGCACCTGTTCCATAAAGTTGTCATCCAGGTTTTTTAGGAATCATCTGTCTTAAGTTGTACCAGTTATGTGACGCTCTCAGTTAATTTCTGGCAAGTTAAAGTCCCCCATAAGGACAAGGGCACTTGACTTGGAAGTGTCCCTTAGTTCCTCAAAGAATAATTCAACGATGTCATTGTCCTGGCTGGGAGGTCTATAGCAGACTCCCACAATGACATCTGTATTACTTGTTTGCCCCCTGATTCTTATTCAGAGCCTCTCCACTGTGCCATTGCCAAGTTTGTGTCACTTAACATTTTTATCTAATCATTGTGCTTCTTGTACTGCCAGTCACTGTCATATGTAAACATTCTTGAGGGTGACACATCTATGTAATGAAGTCCTTGAGAATCTTTGTGGAATTTAGTGCCTTGATCCTTCCTTAGTTGAGGAAATGTTTTTTATTGGGATTTTTTTGGTTCTCAGGTGTGTGATTGTACATGTACAGTCCCTTTTCTGGACATCTTGGGAAGTGTTCTAAATGTTGTGGTTCCTAATGATGTGGAATACAAGTGCAATCTCCTTTGGAATGCAAGTACACAGCTGATTCCCATGAAAGTATGTATTATTCCTAGCAGTTGTTATCCGTGGCCTTTTTTGAAATTTCTAGTGGCTGGGGGAATCAATTTTTGGAGTAGACCATGACAAGCTCAAGGATGATGAATCAGTCACTAGTGGGGACTGTGTTTGCCCCACTGACAGTCCTGGTGGGACCTGGAGGCAGCAGCAAAGAGGAATTTGGGGGACTGTGTGAGACACTCCCTTGCGACTGGGCTGTGAAGTGACAGTAGGCAAGTCTTTTGCAGGCAGGAAGACTGCTATGTTCTGCCAAGCTGGAATAGAGATTTTTAGGAAATAGCTTCAATTTTCTGACCTAATTACAGTTAATTATGATAATTTTGCCTGAAAGTGACTGATGCAGGGATCAGTGTGATGTGGTTATGTTCTCAACTGGGAGAAAAAGCTGTTTCCTAGTAAGCTGGAGGTTGTATAAAAGGTTTGTGACTGCATGTGTGACTGATAGGTTCTTTAGAGATGTTTGCCATTTCAGAACGTAAGACCCACTGCTCTAGATAGAAAGTCTTAGAAAGGTCTCTTTACACCTTACAGTAGTTCCAGCATGTACTTTCTCAGAGTTTTCTTAGTTTATTCCTTCAGAAATATAGACACAGATTGTGGAGAAATACACCTATTGGTATTGTAGCAATTATTCTTTCCTTTAGGCGTTGCAAGAGAGGGCTGTGGTTGAGCCATGGAGCTAAATGCAGCTCCAGGGTCTCTATTCCCTCACGTTTCGTGTTATGTGACAATTACCCACCCCCATGTTGCAGAAGAAAATGTGTGCTTCTCAGATCTGTATAGCAACTTGGATTCTCTCCAGATTTCCACACAGGGGACAGAACTTCAGAGATAATGTGGGAGCATGTTATGGACCTCTGGGATCCCAGGTCTGTGGCTGAAAGTCTGAGCCAGATTTGTGCTCTGCTGTTAAAAATTGCTGTTGAAAAACAAACCAATGTCAGGCTATGTGTGATGAAAAATCAAGTAATTGAGAGAGGATAATCAGTGTTGAAATTTCTTGGTTTGTATTTGGTTTTTTTTATTATTAATATATACTGAAATTTATACAAAATAGAGAGTAAAAATAACAATCTCCTTTGCCCTGGAGGTTTGCGTTGAGTTTAGCATGGTAAAGTTCTCATCCTTTTTTATAATACCTTGGTGCCAAGATTAATGAAACAATAAAGGTGTTTAGGAATCCAGTAGCAGTAGAGTTACTGCATCTTAAGTGTTGAACTGTCAAGTTGCTCAAAGATGTATCACAGAAAAAATGTGCAACACTGTAAAATTAAAAACAAAGCACTTTAAGAAATGTCAGAATCAAGGTTGCCTATGTGGTTGCTAGTTAAACTTGTTGTGCAAGCATTTCCTGTAGAAGATATTTTACTTTTTGATATGACTTGATGGCTTGGAACTTGAGGGGAATATACTGTTCTGAAGAACATTTTGATACAGAATCAACTTCTATGGTACTTCTCAGTCAGAAATATGATTTTCTGGTTTACAGGTTAAAATGTTTCATTTGGGGTATTTGTGACGCTCATCCATGTCTTTTCTTAAAACATCCTGAGACACCTGAAAGATTGCCGTGTTGATTGACCTCATTGGTTAGACTGCATGTTGTGTGATGCAAAGTGGTCCTACAAATGCTCGTTGCTCTGTAATTCATGACAGGAAATCTATAAAGCTCAACCAGTAGTGATGAAATTATACAAGTGATCTCCTTATGCCAGATTTAAAATTGTAAATCATGGTGGAACAATGTGAACAAACTCAGCGTGAAAGGGGGACAGCAAGCATAGAAAACCCTTCAGATTTGGGGTTTTGACAGAGAAAAAAATGAGTGGAAACAAGACCTTGTGTTAAAGGTTGTGTATTACTTTCCAACTTGAGTCACCATATGTGCTCTCTATAATTAGATGAAGAAGCCTCTGTTGCTCTCTTTTGTAAAAAAATGTTATTGTATTTATCAGACTTTCTCCTTTTTCTTAGTGTTTTAAAAACTGTTCAGATAAGGAGTTGGAATACTGACTGGTCCTGACTGATCACTTCAGACCCAAGCCTCCTGGTTCCGGCATCTTAGTAGAATTTCTCTTTCTGCTGATTATACTGAGCCATTTAAATGAACTGTAACAGTGTGCAGAATATATTACTAACACTGGGAAAGAGCTAAGTACCCATCATAGTGATTCCTACATCAAAATTTTTTTCTTCTATAAGAGATATATAAACCTCATTCACAACTAGATTGAAATGTTTTTTTCTTTGGTGATAGTGATGATAGGATGAATAGGAAGAGAAGTAATGGAAATAATAAAATAAAAGGCAAGGTAGCTGTATAAGAAGGCCTCAAGTTTGTAATCATCTTTATCTACAGGGCTGCACTTGAGAGCTGAGCTGTTTTGCACTGTTAAATGCACGATAACATTTTGAGTTGCCCTGGAGGAGGTATGGTTAGCAGTGAGACTGCGTTTAGAGAGCAAAAGTTGAGTCTACTTGCTCACTGTGTTCATACATTACAAAAGTAGGAATGTAAATTCTTTTAAATCCCACCTTCAAAATTTATTTTTCCATATAAAATATTTGCTTTACTTTTTTTTCAAGAAGTCAGGGATGATATCTATTACTGTAGAAATATTTTTGAAGATTTTGTTCATAGTTAAAGACTGTAAAACTTCAGTGTTGGAAAATAGGCCCAGTACATCTACAAAACCTGAAGTTCTCGGGGTCTGTATACCAGGGGTTTCTGTCAGCCGTGCCAATATCTCAAATGCATGATACCAAAAACTGAGCTTTGCCAGCATTTGTACTTTCCCCATTCATAGGAATCAGTAGGCTTCATGCCATCTTTTTTTCCTGGGCAGTCATAACTGGAATTATTTGCAGCTCTTGACAGTGTTTCTTGTAATAAGAGAACACACCAAAAGGTTTTAGCTTTACTTCCTGGAATAAGCAGGAATGCTTATTTCATCTCCAGTAGACTGTTAAAGAATTAGTGTCATCATTTTTGCCAGTTTGCCCATTTTCTGGTGGGTGATAACTGTGTTTAGTGAATAATGAACACTGTAAGTTGTAGGGTTTTTTTACTGCCCCTAACTCTCTTGGTGGACAGCTGCCAACTTCATCTATCCTTAAAGTCAGCCAAGAGAATATGTAAGCTTTAAAATGAGCCTTTATGTAAGTGCTGTAAAAGAAGCTGTTTCCCTTGAAATAAGAAGTATGAAAGCCCATAGAATTGTAAAAAAATTGTGCTACTGGTAAACTTGTTTTAGAGGATGACAAAATTGTTATTGTCTGAAACTCAAATACTGCCACACTGACAATATGGATGTTAATCTGACTTGACTGGGTTTCATTATCTAACCACCTTCAGAGAGAAGCAAGAAGCAAGAAATGGATTTCTGAGATACCTAAAAAAAAAAGTCTTATCTGATTAATTTGCCTTATATTCATATGTTGCAAATAAATTCGTTAATAAGTCAACGTCATCGTTTCAGTTAGACAAACAAGTCAGTAGGAATGCTGATTCTTTTGTTCCTTTGTGGCTTTCTGAATACAAACACAGAAATCCTACTCTTAAAAAAGGGAGAAAGAAACTATATACCACAGTTTTGTATTGTATTTGAATATACTGACCACGACCCACATTTCCACTGTCTTTCCCAACAGCTGGATTTCATAGCTTGAGGGGCATATGTACCTCTGTTTTCTTTTTTTGTCTCAAAAATTCAATCCAAAGTCTTTACCATTGGTGGAATTTCAAAATCACGAGTCCTGACTCTAGTGACTCTGACCAACCACTGGGTTGAGCTAAATTCTCGTCCTTTGGTTTTTTTTCAGAAATACATGACCGGTGGTGTATATAATGTCTACCTGAACAGTATAGAAGTATAAGAATAGTATAGAAGAATAGTATAGTAGTATATAAGAATAGTATAGAAGAACAGTAGAAGGCAAAAAGTATTTTCAGAGTAGCAAGTTGTCTGTAAGCTTATTTATTGTTCCTAAGCATCATGTCTAGATAGACACAACTTTATCTACGACGTTCTGTGTATCTCTGTTAATCTGGTGAGACTTCTCAGAGAGCTTCCCCAAATCTGTCTGGTCTTCCCTTCCTCCTGCAAAGCCAGTTTGAAATCACTGTGGAAATGTTGATTGTCTTGTACTCCCCGGTCTCTAGATGTCCAGTAGCAAATCTTAGGACTACCTTAATGGATTCGTCAAATAATTTGGGTTGGAAGGAACCTCAGGAATTCATCTAGTCCCACCTTTTGCTCCTGGTGCAACTTACATTAAGCCAGTCAGAAAAAGAGCTTTATTTCTTTACTAATTAACTGTTAAGCCAAGACTATGTTAGACATTAGGAACATTTTTACAGCAAAATCCCTGTAAACTTTTAAAACGTATCTTAAAAATGTTTTACTTTTCCTCAGTTGTATTTTATGAGCCTCTTTTTCTTTTCTTTCTTAATTTTCTCCCCTTTCAAGCAGTGCTTTCTTGAGTGTTCTGTTTCTGTGATGGATTATTCTGTTTGCAGCAATGGAAAGACATGCTTTTGCCTAATGACTTTTATTAAGTTGCAGGCAGCTGGAACCATAGCTTCCTTTCTCTGCCAGTGATGATAAACAAGGTTGTGGGGTGAGAGGCTCAGTGTGGAAAATGAAACAGGGAAGGGAGACGGGAGATACTGACCTCATGTAACATCTGTTTGCATTGCAGTGTGTTAGGTGCCTTTTCAAAGTATTTTATGGGGAATTGCACCCAGCAGTGATTGCTAGCAGAGTGTGTAAAGAACTTGTAGGATTGGAGCACAGTAATTTGGAGAAAGTAACTTCAGCAGTGAGGGAAGGGGAAGTGCTGGCGACTTTCTAAGAAGGTGAATTTTTTTTCTTGTTGGGAACTGAAAGTTACATTTTTTTGTCTGTGAGAAAGTTGGCCTGATCTCTTAATGTACTTTTCAGCTATGCTGCCTCTTTTAGGAGCACTAAAACTTTGTTGTACTTTAGAGGGAATCAAGCAAGATGTTTTAGTATTTCAATTACTAGACAAAGCAGAGTTGCTGGTTTTCATAGGCAAGAAACTGCTTCCACAGAAGCTTAAAAGGAAAAATAAGGGACTTGGCTGATCATGTGTGCCATTGAAGTGATGTTTGTCAGTAAAATAGTTGTAAGAATTTCAGAATTTGATCAGCTAGGCTGAAGGGAAAAGCATTACCTGTGTGCATAGCATTTTGTGAAGCTTTATAATAAAGCAAACCGACCAAAAATAATTGCTAGTCTTGGAGCATTGTGTGACGTCTAAAGGGAGTATTTAACTGGTACTGTATGATTCATGGCAGTGGCAAAAGATGGAAAACTAAAGTAGTAATTCTGGGAAGCTTTCTGATATATATGGATTCTTAAAGTAGTGTTCCATTTGTTTAAACAAAAAAGAAAAAAATGTGGTTTTTCCTCTGTTGGGGATGCTGTGCAAACTCCTTTCTCTCTAGGGCCAGGAAACATGAAATATTGATGCAGTGGGAGATACTTCTGTAGCATCTTTGACAGAGTACCGAGGGGTAGGTCCTTTCATCCCTTTTATGTCTGATGTGAGTTCTAAAGTTCTGTTCTTCAGCCAGCCAAGTTGAGTTCCCTTAGGAAGTGGAAACTTCATCAAGTACTGGTGGCCATTCTATTAAATACTCTAATTCAGAAGATAAAAAGGGGAGCTGAAGCTTTGTGAAAGTTGTAGGCCTGTTTCTGATTTTGAAAAGGGAAAGCTAGGCTGCTTCAAAAAGCAAAAATAATCCCTCACACCTCCTTCTGTTGTCTTAGGCTGCCTTTCTAGCTTCGGGGAATGACAGTCTTACAGCAAGGCTTTGAGTATCTTTGCAACCTTGTGATGTATGTAGATATGTATGTAAATGACAATTTAAGATTTGCAGAAGGCAATAAATGTTGTGTCCATTTGCCTTGCAGAGTTTCTTATCCACAGTTGGTGAGTGGGAGAGTGTATTTGTTACTGGCAGAGCCTGTCAAATCTATAATACACAATTGTTTTAAAGAAAGTGATACTGTAGTCCAACTTTCTAGAATGTTTCCCACTACTAAAAGTTTTAAAAGAAATGCACTGAGTTTAGACTGGAGATTTTGCCAAGATTGGTTTCCCTGTCTGGGAGTTGTCACAGTTATAGCTGTTATTAGATATTCATTATAATGATGGTGCAATACACTGTTCTTTCAATCCCTGAAACTGTTTATCCTGATCTCTTTATGTGAAAAATTTTGATCTGCCTTTCTATCTTGCCCATCTTAGCAGTATATGATGTAACCTTTTTATTCAGATCAAAGACAACTTTCTGGATCTTTTCTTTTTAGATATTTCTGTATATATCTGTTTATTATTATTTTTCTATTCAGTGTCAAATTAATTTTGGGAATGTGCAGTGATCCTTGTTTTCAGGATGAGCTGTTATTCTTCCCTCCTACCTCACACCTCCAGTATGTATGACTTGTGAGTAAGTTTCCATTTCTGCCCTCTCTCCTTTGAAGCTGGCAACCTTATCTTTGCTTCGTCCTGTGCATATGTATGTGGCTGCAGTATGTATATGCTGTAGAAGCTGTTTACCACAACTGCTTTCATGGGAAATTATTTACATAGATGGTATATAATACCAAGGAATTGTCTCACAAAACAGGATATCCTCTCTTTTATAACTATTAAATATGATTGTCTGAAGATGTTGCAATTCTTTTTCATTAATGTGAAGATTTTGTGTTTATTCCCTGCTGCGGGAGAGCATCAGAGTGTCTGCAGGGATAAAACTTAACTCTGTCCTGTACAGACAGATACAGTGAGACATTACTTTAGTTTGTCATTTTACCATGCCATAGGCATCAAAAGCAAAGGGACATTTGATCTTCTAATCCATGACAGCTTTGTTACATCTCAGTAAGTTTTATTATTTAGTCATATGAGAAGATATAGTAGTCAGCCTGCCTTCCATACATGGAGTATCTGTGTTTAAAGAGATACATTTGTTTCTTTCACTGTTTGCTTAAGATGTGACCTGACAGCGCTGGATAGCGAGTGCCTGAACCCTCAGCTCCCTTCTTCAGGGGAGATGCTATAGCAGTAATGACAACTAAGTCACCGAGTGCAGTCAGTGATCCAGGTATCACCCTTAGTGCCTAGACTAATGCTGTCTGAACTAGAGTAGTGCTCAGACTAGTGCTGTCCTAGGTTCTTGCTTAAACATCTTCACTGAACATACAGGCCCTAGACAGTAGACTTATTCCCAGTGACTTTTAGTAGGAATTTAATTCCTGATTTATGTCTGTGTTCTTGAAAATCCCCCATCTTGAAGCTTAAAAGTGCAGTGTTTCATGGATGAAGTTTTTTTAAACTACTGAATTTAATCAAAAAACAGGATAAATCACTAAAATAGAAGTTCTTTAAGATAATGAAAGAGGATAATTCATAATTAAATAGGCAACTGTCATGTGAGTAGTTGTAAATATAGCTGAAAGATATTCTTTGTCCTTTGTATTACCACAGAGGAAGAAAAATCAAAGTTGTTGGAAGAAAAATTTGATTAAATCCACTTTCTTGACCTCTGCTCCAATAATTGGCATTGTAAGCAAGTCTTGAAGCCATAGTCATATGTGAGAGAAATACAGGGTTCATTTGTCATCTGGATTCCTTATTGTGAGGCTTGAATTCTCTCTGGGAGAAAAAAGATAAAACTGAAGGTGCCACTGTGATGCTCTGCCTTCAATTATGTGCATATGCTTACAAGCTTACATATGTTTAAGTATGTACATATGTATATGTTTATCTATGTATATAGATAAAACTGAACTATGTACATGTTTTCCAGTCTTTCATATCCAAGCCAACATGTGAGAACATAATTTGTGTCTTCTGACTGCATATGGAAATTGCTGGGCAGAGTCTTAGAGAATCTGAAATCCATATAAGTAATTGCATGAGTGAAATTATGCAAAGCTATGGCAGATAAAAGCTCCAGTTAGGAGGTGTGATCGCAGCTTCTGCGAATAAACAAAACCCAGATTTAGCGAGTGTAGGAACTAGCAGAGTGTAGTCTGTGGGTTTCAGCAGTGATGGCACTGACTAGTCCAGGGCACCTGATAGTTGTGTATTTGGCCACTAAAACTGGAATGTGTGTGTATCCAGTGCACGTCAGTCACTTTCCTACAAGCATGTTGCATCTGTTTGCAGGACAGTTAAGGACTGTTGCAATCCACATGGAGATCTTTTGGTGCATTTTTTTTTCTTCTGGAGCTACAAGTCTTGCTGGTAGTTTCTAGTTAAGCACAGTGGCTGGATGTCACTTGTATGAGCAGGTGACCCACCTAGTGGATGAGGGAGAGGCTGTTGATGTTGTCTACCTGGACTTTGATAGAGTCTCCCACAACATTCTCCTGCAGAAGCTAGCAGCCCATGGCTTGGACAGGTGCACTCTTCATTGGGTTAAAAATAGATGGCCAGAGTGGTAGTGAATAGTGCCACATCCACTTGGTGGCCAGTCACTAGTGGGGTTCCCCAGGTCTCAGTATTGGGCTCTGTCCTGTTCAGTATCTTTGTCAGTGATCAGGATGAGGGGATCAAGTGCACCTTCAGTAAGTTTGCACATGACACTAAGTTGGATGAGAGTGTTGATCTGCTAGAGGGTAGGAAGGTTCTGCAGAGGGGTCTGGACAGGCTGAATCAATGGTATAAGATTCAATAAGGCCATGTTCTGGGTCCTGCACTCTGAGCAACCTGTTCTAGTTGAAGATGTCCCTGCCCAGGGCAGGGGAGTTGGAACTAGATGATTTTCAAGGTCCCCTTCTGACCCAAACCATTCTATGATTCTATGATCACAACAAGCCCATAATGCACTACAAGTTGCTGGGGAAGAGTGTCTGGAAAGCAGCCCAGTGAAAAAGGACTGGGGAATGCTGATCGACAGTGGCTGAAACACAAGCCAACAGTGTGCCCAGGTGGTCAAGGAGGCCAGTGGCATCCTGGTCTCTGTCAGAAATAGTCTGGCCAGCAGGACCAGGGCAGTGATTGTCCCCCTTTACAAGGTAAGGCTGCACCTTGAATCCTGTGTTCAGTTCTGGGTCCCTCATTGCAAGAAAGAGATTGAGGTGCTGGATTGAGTCCAGAGAAGGGCAACAGACTTGGTGAAGAGTCTGGAGTGTAACTCCTAGGAGGTGCAGCTGAGGGAGTTGGGATTGTTTAGTTTGAAGAGGAGGAGGCTCAGGGAAGACCTTATTGCTCTCTACCTGAAAGGAGGCTGTAGCCAGATGGGGGTCAGCATCTTCTTCCAGGCAACTAGTGGCAGGACAAGAGGAAAAGGCTTCGATTTTGCATCAGAGGAGGTTCAGGTTGGACATCAGGAAGAATTTCTTCACTTGAAGAGTGATCAAGCATTGGAATGGGCTACTGTATTGTGGCCAGGTTTGGGTAGCTGGAGGGCTATGGAGGAGGCTTCTGTGAGAAGCTGCTGGAAGCTTCTCCCATGTCCAGCAGAGCCAATGCCAGCCAGCTCCAGGCCAGAGCCATTGCTGGCCAAGGCCAGACCAGTCAGGAGCAATAGTAATGCTTCTGTGATAATATATTTAAGATGGAAGGAAGGAAGAAAGGAAGGGGAAAAAAAGGTGCAGATGAAGATGAGCCAGAGCATAACGGAGTTAGAACATGTGAACAGCAATGCACACACCAAGGTCAGTGGAGAAGGAGCAGGAGGAGGTGCTCCAGGCGCCAGAGTTGAGGTTCCCCTGCAGTCCATGGTGTGAAGACCATGGTGGAGCAGCTGTGCCCCTGCAATCTGTGGAATACCACAGGAGTGCAGAGATTCACGTGCGGCCTGTGGAGGAGCTCATGCTGAAGCACGTGGATGCTTGAAGGAGGCTGTGACCTCATGGGAGGCCTATGATGGAGCAGGGTCCTGGCAGGGACCCATTGGGAGAAGAGTGCACACTGGAGCAGGTTTTCCTGATAGGACTTGTGGCCTGTGGGGGACCCACGCTGGAGCAACCTGTGTTGGAAGGACTGCACCCTGTGGAAAAGTGACCGACGTGGCAGCAGTGTCTGAAGAACTGTTGTCTGTGCAATGGGCTCACACAGAAGTCCATGAAGGACTTCCCATGGGAAGCAGGGGAAGGACTCCTCTCTGAGCAGTGGCAGAAACAACAACTGATAGTAATCTCCATTCCTTGTCTTCCTATGCCACTGGCGGGGAGGAGGTAGAACTTGGAGGTAAGAGGGTGGGAGGAAAGGTGTCTTCAATTGATTTTGCTTCTCATTCTCTTTCTCTGATTCTAGTAAAAAATTTAATTAATATCCCCACTTGGAGTCTGTTTGCCCATGATGGCTATCAGTAGGGGATCTCTCCTGATCCTTATCTGAACCCATGAACCCTTTGTTATATTTTCTCTCTGTCTGGTTGCAGAGGGGAGTGAGAGAGAGGCTTTAGTGGGTGCCTGGCGTCTAGCCAGGATCAAACCATTGCGTCTATACAGGAAATGGTGGAGTCACCATCCCTGGAAGTGTTCAAGGAACTGGATGTGGCACTTGGAAGCATGGTAGTGTTTCGTCAAACATTGGACTTGACGATCTTGGAAACCTTTTTCAATCTTTATGGTTCTATTATGTGATTTTTGCTCCCATTCCATGTCTTAAAGCATTGAGCATTAATGGATAGGTAATCCTTGAGCTGAGGCTTCTATAAAAATTTCATTTCTGAAGTCCAGGATTGCATACGTGGAGACACTGGCAAACTGGCCTGTATTAGTTTAACTTGATAAAATCTGTTCTGTGAGATACTTTCTTTCGCCAGTTGAATTGTGTCAAACCAAGTAGAGATCTTGTGATTCTGGGTAAAGGTGCTCACGCAGCCTCTAATTAATATACTTGAATTCCACATGTGTAGGTATTACATAGATCCATAGATTTTACATGGATCAATTTTTCTGAATGTCCCCAGATAGACAAACCAGTCTCACTGACTCATATCTGTTTACTTCTAACACTGATTCCTGAATGCCTGTCTGACACGTACTGAGGAAAATTAGTGGGTTTTGTGTACTCTGTATCAACTCCTATCCACAGAAGTTAACCAAGTGAAAATGAGTTACCATTTATCTTCTTGTAGCTGTCAATTTTGTCTTTAATGTGGTGTTCAGCTGAGAATACCAAATTTACTCCCATGCTCACTGACCTTTCCTCATCAGCTTACCAGGATAAATATGGGTGATGAAAGGCTAGATGGAAGATGCAAAGTAAAAATAACTCCAGAGTAAATGTACCTATCTGGTTACTGTCTTCTTAATGAACTTTGTATAAGTGCAGGCACATACTTCAAAAATAATAGAGTATGAGAGAATCTTTAAAGCACAAAGAGAAACAAAATCATGTTTGGTACATTTATGGCAGTACGATTTGCAGCCCACTCAATACCTGATTGCTTTGGGACTGAAGACATCCCATATGGAAGTAGGGGGGAAGAACAGCTCAGACTGTTTTTTGCAAATGCTGCATTTGTGTTTTTTTATTAAGTTATGCTTCTTTTATTTCCAGTATAGGCTTTTTCTTTGGCAGTAATTCTAAGCTTCATGCTTCTTTCTATACTTCATCAAGACATCTTCGCAGTTGTGTTCTTAAACTGGCAGTTCGTTTTATTTTTAAGTAAAAAAGTAGAGAATATTATTTCTCTTCATACAATGATGTCAAAATAGAAAGTTAGAACCAGAACTGCGTAAAATTATAAAATGTACACCCATTTATACTGAGTTTTCTGAAATAACAGTGATGAGATGCTGAAAGCCAGAACTGTACAGCGATGAATGTTGATTGTGTAGAATTGACAAGAGAACCATGAGCAGTGGCAGTAACATGTAATTGAAACTGTCCTTACTGGGCTTCATTTGTACTGTCTTTTCAATAGTGTAAAATTTCTCTGCTTTTTTTCAGTTCATATTGTGTCTTTTCCCCGTTCATTTGACGATGTTTCTGTCCCCTAAGGTTTTATCAGGAATAGAACTTAATGTGGCATACAATGTGTTGATGTTTGTTTCTTTTATTTGCACGTGATAATCACCAACTGTCTCAGCAAAGATCTGGGAATAGTTTCCTAGTTGCAGCTGCAGAGGAAGTAAAAAAATAAATGTATTTTCGTGTGTCTTATGTAAACTAGTTTTTTTAAAAAATCCATTTCTCAGCATCTGTTATAACTTAAGAGAATTATTTTATCTTAAGCGCGTATTTCTCAAGATTGGAAATTTTTTCTACTGACACTTCTTTGCAGCTATTATTTTGCCATTTAAAAGGTGCTATTTTAACCAATGCTTACTATATTAATTGTGAAAGGGAAGACTTTTATCAATGACCACCATATCAATGACCATAACAAGCAGTGTTGTCAGATAAAGGCACCTGAGCAAGTTTCCAGTGCAAATTTGGAGCAAAATGAGTTACAGACTTGTTGTAATTGAAGCATTGGGCATGCTTTAGTTTTCATCTTGGTTAGATTAGTGATGGAAATGTAATTATTTTGGTAACTCAAAGAAAATACATGCCAATTGTGGTTTGCTGTAGCAGTTACGGCAAATGTTTTTTGGCCTATTTCATGGTATGAATTCTAGGCTAGGTTAGTAGAGGCAACTGGATGCATTGATAAAAGTCCTATCCTCTCTATACTGCTAGTTGAACTTAGAGTCTCTGTGATTTGTGTTCTTCAAAGCACTGCATTCTCTTTATCCTGCTGATACAGTATTATTAGAATTTCCTTGCTATGAAGTTTATTTCATCACATGTAGATGTTGATGTATGGCTTTACTGAAGAATTTGAAATGTCCTTTGAAATTTAGAACTACTCTTGAAAGCTTAATAGAATACATCAACTTTTAGGTCTTCTAAAATAAGTACATAGTTGAATCAGGCACAGTAATATATATAGTAATATATACAATATATAGTATAAAACCATGGTGATCTCAAGTCAGCTTGTGGAAACTGTAAAAAGGAGTTTCTCTGAGCCTTTTTGTAGAGGCAACTGCTCTCTAAACAAAATCCCATCTAGGTAGTGCTGTGCTATGTGCCAATCACCTTATTTTTAGACTCAGCTCTTCTGAAGGTAGAAAGGGAAGGAGGGCATGAACAAAAAAGAAAAGGTAATGGCACAGATTGCTTCTCAGCTCCCCCGATTATAAGCAGTTTGTGGGCAGGTGGTCAGCGTGTTCTCTGTAGCACATGAAACTTACCAATCAAAACCATAGTGATTTTATGTGTTGTCACCTTTTCCTCTCAGTTCCACGTCTAAATAGTATTCAGTTTATCGCAGTCACAGACTATTTTAGCTCATTAGGGCCACAGTCAATGCTGAAGTTTACTACCAGTCTTTTAACTGTAATACACATTTTGAAAGCTGACGATGCTAACAGTCCCAACCAAAAATCTGTGCACTGTCCCTCTACAGCCATGCTGTAAAAACCATTCTTGCCTGAAAAGTTCATGACCTAATAAAAAGGACAGTTAGACAGAGGATTAGGGGAAAACTAGCATTATCTCATTATGTAGATGGGAAATGGAAACAACTGTGATATGACCAAATTGTGTAGGTCTTAACCCAGAGATAGAATTCTTGTCTCTTGAGTCACAGCCCATTGCTTTTTTCTAGAAAACCAGCATTGTTTTTAATTTTAATCTGGCACTTAAAGTTGATGAGGAGTTTCTGTGCCACTGAGAATTGCACTGAAGTATAATTGTAAACGCCATGGCAGATCAAACCAGAGGAAGAAGTGCTATTTTACAGCTCTTTTATTTGAATTCATTGTTCGATCATCGTAGAAATTTCTATACTTCAGTGCCCAAAGCTGTGCTTGTTTATTCACCTGGTCAAGGAAGCATTTATATAATCATCATTGTCCTATCTAAATACCATGTCAAACAGTAGCAGTTTAAACCTTTTAATGTATTTGAAAAAAGACGAAATGAATTTCATCAGTAGTCTTTTAATGTTGTATTTGAAAAAAGACAAAATGAATTTCATAGTAGTCTTTCCTGATTGATTACACATTTCTGACTGTTTTAAAACCATGTACTAACTCGTCTGTATAAATACTTCCCATTAGAAATGGCTTTAAAAATTCTGAATTATGTTTGTTGCCATAGCAATACTCAGTTACAGATTCATAGAATGATTTTTTATTTTCTTCCTACCATAGGGGTATTCACAAAGGATATTCTAAATCTATTTCAAATACAGGGGATTCAGCGGGACTATGTGCTTGAGAGCTTGTAGGGAGAAAGGGAAGGGAAAAAAAATTGTCCAGAGTTCAAATCTATTTCTGGAGCATTGACAATATCTATAGTAATGGGAAGGCTTATGGCTTTTGGTAGTAGCCTTTATTTGGGTTTCAAGAGACCTTGT
This sequence comes from Calyptomena viridis, assembly GCA_013390005.1. Taxonomy (NCBI): domain Eukaryota; kingdom Metazoa; phylum Chordata; class Aves; order Passeriformes; family Eurylaimidae; genus Calyptomena; species Calyptomena viridis. Next base: position 43,131 of record WEIV01014157.1, on the reverse strand, counting down.
CTTAAAGCTAAAACTGGTATGGAAAAGAAGTGCCTACAGAAGAAGTCAGTGTTCTTTGTCCATTCTTGTTTTCCCACCTTAAATATGATGTGCATTTGTATTTCTTCCTTTGAACTCCAAGAACTTGAAATGGTGCCATTTTTCTGTGGATGTAAATGTAGACTGGGCAAAAACTAGGCTATGAAATTGTAATTCATTCCTAATATGTCATCAGCTGTGTCCAAAAATCTGTTTTGAGTAGTTTCCTATCAATATGTAAATTTTTGTTGCAGCATCATCAATTGCAACCTTAGTAAACTACTGAAACCCCACATAATGCTAAATTTTGAATAGCTCTGATTAAGTTTAATCTGAGTTCTCTTCCCAGTTTCAAGACTAGTAGGAGGCCTTGGAAAAGTTTGCCTTGAGTATGTTCACATTCTTGATGACTGTTTCTAGACTTGGCTGGTCACAGAACACTGTATATTCATGGAACACAAAATATTCTTGATTAACTCTGTGTGATATTTCATATTTTGTTGTTGAATAATTGACACGTGTGGTAATTTACAATGAGATCTCAGTATTTTTATTCCTTCTACGAAGGATTCCACATCTTGGAGTCTAAAAGCTATTTGAATTTCATGTGGTCTCAGAGCAGCTGTTGTTTCTATGTGCCCAGTGAGCTGTAGGAGTGTAACGAAGAGGGGACAGTATTTGATTTAGGGAGAAATAGCAAAGTCAAGTTCAATATTTTGTCTCTATCAGTTGATTACAGAAGTGTAGAATAGTCTAATCTGTATGTTTTTTCTTTTTTTTTTTTTTAATTGGAAGGTGTAAAATTTGAACAAATGGTACTGTAAACCACACTTCCTTTGCTCCTGTTCCAGCAGTGTAACTATTTTCCTTTTTTTAATTGAAAAATAAACACGACTTCCCATTGTGCTAGGAAATTCTATTTAAGGTTTTGTAATGTTCTGTTTATTTAAAAGGTTAACGGGGCTGGGGAATAGTATTAAATGCTACACTTCATGGAAGTTCCCTAGCTGCTATCAGAATCCATGTGCAAACTGAGAAATGAGATCAGTCCTTGCAGCATACTCATGTAATTTTTAAAATCAGGAGGTTGCTAAAAAAAACATAGCATTTTTAAATAGATTCTTCTTATTTACATCTGGGTTTTTGAGCGGTTATGGTTCAATTCTTCAAGCGTTTTAAGCTCTTGTGATTTGGAAGAAGAAAAACAAATATCAGGCAACTTGTAGTATTTGCAAGAGCTGCAACACTGAGATAACAAAATATTCAGAATGCAGTTCCTCTTCACTTATGCCATAGTTCTGCAAATGCGTAAACTATGCATTCACTTTAATAAAGCAAACAGTCTTGTACAGAGTGGACAACGCTTGATGATGAAGTTAAGCATGTGAAAATCTGTTGCCAGAATCAAAGCTGTAGCTATCTAGCCCTTGGTTTCAAGGGCTTGTGGGTGTTTCTTTAAGATACTGGCAATTTGGTGTACTCTGAACTGATAGAAGGCTTATTGTAATATAGGAAATGTGGGAAGTCTGAGGTTTGCTTTGTTTCCAGAAAGTCTAGGAGAACTATTAAACAATAATCTCATTAAATAATGTGTAAATCTAGAGTAAGAAATGTGAAGAATAAATGTTGCAAAGTGCAGACAAGTCCAGAAAATGACTGTAAAAGTGATATTAATGGGTTTAGGTTTCTTTTCCCAGTGAGTTCCAGAAAAAGGGCCAACCTGGGATGCATCTGGCAAAGCACCACCATCAGGTCGAAGGAAGTGGTTGTTCCACTTTGCTCTGAATTGGTGTGGCCTCACCTTGAGGCTTGTGTGCAGTTTGGGGCGCTGCAATATAAGAAAGATATTAAGTTATTAGAGCATCCAGAGGAGGGCAGTGAAGATGGTGGAGGGTCTTGAGGAGAAGCTGTATGTGGAGCAACTGAGGTCACTTAAGTTGCTCAGCCTGGAGAAGAGGAGACCAAAGGGACATCTTGTAGTGGTCTATAGATTCCTCACGAGGGGAAGTGGAGGGGCAGGCACTGTTCTCTTTTCTCTGGTGACCAGTGACAGGACCCAAGGGATTGGCCTGAAGTTGTGTCGGGGGAGGTTTAGGTTAGATAGTAGGAAAAGGTTCTTCACCCAGAGGAGGATTGGACACTGAACAGATTTCCCACGGAAGAGGTCACAGCACCAAGCCTGACAGTTCAAGAAGCATTGAACGATACTCTCAGGCACATGGTGTGATTCTTCAGGCTGTCCTGGGTAGAGTCAGGAGTTGGACTTGATGATCCTCGTTGGTCCCTTTCAGTTCAGAATATTCTGTGATTCTAAGTTAGTTGAGCTTGGAAGTTAGCCAGTGGAAAATACAGAAAAATTCCAGGTGGCATCTCAAAGCTCAAGTTGTTTTTTTTCTGGTTCACATATAACCAGGAATTCTTTTCAGATTCCTAAAGTCATCAGTTGGAACCAAAGCTCTCATCCTACTATAAACTCTGTGTGGGCAATTCCACATTGCAGGAATGGAATTCCATTTACCTGTTTCTCTCTGCCTTGAGTTGAAAAAGAATCCAGTTTGCTACAGAATAATTTTCCCTCCCTAAGTCTGCAGACATAATTCTTACTGCAAGGCCACAGTAATCTTGATGATCGGAAGAGTTGAATGTTTCTTTTTACAGTGTTGCTGTTAATCCAAAGTTATAGATCAGAATTGCATCCCTGTCTCTTCAAAAAACAAATATGGGATTCAAAACTGTGGAAAAATGTACTGGGCCTTTATTATTTGCCTTTTTAGTATTTTAAGATTCTATTTTTGTTTGCTCTAGTTAAAACTAGAAGTAACTTCTTAATAAAAGTATAGATCTTCATTCAGTGGTTTTGTGCAGTGTTTATATGATTGCTAGAAACTGAGGGTCAGGGTTAAAAATCACCACCACCCAGGAGACTTGAGAATAATAGAAATGCTTCTTTAAGTGCAACACTGGTGATGTCAAGTAACAATGTGGTCTTTGAAGTGTTGGTACTTCCTTGTTTTTATTGTAGCTCTTCCTTATGCTAGCAGAAGGGAAACTTCTGATTCAAGGCCCTTGCTTGAGTGCAAGAGAGGTTGAAGGTGGGGAGGGAGAAAAGGAAAAGAGTCACCTGGATTCTGGATATTTCTGAGCTGGTTAAAACGTCAGGAATATGTGAAGTTTTGACACTTCTCGGGAATGAGAAAACACTGTTGCTTATTAAACACTTCTAGTGGTCTTGTGGACATAGTGTTGGAAATACTGGACTAGATGATAAAAAAAGATGGATGTAATGGGAGCGGGAAAGGAGGATGAAAAAGTGACTAGACTGGGCAGCAAATGGAAACAGGAAGGGAGAAGGGTAGAGAAGGGCAAAGATAAGGCGCTTCTAAGTTAGCAAATCACTGTTCTTCCTTCTGCCATCTATAAATTATTTTTGAGAAAAATGTGTGATCTGCAGACCTCTCTTTTTCTTTATTCCTTTGGCACTTGGTGCAGCTCATACATTTTTCCTATCTTCAGCTAGTTTAGAGGTAAAACTGTTAGATTCTGCTTGGGCATGTGAATTCCTCATCAGCAGTTCTTTGTACAGGATCCTAAATCAGTAAATTTCACGGGTAGAATTGGTAAAGAACATGGTGAGTTAAAGACTGGCATTTTCAAACTGTTTTAAGAAAATTTCTCCACTAACATGACTTATGAGTTTCTGGTGTTGTTCTAAGGAGGTAAATAAAACATGATACTGGAATGGAATATGTTTTGTGAATCTCCTTATTCTGAACACTGCCGGGTTGCCCAGTCGTAGGTGCTGGGGAGTGTATAAATGCTGATCATAATAAAATATTAAAAAATTAAATTGCATGAATATAAGTGNTGCCCAGTCGTAGGTGCTGGGGAGCGTATTTGTTGTTTGTACAAAATTGTTACTTTGTACAAAGTAACAATTTGCATCTTAAAAAATGGCTGAATTCAAACAGCATAATTCTAATAGAATGAAACATGGGAGATGGAATGTCATGGAAGCTATTTTAAAAGTACAAGCAGAATAAGAAATACTTGTCAATTTTTAAAAGGCTCTTAAATACTATGAGTAGCTATACTAACTATTTGTTATAAACTAAAGCTGAATATTCTTTGGATTCCATATAGTGTGTTCAGGTGCATGTTTGTGTGCATGTGTGTATATATATAATGTGTGTATGTTTTTCTCTTTACTACAGATCAGTTGTTGAAAAAATATTATTGAATCACAAAAAATAAAGCTTGCTGTAGCATCCCCACAGAAGTTATGCTCTTTCTGGTGGTATATTTAATAAATATGAATTTTTAGAGCATTATCACTCATGGAAAGAGGTAGAAATTTATTGTTCTGTGTTTGATAGAATGATTTTGGTAAAACATGAATGAGGAACAATATAAAATTGAGCTGTCTTAATTTCAATTTTTATTACTGGTACTAGGGATAAAAATAACTTCGTAAAAAATAAAAGAATAAAAGTGGTAAGAGAAATAATCACTTGTGTTTGAAACTTTAAAGCTGATACATGAATAGTCTTTCTGAAAATCTGGACTCTTCTAGGTTTTAATTTTGTCATAGTATCCTAGTAGATGTCGGATAAGTATGGAAAGGAATTTTGACCTATTTGCTTTCATGCTTAGTTGATAGAGGGTCAGCTTCCACAGTTGGTGACTGAGGCAGCAGTTTGTTGGCAGTTGGTGGCAGCAACTTTGGGTGCAACTTTGTCAGTCAAATAGGGCTGTTTGTCTCTGTCGTGTCACTTCCTTTTGAGGTGCACTGTGCCAAACAAACTCCCAGCTACGAGAGTTAACTCCCATCCTGGAGATCCAAGTGCCCTTGCAGACAGCAATGAGTTTCCAGTAAAAGAGGCCAGGCCGCAAAATAAACTAGTCGTCAGCCTGTGTACAATGTTGGGAGAATTATCAGCAATCCCAGAGGGAAATGCAAGTTTATCAAGTCAGTAACAAGGCACTTTCTGCAGGACAGGAGATGGAAAACTTTCTGTAGGGTAGGAGTCAAAAGCCTAAGTGAACATACAAAGAAGTTCAACAAGAACATAAGGAATGTTTCACAGATTCACAGAATAGCCGGGTTGGAAGGGACCTCCGAGGTCATCATGTCCAACCCATACCCTAACACCATAGCTCAATAACTAAATGAGGGCACCAAGTACTATGTCCAATCTTTTCTTAAACACATCCAGTGTTGGGGACTCCACCACCTCCCCGGGCAGGTTATTCCAATACTTGATAATTCTTTCTATAAAGAACTTTTTCCTAATCTCCAACCTAAACCTACCCTGGCACAGCTTGAGACAATGCCCTCTAGTTCCATCTGTTGCCGCCTGGTGAAAGAGACCGACCCCGACCTGTCTACAACCTCCTTTCAGGAAGTTGTAGAGAGCAAT
>WEIV01014157.1:1339-22991 GCA_013390005.1 Calyptomena viridis | reverse complement strand
CCCATGTAAATGTTTTTATAAAATAATTGCCAGTATCTTTTATGCTCTTTGATCTGCTCTTCAGACAGGGAGATGACGGCAGTATTTATTCATATGAATAGACTCTTGGCCAATATTGTGGCCACATATCAATACTTATGACACATGATTTCTATGCAATAAGTCAGTTTGGTCTTGGAGAGTGCGTGATACTTCTTTCTACTTTCCTGAAGACTGAAACAAATAAGTTTCATGAACTGTGTGTGGATTATATATATGCTGAAAATCTGATCAAGGCATCAGCAGTTTGTCTCTTTAGTGTCAGTGGATCAAAACTGGGACTTGAAATGTAATTTTATTCTAAAAGAAGTTGTTTCATAGTATCAGAACTGATAAGACATTGTAGAAAATGAAGAAAATAAAATTCTGGTACCTGCTGCAATTCCAAGATTCTGAAGGAAGGACCGAGCTCATTATCTCAGCCAACACTTAGAGATATTGTGTTGGGTGTACCTGATTCTAACTGCTGTTGTAGAACTGGTAGCCTTGTTAGTAAGGCTGAGGTTTTCAATCCATTAAAAAAAAAAAAGAAAAATTCAAATTTCAAACTCTATGACAGCATGATTGTAAAAAACTGTGTGTAATGTCAAAGTGGTTTTGGGATAAACCACAACATGATTTGTGTTTAGCAATGTCTTCTCCCCATAGCTATTCTCACACCCTCCCTTCCTGCTCCTTATTTTGTTTTTCCCTTCTCCTCTTTAACTTGGCTTTACTGCAGGAGTGGAGTTGCCTCAGTGGTAAAAAAAAGTGTTTTCTCAAGGCCTGGTCTCAATCTGTAGTTGCATTGTTGGAGAGTACAGCTGTATAAAGCCAGATCTAGTGTATTTGTAGACTTGTTTTGCTGATCCTATAGAGAAGTTCTATGCTCCTCTTCTTTCAGAGACTGTGTAAAGGACTTCACTGGCAATAGGTAACAAACACTAAGCCTTTTATTCAACTAGGAGAAAACACATGCCCAGTTTTATTTGCAGGTTTAAGGCCAATATTCTGAACTGTTTGACAACATTTGTGAGGTAGTTGCTTTTTCCCATTGAAAGGTAGAAATGGCCATAGCAGGCAAACTGCCTCAATTTGAAAATGCAAGGTTATGGACCTCATATGGAAGATGCACCATTTAGTAAAATAGTGTATTTCTCCAGGGCAAAGACTTCAAATACAAATGTTACACTGCCTATATTCTTGCATGTTGTAATATCATCCCCATTCAACACACCCCAATGATGTAACAACGTATTATGCACTTGCTGGTTCATACTCCTTGTCTCATTGTGGAATACAGAAACAGGGTTTTCCATTTTGTTTCAAATGCTGTTCTATTCCCTTGACAAAGAAGGACAGACAGCTCCATCCATGCCTGAAGTACTTTGCTTAATACATCTTCTCTCCAAGACACATTTTGAAAGGGAGCAGCGTTAAATATGGTGCTGTCAAGGAGAGTTATGGCCAGCAACTTTTATTATTGCTACTTGCAAGAGCAAAGAGATAAAACACGGGAAACATACAATAACCATAGACATGTTCTTCTGATGTACACTACTGTAGCTGCACTCACTGATTTTTTTGTTAGTGGAAGATAGTGCCCAGAATGTATGGGCATACCATTGTCAAAATATTCACGTAAGGAATTACGCCATCTGAAAGCTTTGTTAAAAAGAAAGGAAAAAAAGCCCCAATGTCTTAACAGCTGTTGGAATTATGGCTTTCCAGCAGTTGCTGAACTGAGCTGGAAATGAGCCAAAAATTTGAGCTAAAAAGATTTGTATGCAGTTACCAGCCTTTTTTTAATCACAATGATCTGACTTCAGTAGCCAGGGAAGTGGCATCAATGCTTTGGTATCTCCACGATGGAAATACTGTTTCTGTTTCTGCCATCCCACACAAAGCAGCAGACAGTTTCTCCCAGAAGCTGCCAGTGGTGGAATGCACCATCTTCTTCTCAGCACATAGAGTTTGTACAGAGGAGAGGATGGCAGGTGTCTTCTGCTGGATGCAGGAAGCTGCCTGGTGATCCTGCTGCACTTGGCATAATGGGAGACATGGTACTGCAAATGTAAACAACTGCCTGTATTACACATTTATCTTTCTGTCACTTAAAAAAGAGTTTGCAGTGAATTAAAAATAACTGTCTGGAATTCTGTGACACTAGTTGAGACTGTTTTTATGTCCATGGCAAACATGATGCAGCCAGCTTTTTAAAAATGCAGATCTTGCAAGTTAACTCCATAATGTATAAGTGCAATAGATACTATTAGGTGTGAATTTCCAAAATTTAATGCTAAGTCTCCAGCCACCACCACAACATGGACATTCCATAATATGGAATTTTAAGTCTGCCCTTTGTGGTAGTTACCATACAACCATCTTGCATCAGCATCATACAAATGCTGAACATCACTGTGAGCACTGTGAAAAAGTATGATATTTCTTCCTTTGCTTAGGCTAGAAAGAACTGAAGTTTGAATAAGAAATGCAGGAGCTACATGTAGATGGCTGAACACAGGGAGGTACTGTTATATAATTTCTATAAAATTAAAGAAGTCTTCTGTGTGCCACTGTTGCCAATGATATGAGGAATAGTTAATCCTTTAAGTCAGTATAGAAGACTAATAGATACGCTGGTCTGTTCCAGTGTATTCCTCATGGTGCAGTGCAACTATGGCTATCACAAAGAAGGCAGCTAGAATGGGATCATTATTACTCTGGTCTGCCAGTGCTTCTCCGTTCCCAGAGAGCTGAGCTGCCTTTGATAACGATCTCTTATTTGTTGGGAGATCACAGAAGACTGACTGGTTGAAAAGTCACTCTGTCACTGCTCAATCTAGCTGCAGTGCTTATGTGTCATGCCTTGGGTGTCCTTGCCCCTCAGTCTCTGTACCTAAGTGGAAGTCCTGGCAAAGGGCTTGGGTATCCATCAAGCCTCTTTCAGTATTGTACTCCTCTTCAGTTCCTTCTCCATTTTCCCTTTACTGCTCTCTTACCTGTCTTTCCTTTCCTTGTACCACGGGAATTAGGAGACTCTAAGAATGTTTGATTATGTTGAAAAAGGAAGGGGGAAAAAGAAGTTGTGCATAAAGTTGTTCTCAGGCAAATGGCCAGTTGGTTGCAGCTTTTTCAGTAATTTTCTAACCTTTAAATTACCTAACTGCTTGCATAATTTTCCTTTGAGTTTTCATGCTGATTTCTTGTTGATGCTTTGTAAAGAAACTTGCACTCTGCTGTTGTGTTTGAATACTTATATGTATGATGTTCTCCATTAAATTAAGTTTTGATTCAAAAGAAAGTATGTAGAGGTCAAAGAAGATACACAACATACAGACTCAAAGTGGTCATGGATAGGGCTTAGCCTCAACATTTCATGACTACAGTTCAGGTTAGGTGGCATAACCTGTTATAGGTGCCAGTTGTCCTCTGTCAACAACAATGTGAGAGTTTTCCTTTGCAGAAAGCTCTGATTTTCTTGTACTTGTTTTCAGCCTGTCAGGCATGTGAGTTTAACTAAAAAGGACCTGGGTTTTGTGGAATATTGAATTCTACTTTATGAAAGTGGGGCCTCCCACTGGGATGTCTCAAATTAGATGCTCACAAGCAATGATTCAAAAAGCTTGTCACCTTAGGAAATGTGTATCACTTTATTATGGAATGAAGTAGCAGAGAATATTGAAGGTTAAACAGAGGTATGCTAGTTGAGGTGTAATGCTTGAAGAAATACATACGATTCCTGCTTATGGAGAATCTGTGCAATATCATTCATAACTACACAGCCATTTTCATGGATGTTAAAAATCTAACCATTATTTGAGATGAAGACAAAACAAATAGGCTTAAAACTCCAAGTAGCCTGAATAGGTAGAAGTTTTAAAAAATGAGTAGTATTTGAACCGATCCAGTAAGTGCTATCAGGAGAACTCTGGAATAATCACAGCATAAGAAGCAAAAAGAAATTACTTGTATTCATAGGCTCTGTTGCTGTGTAATTATCAAAAGGCTGAGTCAAAACTGAGCAAGTCTGTCAAAAATTCAGCATGTGTCAGGAAATATTTCCTAGCTAATAAATAACGTGGCAAAAATCTTCCCCTGAAGAAATTAACAGTTCCTTTGCATATCTGAATAGTACGTAATGGGAATAAGTGAATACAGAGTCAGCAATTGTATGAGGAAAGAAGCCACATTGCTCCTTTATTTTTGGCTGTGCCTGAGGTCAGAAGTTCCTTTGTTCTTTCTTTACCTCCCATTAAAGCAAACATAGTCTGTTTCTTTTCTCTTAAGAATCTTTTTTCCTTGTCCAGTTTTTTTTGTTGTTGTTATTGGTGGTGTGTTTTGGTTTGGTTTTTTTGGTTTTTTTTTTGTTTGTTTAAATAAAATAAAAATGTCTGCCTGTGTTGCAAACTGACTATGTTGGCTCATTATTATTTTCAACATTTGCATGTTAATGAAATGTACATCGTAAAACTTTTCAAAGGAAAAAACCCTCTTTCAAGAGGCAGAGTAGTGAGGCTGTAATTTATTGAGTTAAAACTTTAAACAGTAATACTTAATGTGCATGTTGTTAAAGTACTAACCATGCATCAAGTGTTTGCAGCATCTAAGACTACTTATGTAGTAACATACTTTATTTATCAGTGCTTCTGCAATTTTGCATCCTAGGGCTATGTGGAAAATTGACTCCATTTTTTTTGCCTTTCAGCATTCAAGCTCTTTGGGGCTAGTGTTATTGTTTGCTTAAAAGTTGTTACTGCTCCATCAAATGCGATGGAGAATTCATCCATTTGCTGTAGGTGCTTACAGCAGGAAAAAGTTAAATAATATAATGGAGTGCCTGTGTGATATCGTGTTTGTAAGCATGGTTCGTTCTGGGGAGAATATGAACTGGAAAGGTGAGCAAAAATGTTTCTTGGATCACTGTTAACCAGTGTCTCAACTGTAACAAATGAGTGGCTCCTTCACGGTTGTCACTCTGTTGTTTACCATGACTGTATGGAATTTCACAATGACAGCAGGGGTAGGACTTGGATCTACATACATCACAAATCACAGCCTGTTGCTACTGGAGGAAGGACTCTGCCTGGTTTTGGTGTTTGTGTATGGGTCTCAATTAGTGGGAACTGCCATGTGTGAGAAAAGGGAATTGATTACTGCATTACTACCAATAATAACAGTAGCTTTTATTGGCTTTCAATGATTGTACAACATTTAGTTGCTATATATTTTCCCAGTCATTCATTTTATAAAAAACAGCAAGAAAAGGCTCAAGAGACGAGGGTGTTTCTACTTGAGAGACACATAGCTCATTTTTTCATGTTTATGAACAGATTTCCCTAATTATTAAAATCCCAGCATGTAAGATGCTTAGGGATAGTTATTTGATTGTGTGGCATATGTTTTCACATGAGACTATGCAGTAAGCATGCATTTGTGAATGCAATCATAGGCTTCATCATCCCCAAACATGTTGGCTTGTGCAGGGAGGGACAATGCTAAGCTTATTGCTATGAACTAAGCATTGTATGACTTCTTTCAACACCCTGGCCTGGGAGCACACGAGATCATAGGTTAGCAACTAGTGTAACAAAATATAATGTAGAAGGTCTGTAGAAGGGGAAGGTGATTCTACTTTAACAAAACACATTTTTCTTTCTCACATTTATTCTTTCACTGATTTCACATTTCTTACATATCCAGAAGTGTGGCCAAGTGATGGGACTAGCATTACTAACAGTGACAGGAATGATAAAAGCTGCTGGCTATTAAGTTCTCATCATATCTGCTGGGGTTTTTTCTTGATTGGTGATCACATGGGGCTTTTTTGACTGTACCTTTTGTACTCTTTAGGAGTTGACAGTGATTGCAATCTTAGCCTTTTTATTCTGTACCATCACTGTAAGTCAATAAGCAACGTTACTGATTTCCTCACTGAAGTTCTGCCACCTTGACTGGGTGGCTTATAGCTCTAGTCCTGTTCTTTTTTCATCTTTTCTTAATGATTTAATTTTGTCTTTTTTTTTACAAAACCAGACCTCTTGAGAAACTGCAAACAGAAGTGCAGTTGATAACTGGTGTATTTTGGGGGTGCCCATCAACATGTGATGTCTTTTACTGATTATTTGACTGTTTCTTTTGGTCCTTTCAAAACACATACATTTCCATTCGTACTTCATTCAACCTATTCTTAATAGTCCTGTTACAGATCTCTACACATTTAATTGATCGATGGGATGAAAAAACATCCTTTGCCAAAGTACAAGTGAATTCTATAATCCCTTTTATCTCTCTAGTCCTTGAGAAGAATAAATACATTGTAAAAGGTATAGATACATGCTCTGTTTTGTTCCATTGTAGCTTAAGAAATCACTAGTCTTCTCCTTCTCCATTGTCCTTCCTCTGGTTAGAAAATACTACTTTAATAGTGTGGAGCATCCAATGAAGTGACAAGTCCATATTGGCTTATAACAAGCACTGCACTTGAAGAAATTCCTGTGTTGTGCTTTCTGAGTTTATTGTAGAATCATGGAATGGCCTGGGTTGGAAGGGACCTTAAAGATTATCTCATTCCAACCCCCTGCTATGGGCAGGGACACCTTCCACTAGACCCAGTTGCTCAGAGCCCCATCCAACCTGACCTCGAACACTTCCAGGGATGGGGCATCCACAGCTTCTCTGGGCAGTGAAGCATTCCAGTGCTTCACCACCCTCACAGTAAAGAATTTTTTCCTAATGTTTAATCTAAACCCACTGTTTTTCAATTTGAAGCCATTCCTCCTTGTCCTGTCACTACATGCTCTTGTAAATAGTCTCTTCCCCTCTTTCCTGTAGGCTCCCCTCAAGTACTTAAAGGCCACAATTAGGTCACCCCAAGGTGACCTAATTTTCCAGGCTTAATAAAGCAAATTCTCTCAGCCTTTCCTCATAGGAGAGATGCTCCATCCCTCTAATCAATATGGTGGGCCTCCTCTTGACTTGGTCCCTGTCCTTCCAGTGCTGGTGACCCCAGAACTGAACACAGCACTCCAGGTGGGGTCTCACCAGAATGGAGTAGAGGGGCAGAACCGCCTCCCTTCACTTGCTGGCTGCACTTCTTTTGTCGTGGTCCCAGGATACAGTTGGTTTTCTGTTTTTTTTCTGGCCCTTTATTAATTGAAATCTTTGCCTGAAAAATGGGACTTTTATGCCCTTTACAAAGGCATCCGAAACAAAGAAAAAAACCCAGAAAATACTGACTTCTTTATTATATTGTAAATAAGTGGTCTAAGAAAGAGAGGAAGGAATGTGTGTATATTATGTATATAATAAGCAGAATAGATAATGTGTTATATGGGAAAAATTTTTTTTCTTGTGAAGAGTTTGGAAGATATTTCTTTATTTTCCTAAGAGGCATTATCCATGCTAGAAATGTGAGTCAGAATACCTATTCTGCAATAACAGCTAATCTTTTATAGAGGACTTTTGTTTCTTGTTAATATATGTGAGTGATAGCAGATTATGTTTCTTTTCTATTTACAGGATATTGTATATTATGATTAGCTTTTGCTTTTCCAGGGCTAAGGTCACAGCTGATGAGTGATGAAGCAACCTTTCTTTTATTTGAGCTCAGACAGGGAAAAAGGTCTTTCATTTCCTTTCCCAAAATCTTGGTATTTGCCAAACAATATGGAGATGATTCAAAGTGTTGTGTAAAAAAAGCCACTAAAATTAAAATAAAATGGTAAAAGATACTTTTAATGCTTCTACAAGCCCTGTCTTCTTTTTACTCAGAGGAGGGGTGACTCAACCTTTCCCTTCTGCAGCCTATTTTTGCATTATAATGTAGGTCACAACTTCTTAAAACCTACATGTTTTAAGCTAGTTACTAATTCTATCTGTATTTTAATTCTGAATTTGAGACAATGTAAGACCTTGTTTTACAGAAGTCTTGAGCGCATGTAACTTCTGGGAAAGTGTAAATCTAGAACTTGTGACCTTTAATATAAAATGGGCATTTTTGTTCATAAAATGAGAGAACGACTCAGTTTAGAAGGGACTTAAAAGGTCATTCGGCCCAACCTTTCATGGACAAGGCAGCCTAGATGAGATTATCTAGTACTTCATCCAGTGGTGTCTTAAGTCTTCACAAAAACAGTTTATTAAAAGGTAGACATCCCAGAATGGAAAAGCAGATTTTTAAAAAGAAATATTTAATTTTGGACTTCAGACAGTATTTGCCTCTAGATTATAATCTAGAGGCAAAAAAAATCCTTTATAAAAATAGCTCATGTTGCACCTAAACTATAATTATCATCCCGCTTCTGCAAAGCCGAAGAATAAAAAAAAGAAAAAAGGTCTTTTTTTTAATGTATTGTATTTTAGGAATTTGATAAAGGATAATGAGAAGACTGTCTTCAATAAATAACTAATAGTGTGTCTTACATAATTTGAATCTAGGTTTCCATATTTCATTTCTTTATTTTGCATTTTGATTTTCCTGCTGCCTTCCTAAAAAGCAGTAGGGTATCCCTTTGTATCTGTGGAGGATTTGGAGGTGAATGATGCGCCCACAGGAGATAACAGTTTTGTGCTGCCTAAATGAGAGAATTACGGGTGTCTAAAATAATAATTGTAGCATCAGACTTAAGTGTGTGAAAAGTATGAACTAAGTATGTTAAGATGTCCGAGTTGCAGTCACCAGGTATCAAGGACAGAAATTATATTTAACAATGTTGAGGGTGTTACAGAAATTATTTTTTTTACTTGGCAGCTGCTTGTAAGATCATTCCTGTCAGCTTTGTTAGTGTGCTTGTTGCTTTTGCCATCACCCTGTTTGGGTATGGAAAGATGGTGCTAACATTCTTCCAGTGTTTTATTTGCAAAACACCTATTCAGGCTGTATTCTCCCTTCTTGTAATTTTCTCCAGAGCAAAGCCAAATGCTGTCTCAGGAAAAGTGATGTTAGCTTGACTGTTTATGATTGTACACAGCTCCTGTACGAGACTGCTTTTTCCCTCTGTGACCACAATCCCATGTCACAGCTCTGTTGCTGTGTCCTCAAAACACGAGACTTTTAACCAAGTAAGATAATTTATGTGTGTATTTTTCTAAGACCTAGATTGTGAATATCAGCTCTGTAATTTATAAAAAGGATCATCCACTTTCATGTCTGTAAAGCCAAATTGTTTTGTGTTAATTCTCTAAATTCTTCATGCACATGAACATGAGACACCTGCTTGTGTTCCTATTCATTCGCGTAAGGTGACCGGTGTTAAATTAAATCAACCCACATAAAATTGGAAGGAAAGAGCAAGATTATTATTGTAATATTTTTTAAATACTGTAAGAATGTGCATTGTCAGTGGAAAGGATATGAGTAGGCAGGCAAAATCCAGGTCTGCATTGGCTTCTTATGTAATACTGAGTAGGGATGGACGAAGGAACAGGTCAGACCTTCATCATCCTTAGGGTAGAGGCTGTCTGGCCACTAACCCAGAGCTCTGTCTGGCCCCCAGCACAGGAAGAATATACTTTTTTACTTTTTGAATGGCATAATGCAGAGCTATTTTGCAAGTGTTTTCTCTCTCTTTTTTTTTTTTTTTTTTTTTTTTGTGGGTAGTGTTGTAGTTTCCTTTGTGGGGTGGAACAAACTGACCAGTTTGTTAAAAATGGAGTTTATCCCTCAATACCTCTGTGGACTGCTGTGAAAATTGTAATTTCTTTTGGAAATGATGTTTATTTCCCAGAGCTGTAATTCGGCACTAAATACTGGGCACGTGCCAGATTATAGGACTGCAAAATTGACTTCTGAAAAAAGCCTTAAGCCTTCCTATGTTTTAAAATGTTTTAGAGGAAAAAACCTGTAGTGACTCTGTAAGTGTCACACTAAGAACTTCCTAAAAAATTCATTCCAAAATTATAATCTCTTAAAAAAAAATTAGAGGCAAGAAATCCCAAAGGAGAATTGTCTTCTCAGTTGTTAATTTTTCACTCTGTGATGTCCCATTGTGCTGCTGAAGAATGTGTTGGTGAGAGCCTGAGCCTGTAGGTTCTCGTAGGTGTTGAACTGGGACAGAGCATCTGATCATGGCATGAAGGGTTCTGTGTTAATAATGCATTTAAAGAGGAATAATTTGCAGTTGAGGTGGTGGACTTGGTCTTCCGAATCCATTTTTAAGGTCTTGTTTCAGACTTAGTCTGATTACAGACAAGGCACGTCAGTCTGCCTTGTTACTCTGTACTGCGGAAGAACAGAGTATTTTCTTTCTGGATCCTTTTAGATCAAAGGTCTGTAGGTACGAGAACTTCCTCTGTTTGCACACCACTTATCAAATGTGATTCTCTTGTGCTAAGGCCCATAGGCAGAGTCACGCAAGAAGAAGTTTCTGAGCTGTGAAGAGGAAAAATGTAGAAATCTTGCCATTTTGACTGCAAGCAAGTTTTTGTTTGCATAGTATTACTGTTATTTGCACTACGTGAGTAAGCCAGCCACCCACTACGAGGATTCAGTGGGACATTTTTTCCACTGCCTGGCTACTGTATGTTTTTCCGCAACTGGCAAATGTATGTCATTACATTTCATTGCCTGCCGTCGTCAGGGATTAATTGGTTTTCCCTCGCCTCTGCCCTTTCCTTGAGGGATCGGGGACGATCCTCCTCCCTTGGCCATCGTGCTAAAGCAGTGCGACACCTGCTGTCCGACTGCGGCATTGCAGCCCTTCCCTGCGCGCGCCTGACAAATGCCAGCACTTCATGGAATTACGCAGCTGACTTTCAAATGGAGCACCCTTTTAGTTGGAACTCATTTATTTTCTTGAAAGCATTTAGGGCTACAGCATCAGGATGTGTAATTTCAGTCTGTCTTGGTTAAAAAATTTCTCTGAAGCACTGAAAGTTAGAATACATCTAATTCATTGCTACCTTTGAGGAATTAACTGCTTAGAATTTTAGATTTGAAGGGAAAAAAGTGTTGATGTTAAATAAGTAATTTATCTTTACCTCCTTTGCTTACTGTAAATGCAAATGTAGGAAAATGCCCCAAATAAGCTGCCTTTATCAAGTACCTAATTAGCTGAGCTGTTATGCTTCAACATAAGACAGGTTATGAATGGGATGATAAAAAAGGGAACTCTTTTATAGCCTAATTTTTAGATGAAGAAAGAACTTGCATTTGATCACAGCTGTTGATTTTCCTGACAGCCTGTGACTTGTTCCTCATTAATACAGCTGTATGGGTTTTTTTTCTGTTCTGTTCTGAAAAAAAACTTTTTATTTTCTTCACCTCATATTTTTTGTAACTTCAGCTTTTTCTGCAGCTTGATGTGGTACAACTTCGTCCATACTAACAGATACTGAGGCCCAGCAGGAGTGGATTTTTAGAGTGAAATAGTCAGTGCAGAGGACCAGATACACAGGCTGCATTCATTCAAGGTTTTTACAGTAGTCTACTTACAGTCTTGTCCCAGCAGCTGAGCATCCGTAGCATCCTTTGGCATACACGCTGGAATGCATCTTCTGGGTTTTTTTCAGCCTAAAGGTATCTAGTTTGTCCCCTCTCAGGCTCCTCAATCATGTAGTTCAATTTAGAATAAGAAAGAATAGTTGGAGAGATTGCGTCAAAATTCCTTCTCTGAATTCAAATGCTGCTGTAAACTCACTCACTGAATTCTTTTTCAGTTGTAGCTGAAACTGCCTGCTTCCCTGATTTTTTTCACATTGATTCACCAAAAGGAATAGAGATTGAATTTCTGAGACATATGTCATGGTAGCTGTAGGGTTTCAGTTGATAACATTGCTGCTATTAGAATGCTGATTGAACTTTTTTCCCCATAAACTTCAGAATTTTTATACCTCCAATTCGTTCCTATTATTCAAACAGCAAAACAATTCTAGATGTTCTCATCCAAAATCTCTTAACCTCACAGATGGTGATAAAACCTAAATGGAAAATCCAGCATGTCATTATGAAAATGCAAAAATCAACCAAAACACCCCTGAAAGAATATATACAAAATGTGTAGATCTGATTCATTAATCTTTGTTAGTGGCACTTAGACAATATTATTGAGTTACTGTGGTAAAATATTAACGAGGATTGATGTATTGCTTAGATGAAATTTTCACTGCAGTTAGGCTATTTGGCTGCTTCTCTTAATTTTACTGTTGACTTGCTGTGTAACCATTTTTCCTTAAATTCTTACATTTTTTACCTTAAAGACCCAAGGACTCCCAAAGACATGTGAATATTATGAATTTAATTTAAAGATCCAGGCAACTTTATATCAGGATATGTTACAGGAAGTGCTAAAAAAGTTGAGACTTTCAAATGAAGGATGAGAATAGCTAAAACAATTCTGTTTATAGTGCTGAGGTATTTTTGTACTTCAGTACAAGTAGTAAAATTATACTCTCCCAAAGAACTGTTTCAGTTTTTCACACTTTTTCAAGTCTGATAGAACCCTGCAATCATTTCTGTGCAAAGGCCAGATTTCCTCCTCAATTCTTATGTGTAATTACTTGCTAGCGTCACTTTAAGGATTAAAAGAATGACACATAACAGTGTTTGATCGTATCATTGAATATAGCTTTGAAGATGACAAAAAATACCTCAAGATATATTGCACATTCAACATTTTATCTGTCAGAGTGGTTTTAGACACTAAGAAGACATGATTCAACCTTTAAAGTTTTACTTTGCTTCATAATACTCGTTTATAATATTCATCTGAAAAGGTCTTAACATGGATTCTTATTTCCATGTGAATACTTGATAAGGTTTTCTCAATAGTTAAAATATTAAAGGATCTCTACCTTGATTGGTCACAAACTACTTCAGGCATCTGTTTATTAAAGTTTATAAATGATTTGTCACCGTAGCGTGTATTTGGAAGACAGTGAGACACAGTCTGCCTGAATCAGACTCAAAAATTCCAAAAGCTGCATGATAACAGCCTGAATTGTGATCAGTGTCCAGGAATGGTTTGCTCTCTCTTCCAACAGATACATGCATTTCTAGTAATGCCTGCAAACAGGAGTGCTAACCCCTACGATTTGCTCAGAAGCTGTGAGGAGATGACTTTTTATGTCAAGTTAAGTTCTTAAAGTTCTAATATAACTTCAGCTTTTTTTAAAGAAGGAAAAGTTCCAGGTTTTCATAATTGCAAGTGTAATTTGAGATATGAACTTTCAAAGCTTTCCAACCTGAAGGTTGGAAATCTCAAAACCTAAAGGAAGAAAATGAAAAGAGCAACTCCTTCTTACCTTCCTCTGGTGATGGGACTTCAATTCTGAGACACCTGAGGTTGTCAGGCTGCTAATTCATACTGTTGAAATGGCCACTTAGGCAGAAATAAGATATATTACCATAGTTTAAGGAGCATTTTACTGGAACACTGTTTTCTCTAGCATATTTTTCACTCTGCTATACTTTTTAATAGTATTTAGCCCTGCTTTCCAATTACCGTAAGCTTCAACTTCTTACTTAAAATGGTACTTTTTGTCACTTTCAGTATTTCACCGTCTCTCTGATGTAAAGTCTTTACCTGTAGAGATGACATAATTTTAAGGTCAGCTCTAACAATATTAACAGATTTCTTTAACCTACTGAAGTCTGTTAAAAAAGTAAAATATTCATCTAACTGCTGCATGTGAGCAGAAACCAATACATTTCTCAAGTTTTCAACTGTGAGACATTGCTCCATGTTCTTACATAATGCTAAAAGATTACATATAACTTAGAAAATACAAAAAATTAACATCCGTATTAGCATTTAATGAAGTTGAAACCTTTCAGGCATAAATGTATTTTCTTTTTAAAAGAAAATCTCATTTTGGAGAGACTGCATCAAATGAAGATGATTTTGTTTGATGCCATTGAAATACAAAATTAATGGTGTGCATTTTAGAGTTAATGCATATTACTGACAGAAGCCCCTTCACAATTTTCTTCTGTTTTCACAGGATACTTTTTATGTTAGATAATTAAAAAAGTTATGGCAAAAGGATCAGCCATTTAGGTCATAATTTACCCTGTAACTACAGAATTATTCTAAATATTAACAAATGTAAGATCATGCTATTTTTAAGACGGTGCAAGACGTTTTTAGCATATTATAGAAATAGTCTTATGTCAGTGTGTAAGTCTGTTCCTCATCTCCAACTTTGTCATTCTTAACACACTCAAAACATGCATTTGAACTGTCTTCATCTGATGTACCAGAGCATCTTTTGATAACTGAATACATTTTAAGTTTCTATTAATAGCATGATATAAAAAATATAGGCACTCAAAGGACATTTCCATAAAACAGGGCATACAAAATAGGTGTTACAATTTTGAAAGTTTTATGACAAATAAGGAAAAGTAATTGAAATCTTAACTTCAGTTCTTTCAAGACCAAATACTAAGTTACCTTACTTATATTTTACCCTGTAAAATATATGCAACACATATTTTCCCAGCACTTAAGAGTGAAAAAACGGTCTAATTTTCTGTTAACTTGTGTATCGCAAAGTTAACATTGTACTGTGTTCTGCAAATGATGATGTATTATCAGAGTTCAAACCATTTAATTTGTACATGTTCTCTAATTTTTCAAATACTGTTAATGCAGTTTCGTTGTTATATTGGAAATAAAGGATTTACCTTTCTTTCAACTGTGCAATAATATATAATCGTTGCATGTATTTTATGTATCCATAATTCTAATCTACAGCAGCCAAAAAAAAAAACCCAACAAAGACACCCAAGTCCTTTTCAGTTTTTTTTGAAAAGATCTTTTTTATCATTTCAAAAAGTAGGTAATATAAGCCTGGCAATAAACAAAACTCATCCTACCAAGCTGTATCCTCATAGCTGTGGGTGAATTCTGCAAAAACAATATTATGTAATTTGTTGTCAAAATCAGCCTGTCTGTGTGAATCACTATAGCTAATAATAATAATAATGTGGTACATTTTTGATAATACTATGGACTACTTTTGTTGCCTTTCATATAACTGCATTGTTATGTCCTATATTTTTGTATCTCCTAGCAACAAAAAAAGTTTGAAAAAGTTTTATTTTTAGAAGTGTGCTAGAATTGTTTTCACAATCATTATATTTTCATGCTGTCTCCTTGACAATTCTCTGTGAGCAACTGAGAAAACTCCTTTGCATAAAGTGCAGTGATCTATAGTGATTATTGCTATCTGTTGCAATACATATTGAGGTATGTCTCATCTTGTTGGTAAAACAGTGGCCTTGGGGTCAGTATCATGATCCCAGTCTCTGTACAGTTGTAACTGAATTGACCTCATTTAGTTTATGATCATTATATCTGCAGGGTAATCTGCAGTTTGCATGGCCCATAGATTCTAAATATTGTGTCCCGTAGGGCTATGATAAAAGATAATGCTTGTGATACAAGAACAGGGTAGACATCTGTAGATAACAAAACAGGCATTATAACAATGACATTTATACTGCCAGAGGCAGCCTCCAGAGAACACATCCTGATCTGCAGGCCAAGAGGTGGAGAGTGGCTGTCATTCCCAGCACTTGGCCCCTGTGGAGCGGGCTGGCTGCATCCGTGTTGCATAACACGCTCTGCTTATGTCCCAAGACATTGTTATTTTTCTTTCTTTATATGATTCACAAAAGCTGCCACAGTTCACCCAAGTCATAACATGATGCAGAGTGGTATGTGCTGTGTTTCTTGAGGCATGGCATAATGGCAGTGCCTGAAGGCAGCAAACCTGCTGAGGCAGTACTGGGGGATTGTTACAGAGCACAGGGAACAATCTCATCAATGATGTCTGTAGGGAATGGTCCCTGTAGTAAATCTTCTTCAAAACTTACCCTGATTCTGTGTCATAAGGACCTACCTGTCTCACCCTGAAAGAAAGCCCAGTAGCTAAGAGATATGTGGAAAACAGTAGCAAATCACAGATCTGCAACAAGCAAAGGAGCAAAGTTATTAAAGTATTGGTACATGTGGGGTTATTTTAACTGCAGCTCCATTGCTTAGACAACCATTTTGAAAACTACAGTTCAAATGTATTATTTTGATTTTGGTATCAGTTTAAGTTATATATGTGTGTTTCTATGTAAGGGTTTTTTATAAATACATATGTAAGGATTGTTTGGTTTAAAACTGTTAAGATCTAATATGCAGAATGTTTCAAAAATCAGTCTTCAGTATAGAAAGCTCAGGTGTCTTTCAGAATTTCTTTTGAAGGTGTGAATATTCATAATAAAACTTTCAGCCATTCCTGCTTGTTTGTCTCACTCTGGTGAAATACGTTCATTCAGTCAACAACAATCTCAAGACTTGAGGGTAAGGATGTCCTTCACCTTAGTTCTTCTCTGAGACTCTTACCCAGTCTTTGTCCTGCTCTCATAAGACTCATCATTGAAGTTACTAGAGGATAGCTTTACTTCTGCAGTGGATTTATATTAATGATTTCCAGGCATAGAAGGAGTCAAATTATCTTAGAAGATACTCAAATATAGAAGCAGTTAGGGTAAAAGGTGTTCATCCTCTCTCTTTCTCTCCCTTCATCTCCACAGGGCAGTGCAAAGCAAGCTCTTATGTTATATGACATGACCATGACTGCACGGTTCTCTACATCCTTTGATGATCATTATCCTTTTTTCCTGAAAATTATGAATTGCAATCAAATTTAAAGTGGAAGTGTTAATTATGTGCATTTGAATAAGGGTCATTCTTTTTAGTATATTCATGTTCTTTACAAGAGACTTACTAAATACTTTATTATTTCTGCACCTTCATCTAATTGCAAAATTATAGGAACTTCTGAGTATAATGCTGCTGCTGATGAGATCAGTAAGAGATTACAAAGACTAAAGTTCTCATGCAGAGGTATAATGAAGTGCTGACTGAAAATTTCAGGACATGGAAAGAACATAGGAGCATATGGACCACTGCCTTTTTTCTCCAGGCAAACCACTCTCCCTCAGATGATAGTTTTTAAATGAAGAGTAAAGAGCTATCCAAATTATAGATTGGTTTGAAAGAGCAGTATTCAACCTGCATTGTGCTGAGAATTGGACTAGATGACCTCCAGAGGTCACTTCCAACCTGAACTATTCTGTGATTCTGTTGAAATAATAACTCCATACATGAAAAATTCGGATTCTTTACTAAGTGTTTTTTGCCAGTGTCTCCTCTTGAGGCAAGTTTCTACAGCTTTTTTTAGCTTTTATAGCACCTTTCATACTCCTTTTGTAATTGCCTTAAAACTCACATGTCATTCTTGTCTAATACCCACACTAAACTGTGTAGTACAAATAAGAAGCCATGAGAAATCCGTGTTTATAAATTCCAGTTTATCAAGCCCATTTCCAGTGTTCTAGTGCTCAAGAATATATTCCATGTGAAATAACCTAAATCCACAGCTGCCTCTCCACTTAAAAAAGTGTCTGACAACAAATTATTTTGCAAGAGCTTTGCTTCTGTGTCAGGGAAAATGGAGTGTGGGGTGTAAGCACCTTTCCCATCAATTTTATAGAACCCACTCAGCCTCGGGAAAGCCTACAAAAAGGATAGTTCTTGTGGTCTGCTTGGATGGTATAATATTTAAGAACAAGTAAGTACTGGACCTTGAAACACAGGGATTTCAGCAGGACACTTACTAAAAAAAAAAGTTGCTCACCATTCTTGATGCTATTTGATGTTCCGTAATAACATCAAGGAACTATTGATAATGTACAGTGTGCTTAGTAAAGTAGCACTGTACTTGTAGCAAAGGATTTGTCTTCTGCTTTTATCATGACATTTTTTGCCTATTTTCTGATTCCTTGATTGTTCAAATAGGAAATCACCAGCAATTCTTGGAATTGTTTTATTTTTTTATATAAATCTGATATAAATAGTTTTGTGTTTAATAATATTTAGGCAATGTATAGTAGTGATGTGAGAACTTTGGTGCTTATATAAAAAATTCAGCTTCTTCTGGAAAGGAGTTATGTATGTAGCACATAGTGCCCTACTTCTGATGTAAAGACCATTTTGTTTTCTATGTGGTTGCAGGCACACAATACCTAAGAAAGAGAATTGGTGAATGGACAAACCCATGACTTGTCTGAATTTGATTATGAAGTAGGAAGATGCCATGGTATAGAGGTGGAGAGAGCAGTGATGCACGAACATACTGATGTTTTCTTCTAGCTGAGAACAGACAGCATGTTACTTTTACTTTTTCCTCTTGGCATTAGTTCAGATGAAGAGGCCTGGACTTGGAAAGATGGAGAGATTTTATCCTTTTTATAAGTCTGAAATTCATATGTGTAGTAAGTGTGAAATTCCTATATGTAATGATGCTGTGGTCTGAGTGTAAACTATGATTCCGAAGGAGAGCTACTTTTTTATTGAAAAATTCTATATCACAGTTATGTGATACTGATGGTTGGCCGTGATCATAATTCATGTTCATAATTCAATGGCATTGGGATCTCAAATTTTAAGGTATTCTTATTATGTATATATAGTATCTTGTTTTGGACACAAACCAAGTCAGGCTTTGTTTCACTATCTCTGAATTGTGCAGAGTCCTTAGATGAGTTGGGGAGTCAGGAAATATTGATGCTATATGCTCATCTAGCTGAGAAAGTAGAGTAAAGGTAGAGCTTGGAGAACTCCTTGAGAAAGCAGGTCAGTAAATGCTTTGAAAATCAGTATCATTCTTCGGTTGCAAATGAAATGTGGCTAACAGGCAAGATTGATCTTTCTGTCATGATTGTGTTTTGTTGCTGCTCTCTCTTCTCTCTTCTTTTTTCCTGCCCTCATACTAACAGTGATATTTTAGTGGAGGCTTAGGAAAACATTCGTGTCCTGTTGATCTTAAATTGTCTCATTCCTTAATACTAGTTTTTGAAGTTGCAGCCTTTCATTCTTTTGAACAGTCTAGGCTTGAAAGGAAAAAGAAATGCCTTTAGAAGTGTATATATAAATATATATATGCACACACATAAAGGAATACATGGAAACAAAAAAGGAAAAAGTGGAAAGCATATTATTTATTTACTTTTCTCGGTCTGTGACTCCTGTACCATCAGGATAGATTCCATTCCTATGTTGCTTACAGCTGGAACCTTCTAGAAAACTTTGATTAACAGGACACTAACAGAATTTTCCTTGAGCCACAGCACGTACTGAGTGAAGATATAAAAGAAGGTGTCAATCCTGTGTGCCCTCATAGCAGTTAGCACAGTTCCGAGGCAGAACTCATTTATGCTGTCAACTTATTGGCTATTTTCTCTCTTATAGATAGGATTATTTTCTTGTAACTAGTTGAGAAAGAGTAAATTTGGTAGCATTTGGAAACTCTGCTATAATCTTTTCCTTTAAAGTGCCTTCACAGAACTTCTGAGGTGGATGCTGAGTTTGAGTTTAGTTCAAATCCTTGTTTAAAGTTATGATACTATATAGGGTTAAGAAATATAATTTTGGGGGGAAGTTCTCTAATGCCAAAAAAATTCAGAGTTTGAGAGCAAAAGGAATGTTAGATTTGTTTCTGTAGTATGTTCTTCATGTGGGAGAAGAACAAGAGGTTGATGAGAGATGGCATTTTCCTTCAAATTGCTATTTCTCGTCTAACAACTTGAGAAGTAGAATATATTAACTATCCTGGGTTTGGCTGGAACAGAGTTAATTTTCTTCTTAGTACCTAAAACAGTGCTGTGTCTTGGATTTAGCATGTTGATAACACGCTGATGCTAAGTTGTGCTTACTCAGGGTCAAGGACTTTTGCATTTCCCATACTCTGCCAATGAGGAGCTGCACAAGAAGCTGGGACAGTTGACCCAAAGGCCAAAGAGATATTCCATACCACACGATATTATGCCCAGTATATAAACTAGGGGAGTTACCTGGGAACAGGCTGGGCATTATCAAAGAGTAAACTCCTAACCCCTCTTTAGCAACATTTTAAAGAAAACCAGAAAAATACCGACTAAGATACTGCTTTTTTTATTAGTGTTTCGAGTCTGTCAACCGAAAAATCTCTTGTAAGGAAGGAATGCCAGGGAAAAGCTTTACAGTAGAAATTTTTCATTGACTCTATGACTGCAAATGTGGAAGAGCAGAAAGAATTAGATAACATTAATTTAAGAAACACAACAAAGCCAAGGCACAGGATTGGTGTATAAACAGCTTTAACTGTATATATTCATTTCCAGTGTCTCTGAAAACAAATGGAAGATTACTGGGATAAGATTAACTGTAACAAATGCAAGGAAATGTATGAAGCAGTTAGAAAAGCTTTTTATAGTAGAGCAGTTAAATCTAGCTAATTGTGTTTGATTTTTGTTTTCATAATTACTTCCATTGTTTTACTGAACTCTTACTGAATGTCTGACATAATCTAGCTGTGGTGCCATAATTGAAAAAATAAATATATAAAAACTGAATACCAATGTGATTAGTTTTGTTTTACATGCTGTAATATATGTGCTGCTTATACTAGTTGAGAGCTGCTTCAAGCTTAGCTGATGAAAAAATCAGTGATTTAAAACAAAGAAACCACTTTGATAAGTTAGTATAGTTAATGGAAGCATTGATTGTATGTAAAGGTAAGAAAGGTCATTCTGTTCATACGAGAAGCTTGTGAGTAAGGTCATGTCATAAGAAGGTCATGAGTAAGTATTTGTAATGTGAAACTCAAATTATTTTAATTCCCACTGTGACCCCCACATAGTTATTGTCCAAGCTAGTAGCTTGGACTACTACTGTTAGCAGTAGTCAGGGATGAGCTGGCCTGAGGTTGCAGCATAAATGTCTGTTGAGCTGTTCCTGTGTAGTAGGTTTTATAGATCTTAAACTGGTGTATTGTAGAAGTGTAGAGCATTTGACATACTGACAGCAAGATGTAACATGCGTGATGTACCTACAGGTCGCTTTTGTGGATATTACTTACTGAATTAGATTTCTAAAATATAATTATATGATGCTCTTAGAGCACAATTGAAGGCCAAGGTAGAAAAATATCTTGCAATGCATGCACTTTTCTGTATCTGTTATACTGTGGCATGGGCAGAAAATCTGATTGTGTCTGGAGGAGTGTAGTTGAGACCATATTTTAAACTACAAACAAATTTCCCTTTCACTCTGGGAGTAATTTTGATCTCCCTTGTTTTGAGATAAACCCGATAAAGATGGACAAAGTTGCAGATGCTCGTTGTGGCACAGTTAGATGTATCTGAAAATACTAACACTGCTTAACAAATAAAGAGGAGCCACAGGCTGTTTTTTGATCAAAGTATTACATCTAAATCCTGTGCTTAAATTGGCCAGTTACTCTTTCATACTTTTTTCTTTGTTTCTGACATATTTCATGCTATGTATTTCTGAGTACAGGTGTTCAGTTAACAGAGCTGTTGAGACTGAAAAGTATCAGGAGGAAGACTGTATGGGTTTGTGTTAAATGAAGTGAACCATTTTACAGTATTTGCTTTACTGAAAAGGTTAATGTACCTTGCAATGTCACATCCAAATTATCTTCATTTTTAGCCTGTACCATGAAATTGCTTTCTAATACCTTTTAGGCAGGTGACAGTCTGATTCAGTAGGATTGTGGCTTGAAGAGCAGTGGATACTGTAGAAGTCTGAAAGGCAGTGGCAACCTCGTATGTCAGAAATGTTCTACTCTGTTT
>WEIV01014156.1:3325-58642 GCA_013390005.1 Calyptomena viridis | reverse complement strand
CATCATCTCCAAATAACAGAAACTTGCAAAAGGTCGACATGCACATGAATCCCCAAAGCTTGGTACATTACCCACACTGCCTTTTAGGCAAAGAGAGGAGGTTAACCTACCCATCAATGTAAAAAGACCAAAGCAGCAAGGTAGATAAACTGTCAGAAGCAGGAAACAGCAAGGACAACCTAAGGGCTCACAAAGCCTGAAGTTCATCTTGAAAAACATTACGTTTTTGAAACCACANTTGCCTTTAAAAAAAAATACCACAGTCATCTTCTTTACAAAGATACAAAGCTTTAAGGCTGTAAAGGACCTCTCGAATTCAACTTGCTCCTCCACACAAGTCTAATCATAAAGTTGGTCAGATCTCACCTGAATAAAGCCCTGATCTCACCGGTCTCCAAGAGAAGATTCTACAGCCTCTCTGGAAAACAGTTCCAGTGCTCAAGCATTCTCANTGTAACAGTGTCAAAAAATTTCATTAAGTCTGCAGAACAGTTGACTGCCTCTCAACTACTGGGCTCAGGATTCTGGTATCCCTGCTGCACAAAGGATCGTTAAGACACCAGTAAGTCAGGATTTGGCCAAGGTCCAAAAACTGGCAGCACTTTTAGATGTTCTAAAATTCTACCAGTGTACTGTTTCCAAAGAACTTAAAGACCTGTGTAACAACCAAACCAGTATCCTATTTTTATATTGCTCAAAAAAATTAGCTTAATAAGGTAAAGGTATTCTAGAAGGCAAGTATACAATGAACTAACAATAAGTTCTGTTTCTCCCATGTCAATTATGTATCAAAAGCAAGCAAAGAATTAGTGTGTACTAGACTGCAGCTCCATAAATCAGGCTGAACTCAGAGGTAATCTAGATGCTGCTAATGCTTTAAATATAGCTTTCCCATGCTGTCTCAGGTGAAATCAAGGACACTTCAGAAATAGCATATAGACAGCTGCAGTCAATTACAGAGGAAAATAATCAAAGTAGCTTAAATCACTTTGTTATGATTCAGACTGCTGCTGCCAGAACACTGGCAAAAGTTAATGATAATCTTCCAGTAAAAAGACATGGGTGAACTATAAACTGCATTCCTGCACCACATGGATCAAGTTAAGTACCTCTTTCAGAAACAATTAAAAATAACCACTATCTTGATCACTATCTGTATCACAGTTGACTGAATTTACAGAACTCACTCAAATTCAATCCCAATTTTCAGCAAGGGTTACAGTATGCTTGGGCTTTGTCAGGACTAGTTTACTGTTACAAGCACTGGAAGTAGTAGGCCCAACAGTAGATACTTCAGAGTTGGTCTAGCCTGACTTTCATGGGATAAACACAGTAATACCCTATACTGATGGTAAGATTGGCTTTCCCTACCAAGATTAATTTTATCTTGGTATTCACAGATGTTTCTTCAGAAATTTCTGCAGAGGGCCTGGCAGACACAAAATTTCAATTTCTAGTATAAAACTAGTTTGGTTACTCATCTAGAGAGATCCTGAAACTTTTGTTTCCACAGTTTTGCTTATTCTGTCTTATCTGCAAGCTTCTTTCTCTCTTCTTTCTTTTGAAACAGAGGTAGTCAAGTTGATGGTAAACCAAAGTTACAACACCCTTCAAAGCACCATACATCAACATTTTCAGTCTGACACCCAGAAGACAGAAAAGCAATTCAAAAGCTCTTTTAAAATACCTACCATCTGATAAAACTTCATAGGCCTCAGCCACTTCTTTAAATTGCCGTTCTGCCTCATCTTTATTGTCTGGGTTTTTATCAGGGTGCCATTTTAGTGCCAACTTACGGTACCTAAGTGGAAGGAAAACAAGGGATATTTTACTCTGAAACGATGGAAAGTGCTATACAGACAAACAAAATGTTTCAAACAAGTTGTCATGGATGAAAGTATTTAGAAATTCCCTGGTGCTTTCTATTTTGCATCTAGACTGGTGTCAACAGATTCTGCAGGTACACACAGAACAACCTACTCAGACATGCTTTAAAGAAAAAAGTGGGTTTGAGGTTCTTCAGTTATTTTGAAATTATTCCTGTGCTTTTCTGATAATCAACATCTGGCAGATCTAAGTAAAAAATTCCAAAACATCTCTGCCGTGGGCTACTTATTAGAGCTATATAATAATTTAATACTACAGCCAACCATGGGAAGCATCAAAAAAGATCTGAAGCACCTGGTACAGTCAAACTTGATAAATCTCCAAGAATACACCAATACCAGACTGGAGCAACATCCTAACATCAATGCCTTCAATGCTACACTTCCACACAACTCCTACCTTCAAATGAAACATTTTAGGCAAAGTATTCATAACTACCTAGAGTGGGCAAAGCTAAGCTTGCACTTAGGTTGGTGTGGAGTGTTCCACAGAGTCACACAAGATCACAGTTAAAACATTTGAGTTGACAAAGCAGCATGTGCAAAAATTTGCAAAAGAACATGGGAGGACAACAAAGTGCAAATCCAGAAACCATGCAATTATATTTGTTCCTTAAAACACGTAACACACACAGCAGTGACACTTACGCTTTTTTAATATCTTCTGCTGAGGCATGCTTTTGCACTCCCAGAACTTCATAGTAATCCACCATGTTTCAGCAGGTGTCTTGTTAACAGCAGCTGAGTCTTTCAAGTCCTGTAACAACAACAACCTGTAAATGAAGCTTGTCCAGTACTGTATCTTCATGAAAGTCAGGTAGGAGCCTGGTATCTTCTAGTACCAAACCTGATCTGAGAGAGACGAGATACAAGTGTTCCAAACTCCCCAAAAGAAAAACGCTTTATTTTAGGTCAAAAGATCAAATTACTTTAATTCTGATTTTTATGTTCTTTAATCCCACTGAAGCACAGTATCCAGACACATATGTAAACAGCAGTTCCTGACACAAATTAGACTGAAAAGCCATATTTAATCACTATATTAAGAGTATGTGGCTCACAGTTCTGATGTATATATTAATATCTATGAACACAAAAGAAACCACAGGTGTTCACCTATGTCATCTATGGCACCTGTCATGTCTTAAGCACGTATGAGCAGAAACCAAGGGGCTCTTCTTTCACATCTGCTCTTCAGAACATAACTTCCACTGAGATGCTCCCTTAAGAAAAGCAATGTATGTGCAGGTCTTGGAAAACTAAAACTCCACCAATTGATTCCAAGAAGCCTTTCTTGTACTCACTCCTTTACAAAAAATTTGGACATTGCCAAAGCTACTGAATACCATTTACTTCCTTTATGTTTAGCAACAGAAGCACATAGCCAGGAAAGATTGCTCCAACTCCAAGGTTAACTGACCAACACAAGTACAGAGCCACCTTCTGTTTCGTACTCTGAAAGAATAAAGTTTCACGAAAGTCCTAAGAAATCTGTAAGTTAAAAGAAAAAGCAATTTAAATAATGAAAATTTCTTGTCAATATTAGAAAATAATTGCACGGAACAATTACACTACCCATTACTCCAGCTAAATCACCTCTAAGATAAAAGAATCTTTCTAAAAGTTTCAAGAATGTTTCATGTCTTCATGAAAAGGCTTCTTCTCTCTGCCACTCTAACAAGGTTCCATTTTGGCAAAACTTCCAAGCACCTTTCCATCCTACCAGTGCTGCTGGCTTGTTCAAAGTTTTATGAACAAGGAAACACTGACATTTATCATGAGTTATCAACTTGCTGCAGGGAAAGTCCCCCAAATACACTCAGAACATAACAATACAGCAATGTATGAGTCACATTTTCTTATCTTGTGCATTAAGAACAAAAATTCATTGAAATAACTTCTCCCCCTCAATCATGCAGTGTTTTTCATTTTAGACTAGGCAAAGTCTCATTTTCCTGTTCTTTTACATAAATGCTAAAAGAACCAAGCATGATGCAGCCCAGTGAAATATTCTCAAATTAACTTTTTGTACTAGTTTTACATGTATCTTTCAACATCCTGGGATTACATTAAAGAAATACTTCCTTTCAAAATAAATTGGTACATCTTCAAAATATGTTGAGGCTGCAGGTTAAAGCTTAATTAAACTTTAATTAGGGATGTGGTTACATACACGTTTCCTCAAATGGCAAAACCAGTTCAAGAGATACCCTGCCAGGCTGCCTCCCCACTCCAAACTACTCATAGAAGCAAATGTATTGGAAGAGTTGTGTGTGTTTAAAACTTGGGTGGTTTTAGCAATCTACTTAACCATACATTCCTACAAACACAAAATTAAAGTGTAGCAGGTAAATAAACCTCTAATTGACTTTGGTCTTTGAAGAAATCCCCACACTGAAAAAAATAGTCACCATATAATATTGTGACCAATGCCAAAGGAAGTTGGGAGACATGCATTAAAATGAACATTAAAAATGCCAATAATAATGTACTAATGGCAGGGTTCAATATGTAAACATACAGATTACCAAAAAATCTCAGAATATTTGCTATCAGCTGGCCTTGCTAGTTTTGCTGTTTCCCACACAAGGATTACAACAGCTCCTGAAAACAGAGGTGAGGAGCAAGGTCAGCTGGGTTAAGTATGTTATCAAATCCCACAAAAAATCTTTATGAGCAACAGCATACATGGAACATATGGTTTACAAAAAGAAATCAGAAGGGGAGACTCTAGTACGAGTCAAGCTTAAGGCTAGAGGTCAGAGCCCCTCCTAACAAGAGATCTGAGCCTAAAACTAGTAAGCACACAACAGGAAGCCACAAGGCAGAAGCACACACCACATGGCTAAGTGTATTTTAGAAAAGGAGAATACAGAAATAAGGCCTGCATCAGCTCTCCTCTCAATTCAGGTACCTATCTTGGAGGGAAAATTTAAAATTCAAGCTTCTAGCTAGAATAAACATGTAAGAAAAGCAACTTAGATGTAAAAAATAAATCACACCTTTTCCTAGAGCACTCTGTGCACACTGGTAGTCATATGGATTTCAACACACATTTCTTTAAATGCTTTGCTGTTTGTTTAAAAACAATGCTGCAATGTTGTTAAGTTCGGACTCAATACAGACACCAATATATCCTAAATAACAGAACCCTGAAGTTGAGACCAAAAACCAATGCTGAGGCAACATGACCACCTCTTAACAGATGACTCTAGGCCTAAAAAGCAACTCTGTCAAGAACAGATGAATTATTTGTTCCAAAGAAATGTTTGGGGCTTGCATATTCTGTCTTTAGTGTGTTATTGCTCAGTTTTTAATGGTCACCAATATAGATGGAATAATAATGAAATTAAGACAAGCCAGCAGCTCTCAAAAAAACACAAACTGTTAATATTCTCTTCTCCTAATCAAATAGTCAGGTGACAATAAGAGTTAATCTCTGATTTATTGTTATTTCTATCTGCTAGTTATCATAAAGCAGAAACTGTACAGCTGAAATTTTAGTTATCACAGGAACTTTTTTCTTGTACGTAAAAAGGTTTTAGCAACCCTTACATGAAGAAAATTCATCTGCAGCTTCTTTTGTCCAGTTCAAGGAAAAAAAAAAAAAAGGGTCAGTTTAAGTGTTGAAAAAACACCTGGGGAAAAAAAAAGGAAAAAAAAAGCCACCCACAAATCCCCTCCCCTATTTCCCCTATAGAAAAGACTTCTGTCCACAATATTTCCCGGGCAAAATTATTTAAAATACTTAGTCAAGGAAACAGCCACCATCAGCTTATAATAGAACAGAATATGGATGACCATCAACTTAGAAAATGGATGATGGACAAGTGGAAAAAAACCCATCAGTATTTTTAAGGTTAGTAGCAATCTACATAATGAAAATACATAGATGTTTCAAAGATGCAAACTATATAGTTCCCTGCAAAAAACCCACCCAACTATCCTAACCAAAATCACATGACAGAAATCTCCCAACAGCACATCTATCAAACGATTAATCTCCAAATACATGAGAAAGGTTCATTAATTAGGCACTTGGGATTTTTTTCCAAAGCCACGAGGAAGCCAGTCCACATTAGCTAATTCCCCACCTTCATCCACATAAAATATTCAAGGTCCAGGAAGAAAAGAGAAGCAAAAAATCTCCAGCTGAAAAAAGTTGTTTCATGGCCTTTGTGTTTACGTGAAAACATCTGTAGTTACTTGTGTTGGTAACTGCACTGTGTCTACATTGTGCTATCAGCTACTCTAACTCCTTCTTTGGAGCACGAAAATCAAACAGGCAAGTGTTTATGTGCACCAAAAGTTTCCATAGTTTACAGATTTCTCAGCCACCACAGGAGAAGTCAGCTTTGCTCTGGCTTACCCAGCAGTGGCCCTGAACACTCACACTGACTCGAGGCAACTGATAGGAGCACATGACCAGGCTCAGCCCTCCTCACTGCACAGCCCAGAGCTCCAGACTTATCCTGAAACCCAGCTCATAAACCCTCTTTACAGCACAGTCCTCAGCTACATAAAAGGCACGAGAAACACTATGGAAGATAGATATGTAGAGAGGTATAAACTTTTATAAGATTAGGTGACAAAGAAAAGCAAAGCAAGTAATCAGACGTGCAACCAACAGGGATGACAAAGCAGCACCCTTAGCTAAATACGGAAGGGAGGAAAGTATCCAATCAAGAAATTATTAGAGCAGCCAGGAGGGAATTCAGACAGCAAGGGGCATACGACCTTTGCAGTCAGCTTAGTCAGAAAAAGCTATCTATTTCTGGCCATGAAGCAACGGGCAGCACAGACAGTCCTCAAAGATGCCAGAATAGCTCAAGCTTTGTGACTAGTGCAGTCACCTGGAGAGCCAGATGGAGTTCCAAACTCCTGATTCATGCAGTTCACAGAAGCAGCCAGTCATCAACATCCTGTGCAAGTCCTACAGCCATCTAATTCCTAGTACCTGCCTGCTTTCCATGAACACATGCAAAGGATTGCACCCTGCTGGCAATAAACCCCCTGCTCTGAATCCCAGCTCAGCTGGAGTCCGACCTACTCAACAGCAACTGAGCAACTCAGAGATGTCTCTGGTGTGTTAACAGATGAAGCACACACTTCGGGATCTTTGGGAATTGTACTCTAGGATTAAAAAAATACAATTTGTCATTTTCCAAGAGTTTTATTAGAAAGCAGTATGTGATGAAATTTTACACCCTTGTATGAACACTACAGTCACATAAATGCTGCTGTGGATCTAGAGCCGTACAATGAATTCCAACAACACACACACTCTCAAAATTTTCTAGTATTTCTTCATTTGATTTTTATACAGCTAAGATACCTTTCCTAATGTTTTTGTTAATTACAGTCCAGTAAATTCACACACATATACAAATAGTCTTAAAGCAACAAACTTCAGATAAAGTTCAGCCACTTCATTTGCTCACAAACTACAGATTTTAAATACAATCAAAGTTTAATTACTTGCCCTATCTCTCCAAATTACCCACCTAAAAGAGGTAAATAACATTATTTGCCAAGGCCTCCAAGACACATTTGTATCAGAGGCTCAAGGAGCTCCCACTGGCTTGAAAAGGTCACTGCCTTTAACACACAGATACTGGTTATAGAAACTGACCTCGGGTGTCTCCCCTGCCCTAACCAGGACAAATCTCACACCACTCCTCAGAGCAGAACACTGCTCAGGCAACAATCAAACACATTTCAGCTAACACAACTCAGCAACACAGGAAGCCACACAAGTCCTGAAACCTTGGCCAAATGCCAAATAAAAACAAGATATCTATGTCAGTTCTAGCAACGCTATCTGGGATGAGCTATATGTAACTGAGCTGAGACCATGAGCACTGAACTCACAAAGATCCACTGTGCCAGCTAACACAAAAATGCCCACACTCTTTACCAGAAAATCTTTATAACAAGCAGCTTAAGAAAGCTAAGAAACAAAGTGACTTGAATTCTGATGAGTGCAATAACAGAGCAAGAAAACCTGTATGTTTCCGATTAATTAATCTGACAAATACATTGAAACAAGGTATCAAAGTAGTACAGACTAAGGCATATTAACAACCTCAGTATTTTTAACTTCTACTTACCTAACCTTAGAAAGGCTGTCACAGTTTAACTTCACAAGCTCCTGAAATTTATTGTTTCACAAAAAAACGTAAATTTACCATACAATTAAAATTATTAAAATGTATTTAAATAGCCATGTTTATACTCGTTATTTTAATAATAACAGCATCCCCAAGAGATGAATCTAATAAAATGAACATTCCAAAAAGCTTAGTTTAATCTCATGTTTAGAACAAACTTCCTGCTTCTATGTGAGGAAACAGAGTGGATTTGAATATAGTTATTATTACATAAGAGGATGCAGTTCATATAGAGAGAAGGTAGTTCAGCTGACTGCTTCGCCTTGCAGTTCGTGTTCCATTTTTAAAAAGCCAGCAACAACAAATCCCACCACAACACGAAAAGATACACCTGTATGAGGCTCCCTCACCCCTTAAGGCAAGAAGTCACAAAGAACCCTGTTCATTCCTCTTCTCCCCAAGGGCAGAGAGACTCAACTATGACAAAAACTACAAGGCTTGGTCTGTTTTACTGCCAGGCACATGGAGAGTCTGTAGAGGGCAACAAGTAAAAAACTATTAAAAACAATGGACTATCAAAAATGAAAAACGGAAGAAATCCAAAATCTGTGAAAGAAAACTGGCTAACAAAAACTGGGAAAGGAAGTTAATCAGTGGATAGGCCACCCTCACTCCCTTGGCTGATATTTCTCTTGCTTATCCATCTGATCTCTGAGCAGGCCCTAAATCAAGGGGAATTTATTCAGGAGCTTTCCTTAAAGCAAAGGAGTGTTTTTCCAGAACACAACTCAGGCGCCCAAATTTGGAATTGTGCCATAAATACCTGCAACACTAGCACCCTCTTAAAACTAATCATGAAAGGCTACTTTATACCAAGTAAAAATATTCCTATCTTAAAAAAATACATGATCTGGGTTTGATTAAGCAATTAAAACAGTGAAAGCCTCAACCAAAATATTGGTCCCAGGAAGTTTCAGCTAAATAATCACATGCAATCAGATAATCCTTTAGGAAAAAGAAAATAGTTTAAATTTTCTACACACTTCCCCTAAAGTATTTTTAGAGTTCTGATCATTTTATTTAAGACAAACAGGGAAAAAAAGTTTCATTAAAGCAAAGAGCAAGTTCTTTTTCAGAGCACTGACAGGTTGTCACAGATTCAGACTACATATTAAGATAGAAAAAAAAATTTCTAAATGAATGAATTAAAGTTTTAATAAAAACTGGCTGCAATGTAGCTAGGAATGGCTTCAGACTTATTGTACGAGCTTAAGATCCTTGTTAAGTACCGAGTCCTCACTAGTATAAGTATAATTTCAGTATTTATTCAGAAAAAACAGAAAACATAAATGAAACCTACAACTACTAACTGTAGGAGTGAAATGCATATGCATGAATTATTTTTTCCCTAGCAGTTCAATAAACAGAAGCAGAATAATATTTTCATTAAGTCTAAACTTAAGAAAAACCTACATGTACTCAAATGCATTTCATTCAAAAGAAAAAACGTCACTTAGACCTACTAATACTTTCAGCTAGTTTTATTTTAAATCTATCTTGAAATAAACAATCAGCACATGCAATATCCAGCAAGTTTTGACAAAGCTAAGAAATTTCTCACTAATCCTTCCATTCCTGCAATAAGACAAAGGAAAAGCTGTTGACAGAAAATACTTTCAGGACACAGCTGAGGAGGTTCTTTACAAATGCTATTACAGAAATGGAGCACTTCCTACTTAAGCAGCACAATGCTACAATATTAAACCCCACACAACTAAGTTGAAAATTAAGGCAATGCATTCCCTGTAGGAAACAGGAGGTGCTCCCCTCTGGAAGGGCAGTGCCTTGGCAGGACCGAGCTGCCCCCCGCCACAGCCAGAGGCACAGGAGCAGCCCCGGCTCACACGGGTGGCTGCGCTCGGTGCTCAACCTGCTGTGACATTTCCGTCGATTCCAGGCCAGGACTCGGGGACAACACAATCACCACCCTCAGCTCACAGACATCACTGCACCTCTGCGTCAAGCACAGATGCAAAACAAACCAAAAATCAGGGATTTCTTTCCTCAGGGCACTCCACACATTGTTAGGAACTCACATATC
Source organism: Calyptomena viridis (assembly GCA_013390005.1). Classification (NCBI taxonomy): domain Eukaryota; kingdom Metazoa; phylum Chordata; class Aves; order Passeriformes; family Eurylaimidae; genus Calyptomena; species Calyptomena viridis. The sequence continues at coordinate 48,545 of WEIV01014156.1, read as the reverse complement.
CTTGATATTAAGATGGTGATTTAACATATCAAGTTGTTCCCTCTCTCCACATACATTCCAAAACTTCTAGTGAATGAAAGAAAGAATATAGTACACAAAGAAGTTTATAGATCTAGTAAAAATAATCAGTAGTAAAAACATTTTAGCCCTCCAACTAAAACGTCAGTGTTACACAGAGGTGAAGCTTTGCATGCTTTCTCCCTAATCCAGCCAACATAAATTAGCAAAATTCATCAATCTAGGAAAAACAGCACAAAATACCAGAGGGAGAAGCTATGTGGATAAGGACATGCTGTAGTATTAAAGCACGAGTGTTAAAAACATGAGTCTGATGGAGAACAAGGGGAATCTCACAGTTTACAGATAAAGAAACTATTATTACTATCGCAGTCTAAACAGTGCTGCCAGTAAAATCACCAATTTAAATTTCTCCTCCCCTACCTGAGATTATTTAAGAAAATTTAATACTAATTTAACTTTCATTTGCAACCTTCTCTTATTCTCCACTGAGAAGGCAGCACAGGAGCCAAGAGGAAGAAACAAAGTTAGACCAGTGTTGTGCTATAGTTAAAATTTCGGTTGTTTAAAATAAAAAAAAAGTAATCACAGCGACAAGATCTGTAAATACATTTACTCACTGGTCCAAACAAATCTTCTCTGACAACGTAATCCATCAAACTAAATGGTACTTTAATTACCAGGCTCTTGATCATCAGCTGAACATAAAATCCCTAACTGGAGTAGAAGGATCTCCAAAGAGTAAACAAAAATTAAGGTCAGCAGGCAGCAGTGACTGCAACCTCTGCTGAAGGACCAGAGAGGCAGAGCCTTGCTCCACTCCAGCTGTTCCCTCTGTGTCAACACCTTGTTCTTATCACTTTTTGACACTTTATACCCTAAAACCTCTGGGTTTGCTCACTGATTAACTATGCAATGTTCCAAGCACATTAGCACTGTTATAAACATAACTTTTGCGATATTACTGTGTCTAAGAATCAGTTGATTATTAGAATTCAAAACAAATACATTCAGTCTTTCAAACAATCGTTTCTAACACCTTTGTCACCATAGCTCAAGCCCGCAGCACAGGTTTCCGGCAGCCCAGGAGAGCTCTGACAGTACCACAGCTGGTCATCAATGACTTCCCAATCCTCTGCTCCCTCTGAAGTCCGGCGAATACTGACAACAAACTGTGTTCCTTACCTGCCAGCGCCAGCTTCCAACTCGGCTCGGAACTTGGCAACAGTGAGCTCAAAACACCCGACGGCTGCCGACCTCACCCACCACAAACCTCGCTTCTGACCTGGCCCTGAGTAATAAACACCGAGCAGAATTTGACTACACTGCTTCTATCAGAGGGGGAAACAGTGCTTTTAGCTGAGAATCATCAGTGTTGGAAGGGACCATCCAAGTCCACCCAGCACGGCCACTGTGTCCCTTAAACCACATCACCTCCAGGGAAGGTGACTCCACCGGCCCTCCCCGGGCAACCCATTCCAGCGCACCGCGGAAAGACGTGTCTAATACCGAATATCTAATCGGAACCTCCCCGTCGCAGCTTAAGGCCGATTCCCGTGGTGCTCTCACGGCAGAAGCGCCCGGGCCCCCCCGCGGCACCACCAGCCTCCCCGCGGGAGCTGAGAGAGCGAGAGGAAGGAGGGCACGGTGAAGGGAGCTCACAGGAGGGAGAAGGTCTGTTAAACGAACCGAGGCTCGCCCTCACCTTCTGGGAACCGAAACCACAGCGAACACGACTGAAAACGCGGATTTTTTTTTTCCCTTGCGGCGAACAGGCGCCAACGCGAACGGGGACCGAACGTCCCGGGATGTGCGGCCCGGAGCTCCNCTCGGGGGCGTGTCCTGTGTGTGTCCGTGGGCACATTCCAAAGGGTGATCCCTGTTCCACGGGATCACAGCGTCAGGGTACGCTGAGTTGGAAGGGACCCACAAGGATCATCGAGTCCAACTCCTGGCCCTGCACTGAACCATCCCCAAGAGTCACATCAAGTGCCTGAGAGAGTCATCCAGGCGCTCCTTGAGCTCTGTCGGCCTTGGTGCTGTGATCGCTTCCCTGGGGAGCCTGTTCAGCGCCCACCCTCCCTCTGGGTGAAGAACCTTTTTCTAATACCCAACCTAAACCTCCCCCGACACAACTTCAGGCCATTCCCTGTGGTCCTGTGGTCACCACAGGGAAGGGATCAGTCTCTGTCCCTCCGCTTCCCCTCACAAGGAAGTTGTCACTGCAATGAGGTCTCCCCTCAGTCTCCTCCAGGCTTAACACACCAAGTGCCCTCAGCAGCTCCTCACAAGGCTTCACCCTTCACCATCCTCATGGCCCTCCTTTGGATGCTCTCTAAGACCTTAATGTCTTTTTTACCTTGAGATTCCCTCTGACCACTGCAGATCTAGGTGCATCTCAAAGCAGTCGTGCTTAATCCAGGGGGAGCAAGTGGCTGGGCATCTGGGCTACAATATGCGAATGTTGGAGCAGTAATAAAATTTCGGTTCTTTGTAAAAGTGTTGAGAAGCTGACCCACAAAGTGTCCATCCCAGTGCCAGCTGCGGGGAAGATTGGAACTGAGCACTGAGAAAACACAAAACCTTCCTTTTCTCAGGTGTTTAGTATACAAATGACCTTAACACCCAAATAAACATGATCTGCTGTATTGAAATACCACAGAAATTGAACCGGCAGAAGAATCGTTACCCCGAATTTGCATCAGCTCCCCCGGGCACTGCTCCCCCTCACAGCACCACCACTGCCCCTCACAAACCCAGGGCAGGCGGGTGAAACCTCACCAGGTTCTTCAGAGGGGAGATGCAAAAAGAAATGCCCAGGTGTGCTGCTGAGGGGAAAGGAGAAGAAACAATGAGCAATCTTAAGAAACAGCCTTTGAAAAGGTGAGTTTGGCTATTAGAGATGACAAAAATTTCTTCACCCTTGTGTGCAACACTTGTGTGTTTAATTGTAGTCTCAAAAATCATAATTCTGGCACACAATTTTTCTAAGGGCAGATTCCTCCCTCTCCAGCTGGCACCTGGACAGAGTCTGGCACTGGGTGAATGTGTTGGAGCATCCTCTGGGTTATATTTGAGTGTGGTTTTCTGAGTGTCATGGCCGAGAGCAAAGTATAAGCAGCCAAGTTATTATTCTACTTTTAAAATGTGGACTTTATCCAGGCTTTAAATTGCTGTAAAATTATAATTCCTGCCCTTTATTTAAAAAGTTAGAGAGTTTTCACACCTAAAATATGTGTTTCCCAAATACACTCAATTAAAAGGCTGCTCATTATTTAGGAGGTGTTTTATGTGGGAGTGGGGTCGGTTCACAAACACAAAGGCCAGCTTGGAACTAGGCAGAGGAAAACCTAAAACAAATTGGCAAGGCAAGTATTTGGACAGTCCTAAGTATAGGCTTGGTGCATTGGGGAAATACAAGCTTCAAAAGAAATACTGTTCCATGAGACTTGATGCTAAATTGTGGTCACGGAAACAAGTCCTCAAAATTAGTTTAAAGAGACACCTTGCTCCATTATTAGTTTCTCATCAGCAAGTAGCTTTGAAGTCCAAGTTGTTGATGCATTTGGAAAATAAAAAACCCAAATGACTAGTAGGTTAGACAGGCTCCTCCTAACAGGTAAACTTCAAACCTCAGAGGATTCACAGCCAAGCAAGTGCAAAGGCAAGGAGCAAGTCAGTACAGTGTGGTGTGGGAGGAGATCATATAATATTTTGATTTAATGTTTTAAACATTTCTTGAAGTGGAAATAAAGAGGCTATTCCTAAACATTTCATAATCAATGACAGGGGAGAAAAAATTATGAAGAGTCCTAAAAATCTAATCTGACAGTGAACAAGATAGAAGTAGTCCATGAGCCAGTTACTTTGGTTTTTTTACAGAGCAGATTTTATATTAAAGGTATGATGCATGCCAACCAAAAAATTTTCTATTTATCTATACATGAAGCACATGGCAAAGAAGCATGATTCCATATGGGATAACAGGATTAAAATCAAAACCCTGTCTACATCAATGCAACCAGGACCATGGCTGCTTTAACACAATTTTTATCATTCCACTAATGTGCCTATAAACTTTCTAACTCTCTTCTGACTTTGGACAACATAGCTCTCCATTAGCACTCTTCAGACACAGGAATAATATTTCAGAAGGTTTAGAGAACAATTCTGCATTTGGGGAAAGTGAGGCATGAGAAGGTAAAGTGGTTGCTCACAGCTGAGGGCAGAGTGAGCTGTGCAAGACCTAGTCTGGCATTTTCTACAGCAAAACACTGAGAATGTAAATAGATATTTCCAAACAAAGGTATAGAGAGAAACAAAAGGTTATGTAATTATAAAAAGAAAAATCCAAAATATAGTTTAATTGGTTTAAGCTTGTCTTTGAAGTGGGATATGAAGACATTTCCTGAGACTTTGCAGAGTGGGTAGGTTGCAGAGGCACCATTACAAGTATCACCTAATAGGGCACCTCTTTTGTTTAGGTTATGATCTTTGACAGCTCAGATTATCTCTAACACTGAACAATAACAAGACGGTATTTAATTTTTATAAGTTTGTCTATATTGTGCACATGATATTTAATTTTCTGTTCTCTGTGATGCAGGGAAAGGCGGGCGATTGCATAAGCACAGCACATGGCAAAGGCCACCAGAAGAGGTACTGCAGGGTAGACTGAAGAGATCCTTGTGAGTGAGCAAAGTCAGCATCCCCAAAACATCTGCAGCAGAACAACGTGACCCCAGCCTGTCCCCAGCTGACCTGAGCCAGCTTCTGCAGAGCCGCTTACACCAATCTCCCCAGTGCCCCAGTTCCGACAGATTTAACACCTTGTGCATGTGAGCACCAGGTTTGGTCAGCTCTGGAACTGTACCCTGGCAGAAGCCAATCTCACCGGCTCTGCAGGGTGGCACAGGGTGCCACGGGACCTCCATCAACTTGGTGACACTTGGAAACAATGGGACAGAGGCAGCAGCTAAGGGATTGCTATTTGTATCTCAAAGTCTTAGGAGTGGGGGGAAGCAATTCTAGAGACTCCAGGCTGAGGCTGCCTTTGACACAGCATCCATCTGACTGTTCATACCAAGGAGGGAAGTCTCTACCTCCCACCTGTGGCTCAAGCTCCCCTTTGATGGGGGTAAATGACCTTGGTAAATGACCAAACATTCCACCTGAAGTCATCTTGGCAAGGTTTAACCCTACACATTTTTTCGTGCACAGAAACACTTGTAAACTGTGTTACGAGTTAACATTAATTTGCGGAGTGCAAGACTAACAGGATGAATATGTAAAAACACTGTTGTGACAGATTTTTATCCCTTTTCATCAGCTTCATGTAGATTTAACAGAGAAATACAAATTACAGAGGAATTTCAAAAACATAGTCTTGTTTTCCTAGTTTCTGTTTGTTTTCTGATCAGAAGAACGTTGCTTGCAGGTAAGCAGGGAAGGAAATGCTGCTGTGCCAGTGCACACCTTGCCTTAGTCCCGGGTGCAGCACACACATCTCTGAACCACCTTTTTACCTCCCTTTCTCTCACTCAAGTCACATAGTTCAGGTACCATGGAACACGACTGACTAGTTCCCCAAGAATTAATTCAAATTCTTCTGACCCATAGTTCGATTTGATGTGTATATTCAGTTACACTCATTTCAGTTAAGATTTCTCAGAATGAAACTTTAACATTAATCATACTTAGCTATCTTACAATAGTTTGAAAGTTCTTAAATGAGAACTGCCTGTGTCTGTGTTTTTGATGCAAAGGAAGGGTCTTGCAGTCTCTATGTAAAAAGTTAACACAGATAAACAAGAGTAGGAGCTGCATAAGTTAAATTTGAGCCAAAACCACCTTCCTTCTCATCAGAGGAAATGTCACAGGAAAGATGCAGGACTTGTAGAAAGAGGTAATGTAGTAACACAGAATCACAGAATACCCCGAGTTCCAAAGGACCCATAACAATCAACAAGTCCAACTCCTGGCCCTGCACAGGACACCACAAGAATCCCACCACATGCCTGAGAGCGTTGTCCAAACACTTCTTGAGCTCTGTCAGGATTGGTGCTGTGACCACTGCCTTGGGGAGCCTGTTCCAGCGACCCTCTGGGTGAACAATCTTCTCCTAATATCCAACTTAAACCTCCTCTGACACAACTTCATATCATTCCCTCAGGTATCTGCCACCACAGAACAGAGATCAGTGCCTGCTCCTTCTCTTCCCCTCATGAGGAAGCTGTAACTGCAATGAGGTCTCCCTTCAGTCTCCTCTTCTTCAGGCTGAACAGACCAAGTGCCCTCAGCTGCTCCTCATACGGTTCCCCTCAAGGACCTTCACCGTTTTTGTTGCTCTCCTTTAGACACTCTTCAGTAGATTAATATCTTTTTTATAACGTGGTGCCCAAAACTGTCACAATAGTTAAAGTGAGGGCCCCCCAGTGCAGAGCAGAGTGGGACAATCCCCTCCCTCGTCCAGCTGGTGATGCTTTGCCTGATGCCCCCCAGGACATGGTTGGCCCTCCTGGCTGCCAGGGCACTGCTGACTCATGGCCAACTGCCCATGGACCAGGACTTCCAGGTCCCTTTCTGCAGCTGATCTCCAGCCCCTCATTCCCCAGTCTATACTCACAACCAGGGTTGCCCTGTCCCAGGTGCAGAATCTGGCACTTGCCCTTGTTAAACTTCATAGAGTTGGTGATTGCCCAGCCCTCCGATTTGGTGAGGTCTCTCTGCAGGGCCTCCCTGCCTTTGACAGAATCAACAGCTCCTCCCATTTTGTGTCATCTGCCAACTTGCTCAATATCCCTTCCAGTCCTGCTTCCAATAATTTATGCTGTTGACGAGCACAGGGCCCAAAATGGAGGCCTGCAGAACCCACTAGTCTGATGTCACCCCAGTCACTGTCACCCTCTGTGCTCAACCTGTGAGCCAATTGCTCACCCACCACATGAAATGTTTATCCAGCTGTGGGCTGGATGTTTTGTTCCAGAAGGATCCTGTGAGAGACAGTATTGAAAGCTTTACTGAAATCCAAAAGGATTACATAACTGGCTTCATTAACATGTTTAATTTGACCTACTTATAGGACTAATAAAACTTTTAGATTCAGAAAACCTTCAAAGGTATTTGCAAAAGTCTATGTTTTTATGGCTAGCTGCTTGCAGCAGAAGTTAAGGAGCATTAAATCTGATGTTGCTGGCAGAGCATCAACATTCCAATAACAAAAGTTGATAAGGTCTGGTGGGTCTGTCAAAGCTGGTATCAAAGATCCAGGCAAATCCAGGCTGGTATCCAAGTCATGAGTCAGAATAAACGCTGTTATTGGAGGATCTTCATTGTTCAAGAACTTTCAACTCTCACCTGGGAACATGAGGGAAAGGTCTGATTCCCTTCTCCTGACTTCAGCTGTCTAAAAGTTAAGCATCCAGTTTAAGGCCACCAATTATGAAGATAAGAGAGGAAAGGAGGGGCCACCTCCAGGCCATGATTCATTGCACCCACTTTGGAGATGTATTTTAGTGGAGAAAGAACTGCCCATCCCTGTCCCTGGGCTGTCTCTCTTCATCGGAAGTGCCTCGACAGCCGCCTTACAGATGGCTGAAGTTAAGTGAGATGAATTCAGGCCTAACTGGTAGCTATAACCTAATGATGGAAATAACGTGGCAACATTCCAGGAGGTATTAGCAATTCACATAGTTCCCAGATTCTTTTTTTAAATCACCTTTTATGATTTATGGAGGTCAATTATGAAAAGCCCATCGGAACACAAGAAATGCTTAAAAATGCTGCATTAGAGAGACATTAATATTAGTCCCTTTGAGGTGCTAATGGCTGTAGCCTTCTTGGCCTGCTGTTCTGCCCTGCTGCTTAATGCATCCAGTTTTTCTATTTACAGATTCTATTTTTGGTATTAACAAAGAATATGAACATATGTATCAGACTGTTCTCATGTCATTTAATTATAGTATTGCTGGTAAAGTAATTCTGGAAAGTGCCACTTAATTAAATATAAGCATTAAGTTTTTGCTGATAGCTTATCAGAAACAATTAGACTTGAAACATGGGCAATACAACTACTGTTCAAAATTTTCAGTAGAAGCATTAAAAGCACAAAATAACTAATTTTCCTTAGCTTTCTCTAGAACTTTTCAGCCAAACACAACCTCAATTTTCATTGGTACAGTGCTTCTTAGGTAATCTAGAGGCTGCAAGTTTATCTGGACTCCTCTTTGTAAGCAAAAGCTGGAGCCAAGTGGATGCTTTTGAAAGTGGTTAAAATATCTCAGCATAGCTGGAATTGGTATTTTTGCCAATTTTTTTTGCCAATTCCTCCTGCAGCATCAGGATAATCAAATAATCTGCTGATTATTTGGGGTCTACAGAAAACAATCCAGGAACTGCTGTGGGCAGTCAGAAGATCTCACAGCTTATGCCAAGCACTTATTCCTTGCAAGGACAGCTTGATCAGCGTTTGTGTTCATTAACTTTATCAGGAATATACTTTCTTATCCATACGCCAATGCCAAATATTATTTAGTTCTATGTAATTTTTCATCAATAGCCAGATAGCTGTACTAGGTAATTAGACCTAAAATATCTCTGCAGAACTCTGAGCTCTGCTGCTATTTGCCTGAAAGAGCAGAGGGGAAAAACAGTATTAAAAAGCTGTAACAAAAAATAATTATTCTTAAAGTAATGAAAAGAATTATTTTTAATTAAAGACACAAGGGCTAGAAGGAAACAATTCCTTCAAAAGGTTTGTTTGACAACATAGAGCAAAACTGCATAGCAACTGAGGAGAGATGCTTTCCCCAAGTCTAACATTTGGGCAAGCAGCAGTAGCGAGATGATCTGAAATAACACCATCTGGTGAATGCCTGTTTCCTTCTTCAGCAAGGAAGAACTATGTGTAACTATAAACAGAGAATAAAATAGAAATAATGCAAAACTACTTTTCAGTTAAATGTTACACACAATGAACAAACAGCTGCTTTGGGAATGCAGAAAAGAATGATGCTAAATATAGTAGCACATTTGAGCAAGCTGCTCCTATAAATACATGAACAAGCTCTGCAAAGAGAATGTATGTTTTCTACAGAGCTGTGGACAGGGAAACTTAGTCCCAGACTGAAGAGCAACTATTCTGGCAGTAAATGTAGCAACGATTTAACCATCACACAAGAAAAGTTCACCCCCTGACAGCATGAAATCAAGCTGCAGGACATCTGTGCCTGTCTTTATGTTCCATTGGTGCCAGTCAGAATTCCCATGTTTCTTCTGTTTTGACTGTCTGAGATGCTTTGCTGGTGTCTGGGCTACCCAGGCTCTAGAAAACGGCCAAATTACAAAAGTCTGCCCAAGAAGTTGCACTTCTAGATGTTTGATACTGTTGGTGGCAGAAGAAGGGGATACACATTTAGGTGATTTAACAGCTAGTACTAGTCCTATGTTCTTTGCATCAATGTTTAGCATTGTATCTATAAAAAATTGTGAAATTCAGAGCTGAGTTTTTAGCAAGTCTGCTGTTTTGCATCGATAATAGATTTACAAGAATCTTGGAAAGTCAAAGCAATGCTGGAAGTAAGAGAAGAAAAGCCGTAAAATCTTAAATCCAACCCTACCTGGAAAGTGCCGCTGATTAGCAACTACAGGCATCAGGCAAGGAAGAAAATTAGTGTTGTCTACTCAGTCCCCAGTCCATATCCTAGTCCACAAAAGGTATTTTGAAGATGCTGCTGTGTTCACTAACAAGCAAATTAGGAAGATGATTAAGGTTTTGGAGCATGTGTGATATGAGGAGAGGCTGAGGGAGATGGGGTTGTTCAGCCTGGAGAAGGCTCAGATTCCTTAGTACCACCCAGTGACAGGACAAGAGACAACAAGACAACAAGAGACAACAAGAGACAACAATTTCTTGGAATACAAGAAATACGTTTGAGCTTGATTAAGAATGTTTTATTGTAAAGGCAATTGAACACTGAAAACAGCTTGCCCAGAGAAATCGTGGATTCTCCATCTAGAGACATTCAAAACTCCACAGAATCACAGAATATGCTGAGTTGGAATGGACCACAAGGATAATCGAGTCCAACTCTTAGCCCTGCACTGAACCATCCCCAAGAGTCACACCAAGTGCCCGACAACATTGTCCAAACACTTCTTGAGCTCAGTCAGACTTGGTGCTGTGACCACTTCCCTGGAGAGTCTGTTCCAGTGCTCAACCTCCCTCTGGGTGAAGAACCTTTTTCTAATACCCAACCTAAGCCTCTCCTGACACAACTCCAGGCCATTCCCTTGGGTCCTGTCACTGGTCACCAGAGAGATCAGGTCTTGAGCAACCAGCTGCAGGTGACCCTGCTTTGAGCAGAAGGGTTGGACTAGGTGATCTCCAGACATTCCTGCTGATTTCAACCATTCTGTTCTTTGAAATGGATTCAACTGGTATAACTTCACAATCACTTTTTGCCTTGTGTTGTCTCTCTACACACACATGAGAAATTTAATGAGTTTTCCAGACCACCAGATACACACTGAAAAACAGGCAAGACACCTGTGCATTTATGTTTTATTAATGCTACAAATTATGAAATGCCATACAAGATGAGTTTTCTGCTTTTCTATGTTTACTAGATTTTTAGTGGCAGGTAAGCTGAAGCATATGTGCTGTTATTCAAAAATAAACATGCACGATACTAACTTTATAAATACTACAGTGGAACTCAAAATGTATTAAGCACTGAAAATAAATAAGCAAAGGGAAGCAGGTAATTGTAATTATCAAAGGAGATAAAAATTAAATTGCTCCTTCAGAGGAGTCCACATATATGCTAAAATTCCAGAAGCTGAAAGAGATATTTTATTGTGTGCTGATAGAGCAGCATTCTCCTCTAGGAATTACAGCTTCTCAAGGTTTTATCCAAGGAGTTTTGTTCTTTACAAAGACTCTGAAGTTTTTTCAAAGCGCATCCAGTGATGTTACCTATGTTGTTTGGAAGACACACTGAAACAAAGCTAAACCTTAGAGCTGCACCTTGCCTGACAGAGTGGGAACTTCACAGCTCAAAAACTGAAGGTACAAATCACTCTGAAGCAGCAGAACCATTGGACTGTTTAGGTTGTAAAAGACCTCTAAGATGACTGAGCCCAGGTGTTACCCAGCACTGCCAAGCCCACCACTAACCCATGTCCCTCAGTGCCACACCTACAAGTCTTTTAAATCCCTCTACGGATGGTGACTCCACCACTGCCCTGGGCAGCCTGTTCCAACAGTAGCAACTTCAAGACCAACATGCAGTTAGTATTAGCTTCTTTTAGAACTTACTCAGTACTATAAAGCTTCAATAAGAGAATGCCCAATTTACTACAAAAATGAAAAGAGTGTTTCTGCAGAGTTTCAAGAAAACTCAAATTATTTTATTCACAAAAGCAGAATTCAATAAAAATATAGATATCCTGATCAGTTTTACAGACCATGTTCATTTCTTCTTCACTGACAGGCAAAGCATCATAAAAAAAACGCAACAAGCATTTACATCACAAACCATTATTAACACAGATTTATGTATATGAGCAAATGTTGTAAAGTTTTTGCATATAAGTATAAATACAAAAAAAATCACAGGTCCAACAAAATACTCCTCCGTTTTTTCCTTTTTTTTCTGTGCTGTATTATTTTTCATCGGTGAAAAGAGTATTTGTTGTCCCACTGGCATTCAACAAACAAGTTTTGGTATAAACTAAAATTTATGAGCTCACTGCACTCAAAGCGTCTTCTTTGAATTACAAACCCCTTTATAGGCTCAAATTAGGATGTTTGTGCTATATTACTCAAGTGGTGCCAAAAAACCTGTCCACATTGCTACTAATAGCATCAGGAAGCTCTTATTATTTAATTATGGAGCAGATTAAACAAAAATAACTGAAGATATCCTTGTTGTTCAAATCAAACTTTTGACAGCTCAGTGTTTATGCATGAAACTGAAGGAAAAATCTTTCCTCTTTTGTACCTATACAAACGCTCCCTAGAAATCACAAGTGAGTTTTGTGAAATTTATGCAAGTCTGGATTTCAGGACCACAAAGGAAGACAATTGAGATTAAAGAACAAGGCCTACCATTTCTGTTTCAGTTTGTTGTGTTTATTTTTTTTTAAATCGAGCTAATAGGACCACACTCTCTATCTGGAAAAATTCTGAGATAAACAGACCAAATGCTAACTTTATTTCTTTGTTCTACTTTTAATGCCTTTTAATTTTGTAGAGATGAAAAATTTGCAACCTCTTCCATCATATCGACAATGACAAAAATGGTTTCAGAACAGGTTACACCCCAAATTTATTTGAAAACAAAACCCAATCATAAAATGCTGTAATTTCTCAAAACCCAAGTACTGAACTAGGAGGATGAAACACTGTAGTATAGAAATTTACTTTAAGGGTTGCCTTGCACAGAAACCAACTGTAAATCCACAATTATTACTGCTGTAATTCTGATGGTCAAGCCTACAAGAATATTTCAGGTTATTTGCATGCAGAGTGCTTCCTGCCTCTGCCTACCTAAACTCTGGGAGCATAACTGGGAGACAGTTGGCTCTTCTTTTAAAAAACATAAAATCCAGTTTCTTATGGAAACAATTCTTGCTACATAAGTGCTATGAGAGATCACTTCGATCCCCCAGCTCCTTAAAACATGACTAACTATGCCTACGTTACTTCTCACATCTTTATCTCCCGTTCCTTAAAATATCCAGCATGGAAAAGCAGGAACTTGTGCTTCATCCTGACTCTGAAAAGAGCTGGCAGAAGTGTAAGCACTGGTTGCCAAAGGAAAGCCCCATCCTCCCCTCACTGCAGTCTGGATACTGGAGGAGGTGAAGCTGTGGCAGCTCCTGACTTCCAGCTGAACACCTGCAGAATGAAATCTGGGCTACCAGTGTTCTCAGTGACCTGCCAATGTCAGAATTTCATACTTAATGTACACAATATACAAACGTCACTGAGTGCTACGTACCGAAGAAGTAAAATGGCAAGAGTACTTTCAGCAAACTCAAGTTCTCTACAGAAGTTTTCTGCAGCTCTGTGGCTCCTACAGTTGCACCTCTCTGCAGCTCACACTTCCCCCAGCCTGCCCTCCCTGTGGAACCCACTGCTTCCCTGGTCACAGGCAGGAATAGTGTGCACTGTCTCCTTTTCAAAAGCAGAAAGCAAAGGTTACCAGTCACCAGTACTTGGCATGACTCCAACACAATCTTCAAAATACAAATATTTAATAGAAAAATTTAATTTTACAAAATACAGATACAACACTACCCAATGTAGCAAAATAATGGAATTGAAAAATAATTTCAAAATATTTAAAGCATTAGGTTCTAAAATAAATAACACTATCTAAAAGAAGTGTCCAGGTTTTGCAATTAGGAGGAGGCAGTTCCACTATTACTGATGTCTTTTTCAACTTCTTTACAAGTTCCATAATTTATGTAGAAAAATATACAAGAAAAGAATTTTGGATAAAGAATAGGTTGGGTATGTAATATTTAACATAAATAAAAAGCCTAAAGCAAAACCAAAAAGAAAACCAATCATTTTATTTCTGTACATCAAGACTACAAATAGTATTTTAACACTTCATTTATTACCCAAATTAAGAAATTATACATTTTTATATGGTTACTAGTAAACATCTTAAAATCACTCAGTTTTCCCACATTTAAAAGGATATTGCTGGTTACTGCTTATTAAATAGGAAATCCAGCAGAGTTTCCAGTAACAGCAAAATATTTTTTTGCATAAGAGATGAATACAAATTTGATTGTAATTTTTGATGATTTAAAATATAAAACTAAAGTTCAGAGGGATGCACTTCTGAATCTTACAGTCTGAACTATAATTCCTTTTTTAAATTGACTGCAGTTTGCTTACAACACCCTACAATGTGCCTACTACTAGAGGATCAGCTCCTTGCATTTGAAAGCAATTTTTTCCCCAGATACCAAATTATATTAAGCAGCATATTTCCACTTACTTTTCTCAGCAGAAATACTACAGGGAGATGGATATAAAAGCTGTTTAATCACAAAAAAAAAAAAATTTGATTAGTGTGTACGGCACAGATATGGTATTTAAGATGGAAAGAAATTATAAGGAAAAGGAATGTGACCACCACAGGCTTCAAATACAAAAGATAAAGCCTGATAACTTTGGTTCAAATAATTTTAATAATTGTTACATGTATATTTTTTCAAAGTGATGACTTCTGTATGTACTGTGTATGCAATAGGATTCTGGTTCATTAACACAAACAAACAAGCCAACCGAAAAACCTGCACGGGCACAAAAAAAAAGACAAACAGAACAGAGAAAACTTGGATACTCACATCCATTCAGAACAGTGTCCGAGTGATAATGATGTAGTCAAAGGTTGAACTTAAAATAATGCAAATCTTATTTCTTCAAGATATTTCAGAAAGCACAAATGGAATATTATACCCATTTTATCTCAGTGCCTACCATTTTGAGGGAAGGTAGTATAAAACAAAATCATTTCTCCAACAACTGAGTTCTCCAAATGCTGAGTTGGAAGGGACCCACAAGGAACATTGAGTCCAACTCCTGGCCCTACACAGGACAGCCCCAAGAATCCCACCATGTGCCTCAGAGCATTGTCCAAACACTTCTTGAACTCTGTCAGGCTTGGTGCTATGACTACATCCCTGGGGAGCCTGTTGCAGTGTACAACCACTGTGTGAAGAGCCTTTTCCTGATATCCAACCTAAACCACCCATGACTCAGCTTCAGGCCATTTCCTCCAGTCCTGTCACTGATCATGGGAGTGAAGAGATCAGTACTTGCCCCTCTACTTCCTCTCGTGAGGATGTTGAAGTCCACAAGAAGGTCTCCCCTCAGTCTGTTCAGCCTGGAGGAGACAAGTGCCCTCAGCCGCTCCTCCAAAGGCTTCCCCTCCAGACCCTTCACCATTCTCATGAGCCTCCTTTGGACACTCTCTAGTGACTCAATATCTTTTCTATATTGTGGTGCCCAAAACTGCCACAATATTCAAGGTGAGGCCCCCCCAGTGCAGAGCAGAGTGGGACAATCCCCTCCCTCGTCCAGCTGGTGATGCTTTGCCTGATGCCCCCCAGGACATGGTTGGCCCTCCTGGCTGCCAGGGCACTGCTGACTCATGGCCAACTGCCCATGGACCAGGACTTCCAGGTCCCTTTCTGCAGCTGATCTCCAGCCCCTCATTCCCCAGTCTATACTCACAACCAGGGTTGCCCTGTCCCAGGTGCAGAATCTGGCACTTGCCCTTGTTAAACTTCATAGAGTTGGTGATTGCTCATCTCTCTATGACTTGTAAACAATTCTACAACATAAGTAAAGATGTTAGGTCACCAGTAATGAGCATTTTCATCCTCAGTTCTGGGTTATCTGCAAACATCTGCTTCCCTTCCATCTAAAGTATTAATTACAGGATGTTAGTCCTGTCTTATCCCAATGCACCACACGGTACACAACTTTATTGCCAGTTTGTAAAATTATTTATGTTTGAACAGCACAAAGCCAAAGCTTCATCTTTGGTTAATTTCACTGAGATGTCACTGTTCTTTAAATGTGCTCTTTCTTCAAATAAACATAGAAATCAGCCACACTGCACACGGCATCCATTTTTTTGAATCATAAAGCAGTGTCAATGTAATATTCAGTTATGAAAGCTAACTAAGAAATCATGTTTAGAAATGAAACCTATTTGAGGGCATTTGATAAGACACAAGAGCTGCAGAAATCTAGACAGAATTCCCTTAAAACTGCTTGGATATGGGTGCTGCTTATAGAGTAGGCACTGGTTAGTTCCTCTGCAGATCATCCAAATAAGCACCAGTTCGACTCAGCTTAGTTCAAATCCAGCAGCACATTCAATGGCATAAAGAAGTTTGCTTCGCATCAGATTCTCGTCGTAGAACTCAGGAAGCTTCAGCAAGTTCATGCAGGTACTGGCAGTAGGTAGCCTGTCTAAATCAGATCCTCCATTGTGAATGCAAAATGCAGGATATAACTCCTGGAAAATGCAACAACAAAAAAAACTTATCAAAAAAAGATATACAAGCCAAAACCTACCGTGCAGCAGCTGGCACTCATTTCTAGGAAGCAAATCCCTAGATTAAAAGCTGTCACAATGACACACTCAAATGGCATTTTCTTTCATTCCTGGTAAGGCCAAAACCACTCCTGAATTGTGTAGTGCCTCCCTCTACCTGGTCCCCACCAAGATCCATTAATTTGCAACACACAAAGCAATTTATTTATGATTTCTTATTGTTCATACAGTCTATCATGCAAATTTACAATACTACAAAAGCATAACATTGTTGTGCATAGTGAGTTTGTAATGATATAACCTTGTTAAACCCTGATTATTCTGATAAGTACTGATATGAAAGAACGCACTTCAAAGATTCTTAAAACAATTAAATATTACATACAAATCTCTCTTTTTTTTCTGAGAAAGAGTATAGTGAAAAATATATTTACTTGTTACCTCTAAAGCACTTCTTTTGCCCACAAGACAGCATTCATTTTATCAAATGCTTGCCTGAGGTGAAAAAGTTCTGATTTTAGAAACTGGAAAAAAATTCCAGCTCCAAAGGCAAAAGGTCAATGAGATTCTAAGCTAAATTATTGTTCAAATGGAGGCCTTAAAAGTATTTCACAGCTAAAATGCTGCATTTTTAGTGTTCCTTTCAAAATGCTAATTGAATTCCCTACTTTAGCTTTAAAAATGGAAAAATGGAGTTCTAAATTGAAATGTCACGCCAAGGGCACCATTTGTTGCATAATTAAATACTGCACAGTGAGAAACTGCAATAGTTTGGAAGTGAAAAGTATCACCGATTTATTATGTGACCTGATTGGAACTTAACAATTTTCAGCCACACTTTAATGATTTTTTTTTTGTTCGTAACAATGATATTTATTAAACTTTAATTAGCTTTAGTAAATGTTATTCTGAGCCTGACTCTAGCAGCGAAAGTTTAAAATTTTTAAATGATGCAAACATAAGACTATGCTATCTATAAGCTTTGAACGTCAAGATATTTCCTTATCTCAAATTAACATGCACTAATTTGCAGAAAAGGTGTTGGTTCCACATTATAAAGCACACAGAAGATTTCAGAGTGAGAAACAGAAATTGTTTTTCTCCCATAAAAATACAGTACACACACCACAGTGCAAACAAATTGTGAAGATCATTTGTCTTAATGTCTACCATCAACATAAACATGTTCAGACAGTTATTTGGCCAGCAATACTCAGCCTTCCTGCAGCTTCACACTCTTCACCTTCAAAGCTCTAAACAACACACTGCCATGGGCTACCAAGACATTACTGCTGATGACAATACCAGTTAGCCATTTCCTTTGCTGGCACACATCTCCTGGCAAACCTCTGGTTTGGAGGTAAATCCCTGTTCACAAGACACAAGTGCAGCCACGACAGGAGTACTGCCCGACCTCCCAGTCAGAGCTGCCCAGCAGAGCAGCAGTAACACCTCTTCACGCTGCTTTCTGCTGCATGTGGCTTAATGAATGAATCTTTTAACTTACTGCTTTCATGCTGAAAATTTGATGACTGTTTTACTTCCACATTTTCCTAGCCAAGTATGCCAAAGTCAGTTTGTGGGCTATCTCCCAAGTGCACACACAAACTCCAGCTTTCTGCATTTAGCTGTGTCACCGTGAGACAGTATTTTTAGACTTTTGATTCACTTCCTCCATCTCTGCAAATGTCACACTGGCTATCTCAAAGCTGGGTGTCTGCATTTGCATTTCCTCCTCTCCCCTTGTAATTAAAGAGGATGACAACAAATGGAGATTTCTGTTTACTTGGTTTCCACACAGTTGTTTCCCAACTCTCCCTCCCTCACACGACTGATGAGCACTGTTCTATCTTGGTTTCATCCCACAGTTTTCTCACTGCTTCTCCCGCTGTCCTATTTGTTGCTAGAGTATTGTACAGTGGTATTTACAGAGATTTGGGGAGGTTAGGAGAAATATTTGCAGGCTTCTAAATAATCTATCGCATAAACCAATCAACAAATAGCCTAGACAAGATTCAAGTGATTAAACAGCCATCTCATTGTCTCCATATCCAAATCTATGGACGCTCTTTACTGCGAAAGGGAATCTAGTTAGTATGTTTTGTGGAGTCTAAGACATGATTAATTTCATCCTGAAGTTGACACATGGAACAGTCAGACAAACTACCAACTGAAAGTGCCAGTTCCTCTCCTAAGTGTCTATGAAAGGAGTGTAGCTGAGCTATAGATTATAGGTAACACAGATGGAGGATATGTTACCTATCCACAAGGTAACACCACCACACAGCACTGAATATTCTAACATTTTACAGGAAATTCAGTCGACAGCTGGTTCTTAACCTATATTTTGCAGTCCAGTGAAACTTATGGGTAGAATATCTGCAAAATTTAGTTTCAAAATGTCTTCACCTTGGCCTCTCTTTAGTTTAATCAGTAGCAGACAAAGGTTTTCTTCATACCTAAGCTTCCCTCTAAACAGCAAGCTGGAGATAGCAGCAAAATACTTAGCTACAAAGAGCAATGAGCTGTGTCCTATAAGTAGATAAATGGGATTTAGAAGAAAACACAACCCACGTCCTACTTCAAATGCTCCGTTTAAGAGGTTCATATTTAATAGCTGCTTTTATATCCTAAATTCTCTTTTGCCTGACTTAAAAGACACTGTTTTTAACTCGACATGTTCCTTGAAACTGGTAGCAATTCTGCTTCTACAAAGGAATATGAAATGGCAGCAAAGACCTTCCATGACACAGAGCAAATGCTCTGACCAATGGGTTTGTAGGTTTTGCAGTTAAAATAGAAAACAAGAAAATAACACTTCATTTAGAATTTTAGAACCTTACTTATTATACATGAAAATACAAACATTGAAGCTGTTTCTGTAGTGACAGAGGAATATGCTTCCCAAACTGTAGATTCCTACAGACAAGAAAAGCTTGGATCAACACCTGCAGCATTTACAAAAGCTTGCCAGGAAGTCAGAGGTCAATACCTTAAACCCCAGAAGAGGTGGTCGAGAGCAGCTTGTTACAAATTTGAGTAGTTTACGTTTCTCTTCATCAGTGAAGCTTTCAACAACTCTCCAGAATATTTTAATTACAGGATGGTCTGCTGTGTAGCCACCTACAATGAGATTTAAATGATGTACAGGTAGAATAGTTTTATGTCAGAAATAAATTCTTCAGAAAACCTGGCATCAATCTTGAAAAGTTTGGGTAAAGTATTATAACCAGCAGGCTTATATTGCTGGTTTCCAATATCTACAGATCTCTGATTATTGTATTTTCAGTTTCATTGCTTACCTATGGCTACTATATCTCTCAGCTAAGTGAAGTTTTCTTTGCTGAATCCTATTTTAAATTAATTTTATTTAGTTTAGCATTTAGCCAATAACTCCACATTACTGCCTTTTACTCCAAGAGAGTGCAAAATCTGCAAGACCCAGGATGTTACTGAATGAATCAACTTACCTTGAAGTTAGCCCAGATGTGAACTGATCATTTAGTAGCTACTTTTTTAATTACATTCAGTAGCTACTTTTTTAATTATATTCATGATAAATGCAGGGGAAAAAATGAAATAAGATACCTTGCATTTCTCACAAGATAAAAATATGAGGTTTCTCTTCAGACTGTCTGAGAAATGGTAAATATCTGAATGCGGTAATAGAAACAACTATCCCAAAGTCATTTGCAGACTTATTTTCAGGTCAATCAGGCACAACCGTTAACTAACTTGAATTTAGAAAAGGAACATCCTGTAGTTATCTGGCTATAAACTTGCATTTAAGTGTGTGAATAAACTGCGTATCTCTTTCTTAGCAGTTATAAAACTTGTAATTTTAGCCAATCTTCTGAAATTCAGGCCAAAGGTAACAAGAATGACCCTACAACTTTTACTTAAAAGCTAGGGTAAATAGCATTTTTATTTATTCCTGAGTCAGCCATAATACTTTTTTTTTTAATTTAAGCAAAATATGCTTACCTGAATAATTCGTGAAAGATTTTAGGTCATCCAAACTAATAGGAACTTGGGCACCAGAAGTCAGAACCTAATAAACAGTGAAGGAAATTAGACTGTTCCATTTAGCAAAAATTAGCATTTATTTCTGTTTAATGCAATTGTTTTCTGCAGTTTCAAGAAGTACCTGTATTTCCTGTTGATCAAACATTCGAAGCCACTCAAGGTTCACGACGTTGGCCAGTCCCTGCCGGAAAGCCAGGCAGTGCTGCCGGATCTGTTTGTTTAACCTGTAGTCTGCCACCAGATGGATGTAGGCGATTCGGTTTGCACTGGTAACAGGAATGTCTTTCCCACCTGGCTTCAGCTCAACCACCTGTAAACACAGCCATTTTCATCACCTTGATAAACTTTAATTCTGTGTTGTAACCATAAAATTGAACTGCAAAACATTCTGGTAAGTAATGTATATATTTGAGGTCGACTAGAAGGTACTCAAGAACATTCACCTCAAAATATGATAAAAAATTATGACAAGTTATAAATGTAGGGCTTTGCTTCTGTTTACTTGTAAGAGCACATTCTATAGCACCCAGTTTTTAGACTTGGACCTCCAGCTGCCAGTGCAGCTGATCACACGGCCCCATGGTTTATCACCACAAAGCAGATTCAGCACAGAGTTCTTTTATAGGAGTTGTGTACAAAAGTAAATTCACCACTGCAAGTCAGACAGAAGCTAATATGAAAATATCTCCCTTGGCAAGCTAATGATTGCTGATGCTGGTAAGTGCCCTGGAAGAGAAAGTCGCCTCCTATATAAGAGCAGAGCTCAGACAGAGCGTCACACAGTTGGATTAGGGTGGGACTGGATGGGCTCTTCTCTAACTGCTTGGTGCTGGTGAATTCTGCAGTCACATTATGGTAAAGGCAATGTCCACTGAGGCAAAATTCAGATTCTGATAGAAGCCTGATTAACAGAATGCTCAACATTCACAATTCCTACTGCTGAAAATCCAAACTACACATGCCCAGTACATTCAACAGAAGTAAGAAGAAAACACACAAATCAAGCCTAAACCTTGTTTTCCTACTGAGAAGCTTAACTTTTGTCCTTCAAGTACACCAAGGAACCTCAGTGTGAAAGAATTTTTAAAGAAAAACCCCAAAACCAAAGACACTGTAATTGTACTAAGATCAAAGAATCAAAAGTAGTTGTTCTTAAAACACGACAGGCTTTTATATATTCTACTCTTTAATACGTAAGGTTAATTTTGCTAAGTAGCAGTCCAATTGGAAAGGATTATTAAGAGTACTAAGAGGAGAATTAAAAAACCTGAAAAGCTGAGATACTGTCACCTTCTGAACTCTTCCAGAAACCGTTTGTTTTTCTGTACTCTGGAGCAATTTTTTTAAAACTGCATTTCAGTATGTGGTAATGATCATATCTTTAGAGCACAGAGAATTACACACATGAATAGCTTCTTCTGTAACATGCTACCTAATAATGTGGGCTAAGCAAAATATGCAAAATGGTAAGATTAAAAATTCACAGTTCTTTCAAGCATTCAGATTTTTACTTGATTCATAACTTTTTAAGGTGAAAGAGACCACTAAGATCTGTGAATTCTGACCTCCCACATACCACAGGCCAGAGGATTCTGTCTAGGGATTCCTGTATTTAACTCAATAAATCCACAGATGAGTCAGAGCAATTTTGTTTTAGAGGGAGGCAATCTTGTGTGATGGAGTATCTACCACTTTCTTTGAATTACAACAGGTGTTGAAAACATGTCTTAATTCCCATCTCAATCCTTTGGCTGCAAGTTTCTTGTTTTTGTTAATGCCTACAGTAACAGACGTCACCAATACTCCACCTTGTCTGTGTGCACGTAGTACTGACGAGGCTTAAACCCTACTCGCAGAGGATTTAAGTAAAAGGAAGTGTCAGTTTAGGTGACACTGTTTCACACTCTGTACACAGGATGTTGCTCCCCTCTGAGCCAGTCCCCTTTGACAAGAATCAGGGACATGAAAGGTAGGAGGGCTTTCCCTGGGATCCAGCCAGTCACTCCAGGGATGCAGGCCAGTGTCTGGGGCCACAGATTGGCCTGAGGGGGAGGATATTTTTACCAGTAAAGTCCACAGGAGTATTAATAGAAGTATGGGACATGTTCCATCCAACAGTGTAAACAGCTGATGAGAAGGGGCCCCTGCACTGCTTTCTCCTCTGCTACTGCAGGCAACAGTGCAGTCTAGAAATGTACTGTTTTCATCCCACTGTAGTAATTTCATTACTGTCAATGGAAAGTTAATCATCAGAGGAATCAAATTATTGACTAAAAGCATTC
Organism: Calyptomena viridis; assembly: GCA_013390005.1. NCBI lineage: Eukaryota > Metazoa > Chordata > Aves > Passeriformes > Eurylaimidae > Calyptomena > Calyptomena viridis. The sequence continues at coordinate 26,128 of WEIV01014156.1, read as the reverse complement.
TAATTTTCACTTCAAATCCAATGGTTAAAGTTTGGTTCATACCTATCAACCTTATTTTATTTATTTATATCAACGTTATATATCTTCCTATAGCTTAACCAGCTCTTTCTTTCCTCCTCAATTATATCCACCATGAATTACTTATGGGCAGCAACTGCATTGATCTTCCCAGAGACATTTCTGAACTAAAGTCAGGTTCTGGCCTTACAAGACCAGAAAGCTTTCTCTTATTTAATTCTTGTCCTCTTTAGCTCTGCAGGATCAGAGCTACCAATGATGTTCCACATGAACAGATCAGTGCTGAGACCCCAATGCTACCAACACTTTGCTTTCTGCCCATTCATAAACCTTCTCTACTTGTTTGCAGAACTGCAGAATTCCTTGTTCTTTTAACACCACCTTTACCCAGCACAATCCCTCTCTGAGGTATGGACACACTGAATTGGACCATATTAAAGCTTATTTGTATCATCTACCTAATCAAGCTTCTCTTAAGAATTGGACACCAACAATACACTTAACTAATAGATAATACTCCATTTCCATACATGTGAGCTCAGTATTTACACAAAAATATGCTTGAACTGATCTCCTTCCTAAAACAGCAAAAGGGAACTACTGGCTGGGTGATTTAGAAAACCACTGTATTTTAAGATTCAACCCAGCACTAAGTGAAGTAAAACATCTGACCACCCCTGCAGGTCAGCAACAGAAATTGGGACACAGATTAATTTATATCTGCATTGTAATAGCACTGACTACCCAGTGTTCTAAGAATGCTGGGAAACCTGTATTCATTCTATAATAAAAGTTATTCTCTCCCTATAATGTTCGTCCTGCAAAACAGAGGAAAAAAGTGTTGTACTGTTTCTGACCACTATTTTTGGAAATGAGGACAAAGTATTTTTTTAAAAAAATGTATTATTCCTTCTCTTTTTTTATTTTTAAGTAGCAAACCTTGATTTCTGATCCAGCAACACTTCTGTACCTCCCCCTCCTCCCCACAGCCCTGCATTGCACACATAAGAGTACAACACTCTGTTAACTGCATTTTCCTGGAGTTTTCCAGGGATCTAATTACCCATTTTCAGGGTTTGTCAATGTGAAGTTAATTTTACCCTTGTTTTGTCAAAGTATTGTCCAAGACTGAAACAAAAAGGATAATATAGCTTGAATAATAAATATATTATGCCATAAAGGCTAAGAAGAATGTAAAACAGAAGAGAGAAAACAATAACATTTGGTAGGAAGTAAAACTATAGTAAATGTCAATGCAGTTCAGTTTTCAGTCATTCAGTGTTTTCATGGCATTTTAAAGGAACTGTTACAGAACTCCCACTTAATTCTACAAGTCAGGAATGATTGTTGAATAGCTCCTTTTCAAAAACATCACAGTACAACTAGATACATCTCAAAAGCTTTATCAGCTTGCATTTCCACTTTTCTCCATCCAATTTTCACCACTAGATGGTGCAAGGCAATAACAGAGGTTATATGGCATAGGCCAGACTAGAAAACTACAGACTTGTGTCATCACCTTAATTTCTGTTTTGTAGGTGTAAGTTTAAACAATTTAAAAAAAACATTTTAATTTGGTTCATAATCAAAACTGCAATCATTTTGAGTTATTATATCTACTATTTTGAAAATGTTCATAATAATGAATTAAATGCACACCAAAAATCAGCAAAACAGTGAATAACATTAGTATTTGTCACACTGACTTCAGGGGATTTATCTTCTGTCTTATTGATAATAATCTGACACAAAGAGTTAATTTGCAATGTGATAATAGGCAAGAAAAGGCAAATCTCTGTTGGCAAACAAACTTAATGCTGTGCCTGCTCACACAGATCTGCCAGCAGCAGCTGCTTCCCAAGCCAATAGAGAAAAGGGAATATTTAATGAGTAAAGTGGGAAATATTTTAGGAAAGAATAAGGGACCTGTCATCTAAGTATTCTTTTTTTGTGTATGAAAATGCATCTCTCCACACAGTCACAGAACCTTCAGTACAACTTCACAGAGCTCTCTTATAGATAGTCAAGAACTCCTACAAATTTGTTTTTAGGAGAGATGAAAACATTTTATCTTTTCTCTTGGGCTGTGATAACTTTTGTTCACCTTATCCCTACAGTGAAGTCAGTCTGTCTTTCTTCCTTTCTCTTGTTCTTTCTTGCCCAGAGATTGCATTTGACTGCCCAGAAATGCACTGGCTGTACCATTATGAATCTACCTGAGAAGGATCAGCCTCAGCTTAAATACTTTGCTGCTGAAAAACTCCTCTAAGGTGCTGTATCCCATTAAAGACATTGCCAAGATAGACACTCTCAGATCTATTTTTAATGCTTCAAAATTTTCTCTCAAAGAAATGTAAAGGCAAAGAACTCCCCTTTAGTGAGTCAGCATATTTTCAGTGACAGCAGTGGCATTCACACCTGTTTATAAAGCCCAAGGTGTCCCAACACCAACTTCTATAATACAGATTTCCTAGACACTGTTGCCATGTATATAGTGCTTTTCTGTGGATTTGTGGTTTTACACTTTATCTCTAGACTTCTGATCACATTCAACTTCTGACCCATGTAATCTCAAAAATCAATGTTTGAGAAGACTCGCTAGAGTACAGTATCTAACAGTTTTTAAGGAAAAGGAATATATATTTGCATCTTCACCTCTTCTCCTGGACAGTCACAGAACTCACTCTCCTCACTGAGAGAAGGGGAGGGAGAGAGGTCTGAAAGAAGCAGGTATTTTCTTGAATTTGTTAACCATTTTCTTCTTATAGACCTTTTATAACCATTTTATTACCATCTAATCTACAAGATAAAAGGAAAAATGAAATCAATATACACAGCTACTTGAAGGCACCTGACATCCTTTTGAGACTTTTTTACTGGCCACCATTTTATGCAGGAGACCCAACAGCTGAAATGTAGGCTGGTATCACTGCATTAGATAGTTCTTTATCAGAAGCTAAAGCTATTTGGGGTTGGAAGATAAGGTTGATGGCATAGCTCCCCTAATTAGCAGGTCTAATGTGCAAATTATTAAGTACCTTTTTCAACTTCTGGTGAATGCACTTTGACAATAGTTTAATGGGATCTAAAAGCACATTACAGGATTGGAATCAATACACTGATAATAGAATTTCTACCTTCTACTACTGACAGAAGCAATAGAGCCCCTTTTGAATGTGTCTTTCATTGCAGATAATGCTTTTGTGCCACAATTGGTGGATGGACACTGTCATGAGGACAGCTATTTACAATGATAGATTTATGATGCATTTATTGGGCACTAATTTATTAAACACTAAAGTGGTTGTTTAGCTGCAAACTAGAGATAATGTACATTCAACATAAGGAGTGCAAATTAAGCCCTTTTCCCAAAGTGAATTAGCCTTACCTTGGCACACTCAATTAGTATGCAGTGGTTACAAGTCAAATAGCAGACAAAATATATTTATCCATAGGTTTATTAAGGTAATGAAATGAAGTATAAAAAGCAACTTGTTGCACTGAAAAGCAGAATACAGAATCAATGCATTCTGCTGAACTACACTAACATGCAGTCAGTCCCATAAAAAGATGGTTATATTCATGGGTACAGTGTTCTCTCTCCAAGTATAAACACAGCAAACCAGCACCAGAATATTTATTTTAACTTACATTTCAATTAGTTACTCAGTAACTATTATATTTAAACCTTCTTTTAAAATTATGCCAAACAATTACAAATGAGAAGTGCTGATAATATGCCATGGCCCTCAGAGAATTTTAACAAACAAATTAGGCTTCTTGGCAAGAATGCCATTTTTACAACTTTTTGCTACTTTTGTTTTTAATCAGATACTACGCTGACTTGTATTAGCTGTGACAAACAAAGCTATTACTTTAAATACATTTAAACAAATAGTTTTAGAATTTTGATTTCCCCCCCTCCTCAAAAATCCCAGGTTATTTTGGAAACTGCCATCTTGTGTGCTTTGCACCCCAGAACCCAAACCTGGGTACTGCAGAGCTCAGCTCAGTACCAGTCACTTACAGTACAGGGTACAACACTGTGGGTTTGGTGCATCTGTAGCACATGCCTTTATCTCAGGTTTTTGAGTGTTTTCCTAAAGACAGTGCAGGTCAGATGTTTTCACATAGGGAATGTAAACCAGGGGAGAAAATTACATACAGGATACGTTGAATATGAAGCATTACTTAGATCAGACAACTGTTGACTTTCTCCCTTAGTATGCTTTAGGAACCCCAAGCCCGAGGAGATTATTTTAAAACTTAATGCAATCCAGGTGTTAGGATGTTCCAAAATGACAGGAAATGGATGACAGAAGAGTAAGATGAAGTATAAGCCTGATGCTGTTCAAGCAGAAGTCTTGGCCATCAAGTTGCTATGACTTCAGCACAGTAGAGAATTCAACCTAACAATTTCCAGGACTAGTTACTACATCTCAGTGGTGCTGCTGTGTCTGAGATGTGCACAGTCCCTGGCTTCCCTGACCAACAGGCAAACTCCAGAGAACTGCTGACCCCCTTCTGGAGTCTTTGTTTCTTCCTCAAGAGAGAAGATTGAATTTGGGAGCTGCTGCACATCACTATGTGTTAGGTCTACTTTCTTCATCCAATTATATACCATAATCAAGTATAAGTAGACAGTAAGTAGTACACCCTTTTAAATCCTCACAAATCAAAGAGGAAGCATGACAAAAGACTTTACCTAAGGAGGTCAACTGTATTAGCACACAAAGGCATGCTTTTAAAGCTCTAGTGACACTTATTTACTACTATGAGTATAAGTCATCTTTAGTACACACAACAGGGCAAATAAAAGCCATCATCAAATTATAGAGTAGAATTGCATTAAAAACTCAAGCACCTAAGTAACTTCTTTTTTAGAAGCACTGCACACCAACCCTTAAAAAAATGAGGGGGAGGGGGTGTGAAAAGAAAAGGTAAGGTTGGTCAAACTTCAAGCTGTCTACTTTGAAAATTACAGATAAAGGAGACAATGCTTATCTCACAATTAAGGGTCATTACTATCATTATGATTTAAAACAGGGTACATTCCAGTTAATTCCAGTTAATTCTGTAATTCAATGCTAATTCCAGTTCCAAAATCAGGCAAGGATGTCTGTAGCTTATCTAGTTTACCTCATCTAACTTTTGCAATTGTTTCAAGTGCAATTTAAGAACAAACATAAAATATTTTGCTCAAAAAATCTCAGACAATAGAACTTTACATGAGCAAATAATCACTACAGTTTACTACAAGCCCAGACCTTTAAATCATTATCAAAAGCTATTTTTTTAAGTACATGGTTAGTTACTGTCTCTTCCAAATACTACTGATCCCTACTGATGCCTCACAGCACCTGTAACAGTTGTTTCCTATCACATTTAAATTAAAAAAATTAATTAGTTAGGGTAGTAATGATTCATCATTCATATATAAAAGAAAAAAAAAATTGAAAGCCATTCTTACCTGTGCTTCCCCAAGGTCATTATTTACCACAGTGAAGTTCAGTCCAAGTTCTTCCACGTCCCCTTCATAGCTCTTGAGAAAAAGCAAATTCTTGTACATTTCTGGATCTAATGAAGCTAAATGATGAATGTCAACATCAGCACTTGTTCCTAATAATTTTGAGAGGAAAAAACTAGCAAATGGCAGCTCCACCAGCATATTTTCATAAAGAGCCTGAAAAAGAAAACAATTAAAAGCATGTTAGATTTTATTGTTGCACATGCAGGAATTCTGAAGGCTATTGCTTATTTCTCAACTTTTTGATAACTCCTTCTAAATGTGGTGCCTGAGTGAGTTCTTCTGGTACGGAAATAGCCCAGATATTGCAAGAATTTAAGAATATTCATTCAAAGTTTCAAACGTGCATATTCTTGTGAAATACCAAGGTCCCAAATCTTACAAAAAGATGTGGTGATTTAAAATGTAAGGTAACTGCTTATTAATCTTCTTGTCCAAATCTCACAGACTGGAAAGAAAAGCAAAGTTTGCTAAAGAACCATGCAACTGCATCAAGAATGTCTGAAAAAAAAAGTTAACATCTCTAATTCCATCAGCATCACCACAAGCAGTATTTTTCCATTCATATCAATTGTTATATGTAGAGTAGTCGTCTCCTTAAAAATAACTCTGCAAACCCAGTACATTTGAAACTAATCCAAACTATGCCTCTTGCATGTTACACAGATTCACTGCTGCACATTTTTAATGAATTCCACTGCTTCAATGGCACAACCAAACCATCCACATTTCCAAGCCAGTTATGACTGTACAATACATCTAATCCTTTCTACCTGGGACACTGCTACATCTGTCAAAAGATTACTGAACAAAAAATGCACTGACCTGAATATTCATCATTCACAAAAAATGTGTTTTTACTGTAAAATATTTCTCAAGGATACTGAAAGCATCCTCACAAATTTTCAAAAATGCCCAGAACTCCAGCAATACCACTCTCAGCTGATCTATTGTATGAGAACGTTTCCACATAATGCTAAGCAACTTTGCTTATTTTTCATGAAGTCAGTAACAATTTCTTGACTGGAAGAAAAAAGTACTTATGGTAGCTTTACAAAAGAAGGAGAGATGGAAACTTCAAAGCTACTCTGAATAAAGCACAATTGCTTAAAAAACCCAAACATTCCTGGCACATGCTTTCTGTCCACAGCCTTTCCCATTGTCCAGTCTGTTTGCTACATCAGCATCTCTACCAATGACAACCAAATCTTGAAGAGATTGTTGCTGTAAAGCAAAATCACTGCCAGGCTGATCAGAAAAGGCATCACCAACATAACATCATTGTAACATTATTGTTTATTCCCTTTTAACTCTCCAAGTGCAGCATTTTGGCATTATTTAATTCCTCCACAATCTGCTGCAGACTTAGAAAAGAAAGCATAGTGAGGGAAAAAAAAAGGAGAAAAGAAGAATAAATGTGGCTCTAATCACTCAATGATATTCCAACAAACATGTTAAGAAAAATATACACAATCCCTAAAACTTTTGAAAGAACATCTCTATGAGGTGAGCTAGACCTTGCAAAAGAATTGAGAATAATGAGTTCAAAGCCAAAGGGTGCATTATATTTAGAGCCATATGATTTATTCAAGGTGTAGAAGTCGAAATCCTCATTTGTATAGTTGACTTTAAAAGCAAACTAGAGGAATAAATCATTAATTTGCAATGTATAAGGTCAGTGTTTGCTGTTCCTGCATTAGTAACAATAAAGCTATTGTAATTCCTTAAATATATCAAAGCTACCCGAATTTAAAATGGAATTCCATCTATGACTCATAAAATGTAAATGCAGAGGTGTAATTTTTTACACAAGGCAGGTTTAAGCCTTTAGAGCATTTAATATACAAGGACTAATAAATGATAGCACTAAAAACTATGATCACATCAGCTAAATGGATTATAAATTAAATTTCCATAATGTATGCAACTGAAATACAAATGTAGACATAAATCAAGGTATTTTCTAAACACAGGTTAATTACACAAATTCAAAACCTGTCTATTTTTTATGCAAAATAATCCACTTAGCATTTTTCAAACTGGTCTTAAGTCTTCACCACTTGCAACACTTGGTCCTAGAAGCCTATCAATAATTCCTTGTCAGGAAAAGCAGCAATAGGTATATTGAAGAAACTTGTATGTTATTTTTCAAGTGTCTGTCTTTTATGAGTGTTTATTGCTAGAAATTGTGCCAAAATGATTTGAAATAAAAAGGATTAATTATGGTAGAAGCTTTTTAATATAAGTGAGTGCAGCTGCAATGCAATTAATGCAAATTGTGACGCTATCAGGAAAATAAATGTGAACAACATCACTGGCTATTTCTGTTTGCTGCCAAATAACTTCAGTAATTTACTACATTAAGAATCAATAAAAAAATAATGCATTTCAAATGCATCACTATTAATCTTCAGGTAGTTCCAAAGTGAACATTTATAACTTCATCTAAAAACTATATAAAGCATTTTTAAATAAACTAAATTGTGCAACTTGAGGATAACTTTAATTACTCCTTCTCTAAGTGATTGCAATATTCAAAACAAAGTATTTTTGGAAAGAAGACAAACAGTACTGTTTTAATTAGTTTGAAAGTCAAGCTGTCCTAATAAAGTTTAATAAAAAATGCACTAAACCTCTGGTAAATAAAGTCATGATAAACTTCAGTTTTCCTTCAAAGAGGTCAACTGCACCACTGCAGCTCCAGTACTGTGCACAGATGCTGGGAAAATGCTGTGTGCAATATGACTAGATAAACTGGAACTTTACTTTTCAGATTCCATCTAACTTTCCTATTTCTCAGTCAGCATAAACTGATCAAACTGCCTGTTGTTGCCAAAAGATGGGATTCCACCCATTCCTGTTAGAGCAATGAAACCAACCAGCTTGCTGATTTACCTGGATTTGTTTGCAAGTAGTTGTACAGTAGAGGGTACAGGATCATCACCACAAGCTGAATTAGTTCAAAATCTGCAGATATTTGTGTTGTGCTTTGTTTGGGCTGTTTGGTTTCGGGTTTGTGGGGCAGGGTGGCTGTTGGTGGACACCCATGGACACTGTGGGAAGTTGAGCTTTCCTTCAGACCCAGCTCGCAGCCATGGCTGAAACTGGGTGGGAATAGCAAGACCATTTGTTCACCCTGAGCAAAACCTTAGAGCAGACAGTTGTCCAAGGAAGTCCACCCTGATGGGTATTTTTCTTACTGAAGCTGATCTAATGGCTCAAGGGAGACTTCACTCCTTCCTTATTTCCTTGGTGAACTGCCTTGGGAGTTGTAAGTTACTCGACTTTAAGCTTAGGAGTTTTGCCTGTTGAACTCCCTGAACTGGCTTTCTGCTACATCAGCATAAAGGAGGCAGGAACCCAACACCAGTGACAGGCAAGGGAACAGTGACCACCTCTGACAGAGGTAACCAGCTGTCAGATTCATTAGCTGCAATATGAAGCTGCACGTTTAGAATATACTTCTGTATGTACTTTAATACAATATAAGGTGATGCTCTCCCCACAGATATTGTCCTCTATTTTCCTCCCACAGTCAATGAGCAACCACACTGATGGAAGAAACTGCCTTGTTCTTGAAGAGAGCCCCACCAGAAATTGGTTGCCTAATCAGAATTTCCTGCTTATACACTGCTTCAAGAGATCAAAGCCAGCAATCTTAACCAATATATATTTTAAAACTAATCTCTTTCCAAATGTCAAGTACTCTCACCCTTTGGCAAGTTTCCTTTAACTCTTATGATCATCACTGATGAGACCAATGCCATTCTGTGATGAATTCTTAAAGTTCACATTCCAAACTTTCCTTTCTAATGAGTCTCTGATTTGACTTCATTGTCTCTATCCCGAAGTCCCATAAACTGAAAATTACTTACACAAAGCAAAAAAATCCAGATAGGAAGTCATGAAAGGAGAAATTGGTGGTCAAATATGGCATTAGACTTCTAGTTTCTAACATTTAGATGTGGAGGTCAACATAAAGACCTTACCAGACCTTATACATCTCTGCCTCCTCGAAAGACTGGGATATTAGCATTCCAGCTGGACAGAAGTGCAATTTCTTGGGGCAAGAAGCTTGTCTGAAGCAGAAACAGGGATGTTCACATCAAGGGCAATCACACAAGCACTGTAATGCTCATAGGGTGACACATTCCCAGCAGCTAAAATGTTATGTCTGCTGAAAAGGCCAACCTGGATTTCCCAGCACTGTTCTAAACTCATGTAGGTTAGGGATGCTCTATATTCAAAGTTATGACATCTCCAGATAACCAATAAAATAACTTAAAAGCTTCTGAAACAACTAAAAATATCTGGGTTTTGGTAATGAATTATTTTTAGTACTCTCTACCCCTGTGTTCTCCCAGTTATGTCAATCCCTTTTTTATTTTCTTAAGATATGGTTAAAATATGTTTTTTTCTGGTTAAAAGGCCAAGAGCAATTATTTCTATATGGAAAAAGTAGTATTCAGTACAAGGAACTTCATAGACCTCTCTCCCCCTTTGTGTATGAATGTCTGCAGAACACACCAGAACATCAAAAACAAGCAAAATAACAGAAAGCTTTCTGTGGTTAATGGGTTTTCACTTCACACACAGTCTGAAGCCTATTGATTCTCTTCTAAATAATCTCAGCCACCTGAGATTACAGTACAGATTACAACTGTAATTGACTGCAACATGGACTGGCTACAAAACCCTTTAGTCAGTTCAGTGACACAGATCACAATGTGGGCATCTAAAGTGCTGAAAATATGATGTTCAGATATTTATGAATATACTGAATGCATTCATTAAATACATGTGGAGTGGAGAAACAAGGAATGGTTCTTTAAAGCAAGCATCTTTCAGAATACAGGCAAGCAATTAGCTGCAATATATTATGGAAGATGGATTTGGGCTGGAAGGACAGCTTGCAGTGTGTAGTGACAAAGGGAGAAGGATGACAGTTCTCTGGGCAAGAAGGGCTTTTCTTCTTTCAACATAACAAGAACAAAACCTACCTAGGACTATATATGGTAACTATCACAATATCATTTAAGTATTTCATAGTCACACAAGGTTCAGATATGACCCCAAGATTTAGGAAATGGCTCTTCAGAAAGAAAAGATTTCATGCCATGTTTTAAATTTTGACAAAATTTAAGCTACTCTAGACATTTCAGCCACATTAGCCATACCTAGTAGAGGTTACATGAACCCTACAACATGCTGAATAAGGTTCAAATTGAGTAAACAAATTCACAGATGAACTAGCTAAACCTCCCTCCCTGTGAGGCAGCTTTAGTGCCTTTAATACACTTTCAGGTCTACAATTAATTCTCTCATTTATTATTTCAACTAAAATCTCCCTTAAGAAAAATAATCAGTCATTGCTCCTACTTTCCATTAATCCTTTACAATGCAGAACTGTATTTTAAAACATAAACAATGCTCAAGTCATATCCCCACACAAAAGACACATGGCTTTTGGGCTGAGGCAGTAAATGACTGGGACTAAATTCAGCTATTTCCATAATCAGCCCCCAAGACCATCACCCTTTCTGTTTCAGTAATTTAAAACAGTTACTATTAAATAATACTTAGCACTTACAGAGTGCAATAGATCTTCAAAGCTGTACAGAACCATTAATAAAAATGATCGAAAAATAGCAAAACCATTAGAACTTCCTTCTACATTATTATTTATACCCTAGAAATATCACACTCACAAAGCCTTTGGGGGCAGCAAAGCCTTTCAACCCTAATGAAAAAGATAAAATAAAAATTAAATTAAAATTTACATGTACATGTATTTTGAAGCATTTTTAGAGCTACATTTAGTAATTTCTAGATAAAACAATTTCTTACAAATATGCTTAATGATGTGCTTTAAAGTGAGCAAAACCAAAATTATACTGTTCCTAATGCCAATATGGTAAAATAAAACTGATTCTCTCAGGTGTGTGTTACAATGCAGTATGTCTGTTACCTGAGAGCTTTAAGTCACTGTTTCCAGTTCTCTGAGCTCTCCAGCAGCAGATGTGTGGATGCATTTGTAACATCAGAGAAATGGAAAATCTGGTACATTATCTTCTCTGTATGACTGTGAAAATTCATTGTTCACTTTTTGTTCAAACACCAGATGACTTTTCTGCCTTTTAAAAAAGTAGGAGCCCAAAATTCTACAGCCAGATGCCTGTAATTAGGCTTCAGAGAGAGTTTTATTAATTGCCCTTGCAGGAATCATCGGATTTCAAATATTTTTTTTATTTAGAAAAAAATAAAGCCTTTTGTAAACTAGTTTTACTTCAGATTTCCCACTCACTGGGAATTTGAGTGTCAGTAAGTACAAGTTCCAGAGGTGAGGGGTAGCAAGACTCAGGCATGAAGGACCTGCTGTCAGATCTGCCGCAGTCGGTGTAAATCCCTGAAATGGATGGCAGGCATGTGATAAGCACAGAACAAACTCCCAAATGACTCTTAAACAGACTACCAGAAAAAATGTAAGGATCCATTACCAAAGACTCCATTGGAATATATCAAACGTAATGACCTTGAGTTAATTTTTAATTTAAAAAATGGAAAGTCGCACGAGTATTTTTATTCTAAGAATTTAGGACATATTTAATTTCATTAATGTTGATTACCAAAACATAGTGCTTCAGAAATGCCAGCACTTGCAGAAACTCACCATTTCATCAATTTGATGCTCTCTTTCTGTTTTAAGAAGAACAGTTCTCTCTGTAACTTATGTCCTATATATGATATAAATTGCTATCCATGTAATTTGCGGGATTTTGAAGGATGGGAGAGGGAAGGACTATAGATACCTCTGGATGCACTGGATAACTGATAGTTACCATTCATTACTGAAGTTCCAGTAAAGGCTTAACAGATTCTTCTTAACTCAAATTTAAACACAAATAAGGAAGAACTGAAGATAAAAGGAAGACACCTCTTCCTTATTTAAATTTAATATTCTGAAATACTGAAACAGTACTACATAACTAACCTCTGGATATGCTTCTAAGATAAATCTGTATTTTAATAGCAGTGAAACTAGTAATTTTAAAAGACAGTTCAAACAGAATTAAGAATTTCAGTAAATATTCCAAACCTAATTGATTGAAATGGATGTAGGTGTTCCCAAGTGTGAAAAAAGATCAGGATACCATTACCACACACTCTAACTGTTTATTTATTCCCTGTCTAGGAACCTGATTTAGAGGCAATAAAATGCAATCAGTACACAAACCAGAAGCAGGAATCATCTGCTAATGGAACTTTTAATTGAGGAGTGACCACTGACATGAGGTAATTCTTTCCATGCAGAACTCCTTGCAGAGACCTCTATGCACTTTATCACGGTAAACAATCGCTAACATATGCATTAAAGAAAATTTAAATACATTATGACCCAATAAATATCACAATCTATCAATACACACTTTTCCTTCCTAAAGATTTAGAGTTAAAATACCACATTTCAGTAGTCTTTTAGCACTAGACAGATATTTACAAGGTTAGTACTAACATAGCTATTTGTAATCAAAAGATAATTGGTTATGTTAAATGCAGGAGTACACAAAGGAATTGTCAAGCTGAATGAATGTGTCAGGAAACAGATTCAGATTAGTTTACATCTACATTCATAAATCATGAAATAGCTTCCATAAGGTATCTGTTTTGCCCTTATGATTGTTTCTGCACACGGTGTATAATTAAAGCACATTGTAAATTCCTGTTTTGATTCCATTTCAGATGATTCAGGATTTTTCAAGACAAATGATCATCAGCCACCTTGCTTTTAGGCAAAATGCTGAGCTTATGAAATCAAGTGCAGAGTAACTGAAATTAATAAAACAGAGTTTATACCAGTTGCCTCCTCTTTGTACCAGTACCACTAATTCCACACCTACTTTCTAGGTACTAATAGTATCAATTGTGGCTGCAGCACAAATCAATTAAGAGTCTACTGATTCAAGCCAAGCCAAGCCAAAGTGGATCCAAGTGGACAATAAGAAAAGGGAAAAGGCAGCCTAAAAATCAGAAGAAAAAAAACCCCACCACCTTTCAACTCTCAGAGAAAGAGTAGCAGTGCAATGCCCAGTGCAGCACCCTATCAAATATTCAAGCATGTGAAACCCACTTCTCATTGTACAGTAGTTTTCTTGTATTGTTTTCTCTCTACAAGCTTTTGGCACAGAAAGGGCACTTAAATATGTTATTAGAAGCATTTCTTTGGAAGTTTTAACTCCATATGTGCAGCCTATTTATAATTTAAGAGTTTAGGATCTGATCCAGTTCTTGCTGTGAAAAGACTCCCACTGATTCAAACCATCTTAGATAAGGCCCAAGGATGACCAAGAACTACTTTAGTTTTTCTGCAAAGGGGATTCTATGGACACTGGTAATCTTAGGATTGTACCTCCCAGACAGGCATAATATCTCACACCACAAATGAGCTATTATAGCTCTATTTACAGATACAAACAGGAACTATAAGGTACACTCTCTAAGACAGAAAAATAATCTAATCAATATTTAGGTCCTACATTTAGTTCTAGGGTAATAAAATCTGTATTTGATCTACTATTACTCTTCTAAAATTTAATTTTACCAAATGGCTTGGTTCAAAACAAAAAATGCTTTCCCAACCATTTAAGACAAAAGCTAGGTCTTGGCAAAACAAATTTAAATCTTTTCAGAAAAATCTTAATGTCTTCCCAGGACTGCAGGTTCTATTGCTTAGAAGAGGGGACTTTATATTATATTTCAAAAAATAGACATTTGTCAGCAACATAAGTGTGTGACTCACAAGTGCTCTTCAATATGCTGGAATAAGAGAAGTGGAGATGGTAAAATTCAGTATAACCAAAGATGCTGAGTGTATTAGACAAAAATCTCTAGTGTCTGAAAGAGTCACTTTGTTTAAGATGCAAAGACAGTCACTGCAAAACAAAATAAATGCAAGAACTAGCAAGTTTATGTCAAAAAGGAAGAAGAGGAAACCCTAGAAATTATCATACTATGGATTTCCTGCCACATTCTTAAACTAATGCTGATACTTTAAGAAATTTAAGTAAATTATCCTAAGAATTAGCTGCTTGATGGCAAAGAATTCCAAATGCAAAGAATGTCCTTTTCCACAATATCTGTCACAGTAACATCGTTGAATAAATGCAAATGAAAACTGGAAATGGCGAAAGGTAACACAGTATATACAACACTGAGTTTAGGTCTGAACACAGTGGAGTTCAGATTTTATTTCTCTATCTGTCACTGTTCTACCAATCATTGTTTCTGCTGAAATGTTTAACCAGCGTTTCCCTCTTTCCAGGTTTGCAGACGATCGCTCAAGAATCAGCATGGAGAGAAGAATATTCTCAGGTGCCTGCTTCCAAATTTCCTTGATCTGACTATTGTTGCTTGAAGTTTTGGCAGCCTGTCAAAATAGCAACTTTTGTGTTCTCCTGAGCCAAGTCCACTACAACCTGCAGCAGGAAAGTCTGCATGTGTAAAGATTTTTAGTGCTGCCAGAACAACTACTGCATTTGGAAAGGAAGTTAAACCAAATCTCCCCACAACCCCAAACTATCTACTGAAAGAGCAAAAGGATTAGAATGTCCGGATCACCCATTCTTCTGGGACACCATATGGAACAACAACTTTCCAGGGAAGACAACAAAGAAAATTTGGGGCTTGAACTCCTCTGTGTGAACGTTCCTGAGAGCACAGGGAACCCTTGGCTCTCAAGCAAAGCCTGGGATTCAGAAAGGCACTGCTATGCTTCCAGTGGGAAAAACTGAGAGGTTCAAGTTTCCAACCCCTCCAGTGGTGGGAGACTGTGACCAGAGGGGAGAACTATAAGCTGAGCTTTGACTTTTAAGGAAGAGAACGGAAAAGGCTTAAAAGACACCAATGCTAAGGTAATATTTACATTTCAGAGTAAAGTCACTGAAAGTTGAGAAATGTAAACTTTGGAAGTGTTTGAGTAGCTGCTGTTTAAGCAAACTCACTTCTGTGTGGGGTTTTTTCAAGAATTATTTCAGACAACATGTGCAATTACATGATCGCATGGTATTGTTTCTACAAGACCTTTTGCTCATTCAGTGAGTATAAAAGTTGCATGAACAAGCCATGCAGATTTTAACTTCTTCGCTAACTACAAAAACACACCCCAAATAGTCCATAATTTATCTACAATTAAAATAATTTACATTTTTAGATACACTATCTTTAAAGGTAATATTTAAATTTTCAGATGTTTTTGATTCAGAACAATGAACAATTCGGATCAATTAACAGAAAAGATGCCAAGCTGTTAGAAACTTCCTGATGAGAAGGAAAACTGAATTGGGTGCAACTCTGTGGTACTGCAACTTAAACGCATTTGGATATTAGTATGAAATGGTTACCAAGAGACAGATAAATTCTATAAATTATTATATTTTAATGTATTTGTTTTCTGATAACATTGAAGCTTCTTACGTGAGAGTTTTTGGTGGCAGTGCTCTTTACATACTGGTTTCCACAAATAAGAAATTGCTGTGGATGCCTGATTGCTTCCTTTGCATTATATCTATTTTGTTTACAAAGGGGCTTTTAATAATCCACTATTCCTCTGAAATAACCCTGTGCAAAGCATAAAATGGACATACTTTGGAAAACGGATGAGTGAGTATTCTATAACCTAACCAAGATCACAATACTGGCAGGTTTTGAATAGTATGGTCGTGCCTTATCTTTCTGTTTAATTCATCAGCTCCCTAAATACACTACTAAAGAGGGGTCTGTGAACCTGGGTAGGGGTAATTATTAAATAACACTGTCAATTCTTACCTTATCTAAAGATACTGCAAATACAAAAACAATTTATGCTTTCAAAATGTTAAATAATAGATCCTTTGATTTTAAGAAGACAACAGCAAAACTATACTTGTAGCACTTTGTGAGATAAAACACATTTTGCAACTTCTGTCTATACTAATATTTGAAATTCAATTACAGAAGGCAATGTGTTGTTTTGACAGAGGAAACCGAAGACTCAAAATTACAATCTTTTTTTCTAAATAATGTTTCAAGCTTCCCATCAGCTGAGCCCTGCCTTGTTCCTACATATACACAAAACATTTTTGTGGTGAAGTAACTTCCTTACAATACCAGAGTATTTGCTTTCCCAGTCCAAAAATCTATACATGCAGAAAGAAAAGAAAGCCTTGGATATGTAACATCGGTCATAATTACAAACTACTGCATTAGTACTGAATCCATCTGCCATTAGGAGGGGGAAGATCATTCAAAGATGATTTTATTGAAATGGCTGATTTGAAATTTCCATTCCTTAGGAAGTCTGGCTATGGCAGTAGCTAGGATTCACCAGCAGAGGATTTGCTTACAAAGCGGCAGTTTAATCTAAATCAGCTGACTGGCAACTCTCAGGAATAGCACTACTTCAACAACTCACTTTTGCCAAAAACATCCTCTTAAACCAGTTCCAGCTACACTACAAAGATATCGAACTACCTGTTAAATCTCACAGCAAGTCAGCAGGATTTTAGTCCCCAAAATAATTCAGGCAGTTAAATCGGACTTTTACATCTTAAATACCTTCAGTTTTAGATAGCTGAGTAGAAGTCAATGCTTTTTTTTTTTCTGAAATGGAATTTGTATTCCAAACTTTGTTTCACATTACAAAAATTATTTCAAGGGCTTAGAATGAAATAGCCTCAGTATTAAACCTGACCATAAACGAAAATTGAACGGAATTAATGTTTGTAATGGTTTCTCTCTTTTTCCCTTTCCCCCTTCATTTTTCATCCAGCACAACAAATGTCTATTGGCCTTTGAACATTCACATCACTCAAATATCAAGCACTAAAACTCAAGAAATATGTAAAATGTACAAAAACCTGAATACAATATGTGAAAATTAATTTGCGTGTAGCTCTTAAGTATGGCAAGTGCAAATTTTAAACGCTAGCAAGAATTCTACACCTTAAACAACTAGAACCTGTTTAGAATACTGATTTCACATGTTCCAAATGACAAAAATGTAATTGCAGTCATGTTCTAAAAATGTCCAGGTTAAAAATCACCATAAGCAGAAGTTTCAAACCACTTTACTTTAATCAAGAGGATACACACAGAAGCAAACATGCACACTTTGCTCAACTTGTGGTCTGGGTATCACAAATCCTCTATACTTCTCAAGTATATAAGTTCTTAAAATGAACAGGAATCTAGGTGATGTGTAGAAACAATGTTCAGACTCAACATCTGAGAATTATTTTTCCTCACGTCTACAAAAAAATCATTATTTTATTCTTATTCACACCATCTAAATAGAAAGAAACATTACTGAATCATTTCAGTACTGCTACAGCTTTACACTATAGAACACTGTTTTTACCTTTCCAAGCATTCTTCCAAGAAAGTAGTAATGTCGGGCATACGAGTCCCCAACAAGCATCTGTGCAGCAGGGTTAGGGTAAAGAAGCCCCTCGTTGGTGGTCTTAAAAAATCCCTGGTTAGGGTTAAATCCTGATTTGAGTAGCTCATTCAGAAATTCTCTGAAAATTCCACCACCATCAATCCCAGCTTCATCAAGACCATGTGCATTAAGTAAGTGAACACGAATGCGCTTCTTTAGGTCAGGTTCTGCAGAGAAAGAAGAGAGAAACCCCAATGCAAACATCTGCTCCAATTTTGTTTGGATAAAAACACATGTAACTACACATACAACCATAGATACAACATAGATACCATAGATACAACAGTATCTACTGTTATATTAAAAATTTACCTACTAAATAGTAGCCAAAGTCTATTATTGGCTTGGATTTTGGAATATCCCGTTTGTGAAACTCACTTTGTAGAAAGGGTCTTGCTTTAAGAGTGGAAAGACAGTAAGGAGAAGAAAAAAATTCCTACAAAATATTTAAAAGAGACCCAAGAATAATTTGAAAATTGTATTTATATAAAATATTGTGAGTGCAAGACTCAGCTTTCTCCTGCCTGAAGGAGCCACCAATAAGCACTGCATTCCCATTTATTCTAAACAGTCCTAGCTCTGTGTGAACATAGTACTGGATAGCACTGCATACATATAGTATGGAATTGTTAAGGTTGGAAAAGACCTTTAAGATCATCAAATCCAACCATCAATCTACCACCACCACGATCACAATTAAACCATGTCCTTAAGTGCCATATCCACACATTTTTTGAATGCTTCCAGAGATGGTGACTCCATCACTTCCCTGGGCAGCCCATTCCAATGCTTTATAACCCCTTTTGTGAAAAAGACTTTTTCCTCATATCCAACCTAAACACCCCTTGGTGCAATTTGAGGCCATTTCCTCTTGTCCTATCACTTGTTCCCTGGGACAAAAAACCTCCTGTCAGGGAATTGTAGAGAGTGATAAGGTCTCCCCTGAGCCTCCTCTTCCCCAGGCTGAACACCCCCAGCTCCCTCAGCTGCTCCTCATCTGACTGGTGCTCCAGAGCCCTCCCCACCTCTGTTGTACCTCACAAATCCTCTTCAGTCCATATATATTTGTTGGCAAAGATTATCAAAGGAAATAATATCTAATGAACTACACAGATAAATATATAAAGTACAATTATTTTGGCAAGTAAAGGGAAAAATAATAATAAAAATAATAATCAGAAAGAGTGTAGGTGAGAATTACGTATGTAAAAATGAGGAAATTTAACTTTTTAAGAACTTCCACAGCTCAGAGCTGATATATTTATAACATACAAGTCAAATAAGCAAATATGTAACTACAAAGTAAGAACAGTTAAGTGTTATAAACAAGCTGATAACTTAATTGTAAACCTACCATTCTCAGGAGAAAGCTTATCATAAGCATCTTCATAAATATAATTTCTTCTGATAGTGACATTAATTCCATCCAAAAATGGCCCATCTCCTTGAACTTCTTGTTTATCAGCATAGATCAGTCTCTGAAAAATCTGTTAAAATGAGTGAAAAGAGTAATCATGTCATTATGCAGGCCTAAATAGTCAATTTACCATAGAGATGGTTATTGACTACTGATACTGTCCTTTGATTTGCTTCTGGCACTCACTTTCAAGTGATTTGTCCTGTCTCTCACTGAGCTGCAGAAACTTAATATAGAGCCATGACCAGCCATGACCCAGCAGAGGAGACAGACATGCCAAAAGCTTTTTTGTGGTAAGATGATATCCTCAGTTCTTTCTACATA
The DNA here is from genome assembly GCA_013390005.1 of Calyptomena viridis. Lineage (NCBI taxonomy): Eukaryota > Metazoa > Chordata > Aves > Passeriformes > Eurylaimidae > Calyptomena > Calyptomena viridis. The sequence goes on along the minus strand of WEIV01014156.1, from coordinate 6,370 downwards.
AAGAGGTACATCTACAGACATTGTGCCAGTGATTCCAGTTTCTTCTCCCTAACTTTCAGGCTCCTGAAATGCAAAGTATTCAAAAGCAAAGGGGAAAAGGGGAAAAGTCACAAGTATTTTGCATACTCAATACTAGTAAATATATTTTTTTTGCTCTTTCCAATGCTTAGGAACATTCTCAGTAATAAGAATTAGGTATCAGTTCTCCTCTCATAAGCAGTGAGCAAATAATTCAAAGCAAAATCATGGATAGCACTGCCATATTAAAAAACCCAACCGGAGCATCAGACCAATTAAAAAAAAATCATGCCACATGATTTACAAACAGAGCTTCACATTGTCCCTTTTCAACAGGAACCTGCTCCCCCAAAGAGTAACTGTAGCTAACTGTGTTTCTATGACACGATGTAGCACAGGAGGGGGTTGTCCAAAGTATAATAATATTTCCTCACTTCAAGGTGTGTATGTTTACTATGTTCTCTCTTGGCACCATTCCCATATTCAATAAATAGTCTAGTGCATTTCCCAAGGGATATAATCTCCCAATAACATCTCAGACTGCTTTTTAACTAAGAAGATTAAGTAAGAATGTGCAGGGATATTTAAAAACCACAAATTTACCATGAAAGAGGAAATCTGACCACAGCAGACAAAGCTAGAGTAAGGTCTCAAATCTACTGGTTCTGTGGGCAGCTGCTGTTGGTGGAGAAGATGCTCTCCAACCAGAAACATCATAGTACAAAATTGTATTCTTCCCTAAAGTTCACAGGAGGAAGACAGAGGAAATAGTACTAAGCTGCAGAAAGAGAAACAATGAATGGATGTAAAGAAAAAAGTTCATAAAAAGAGTGATTAGGTATTGGAAGAGGTTACATGAGTTTGTGAAATCTCCATCTTTGGAAATACTCAAAACTCATCTGGAGAAGTCCTTGTGCACTCTGATCCAACTCTGAAGTTATTCCTGTACGAGGAAGGATGTGAACTAGAGTAGTTCCAGAGGTCCCTTCTGACCTAAATTTTTCTAGTTGTACAACATCAAGACATGTAGTAGCCACAGGCACCTTCTTTTTACATACAGGGCATAAGAATCTGCTCACCACCACTCTCCTTCCTGAAGCATGACTAGATACAGTTTATTGTTACCCAACTCTATATGGAAAGAATCCCTTGAGTTGTGTCTCATAGCAAAACTCTTCTGGGTACTGAGTCTGACTCCTACATAACCCAGTGTTCATGCATATGTTAGTTCTGAAAACAAGAAACACATAACTGAAGCATTTACAATGAAAAGTAAGCAATGCCGACTGAAGCACACACCCCAGGAAGTAACATCCCCAGGGGCAAGCTGACCAAAGATGGCTTAAGTAGGTGAGAACCAAGGCACTTGATACAAATTGGATTCATTATCTCCCACAGGTAAATATCAGATTGAAAGGTGCACCCCAACGTGCCTTAAGGCTAAAGAGGATAACATTCCCTGGAGCCAAAAGGCTGAAGAGTCTACCATGAAACTGGAGTCTGTAATTGCTTGTAAGAGTATCTATTATCTGGTAATTCAAAGTAAAAATCTCATGAAGTCAGAAAATGAAAGGACAAGTGGAACAACTCCCACACACAAGTAGCACTGAGCTACATGTATTACCACATCGAATTACAGAATAATAGACGGCAACTGATCAAACCAAAAAAATATCATGTCATGGTCTTGGTGTGGTATTTTCTTCCCTTACTGAAAATTGCTTTGTAGAGGCAGTGAGAGACTCCAAAGGAATGTTGACTCCCACTATTACACAAAAAGGATCATACACACTTGGTCCAAAACACAGTTTAAAAGGATCTCCTCTTAGAACTACAAAAGTTGAACATACAGCTTTATCCTTCTCTCCAAGCATTCATGCAATTGTTATTTCAGTTTTTGTCATAAAAACAATGTTTTATGAATTCCAGAAACATATATGCATCTCAACATAGCTTTAAGAAGTCCAGAGGTTGTAGACAGTGACTAAGTCATGACATAAAGATTCCTGTTTGAGGTCAATTCCTACTGTTTCCCTGTAATCCTAGTGCAATATTGTCAGATAGTATTAAGATGTTTTATTGGAACAGCTGTTTAATAGACAGCTGAGAAACTACACATCTTCTACCAAGGCTGTCATTGCCTTTTTTGACAAATACAGACTGACTTTTCAGTGAGAATTATTCTTCATTCCCATTCATTATTCTTCAGTATCTTAAACTTCATGTTTCCAAGACAATTCAGGGAGCAGTTTTTAAATAATTGATACTGCTGACAATGAAACCAGTTTAAAAAAAAGTGCATAACAGAATAAAAGCTTTAAAAATATTTATTATACAAACTGAAATAGGTAATAGAACTAACAATTATATATAAAAAAATCTAAAAAACATTCAAAAGCAAATCAAATCAACCAAGTACAAGAATCTTGCAAGTTTTACACTAAGTACTCTATTAAAGTTCAGCTACTCAACTGTGAATGCAGGAACTTAATCTCTAGGTGTCATTTTCCCAAAATGGGCATCCATCATCTCATTCTGAGCAGTCACCCACTGCTCCAAAGTCTCCAGTTGTGACCTTACAGTCGGTGTTCTGCTACCACCAGAGGGTGCAATCACGTAGATCAGTCACTGAATCGGGACTGCAAACTGCTCCCGTGCATCTCGGAGTACATGTTTCTGATTCTAATGTAATTACTATAAAGCACAATATAACCAGTAAAATAATGAAAAGGNACTACCATTTTAGCTTTTGAATTAGGAAAAAAATGTGATAGAAGGCAATTACAAAGTTGAAACAATTTAGAATTTTCATTGCAGGAACACACAACATTCCCCTCCTGATAATCAAAATAGTTCAAAGTTATTGTGCTTTCAGCTACATCATCTACTTTCAGTCAAGTCATTATATGCAAAAAACCTAAGAATTAAACCAAATCTAATGAAACCAACAGAAAGATAACATTTCTTTCAATGAATTTTCTCTCCCAACAGCAAGGTCACAGTGATCACATTAAATCCCAGCCACTG